>CM065479.1:57775937-58235152 GCA_032873175.1 Leptopilina drosophilae
TTTTTATGTGAAAAAAAAATTCATAGCGAATTTAAAGTTTTTAAATAGTTCAAAGATACTTTTTTATAAAAAGGGAGAATTTTTTTGTTGTATTTTTAGAAATTTGACAGCTTTCGAGTATTTTTGATAAAATTCTCTGAGAATTTCCTTATTTCTCTAAAATACAATTGAAAAAGTCGGTTCAAATTCAAAATAATATGGAGTTTTGATAAATTAGAAGAATTTTCGCAATTGGAAATTCTGAATAAACTAAAAAAACTCGTTTTTACATGGAAATTCAAGAATCAAGAAGAAATTCAATAAGAAATTCAATTAAAAGTTGAAACACTAGAAAATTTCAATAAAATTGCAATTTTAAATCCTACACTGAAAAAAAAATTTATTTGATTCAAATAAGCGATTATTTGTCTGTAATCAAATAAATATTTACTTGAATCAAATAATTTTTATTTGAATCAATTATTTGAAGCAAATACTAATTTATTGATAATAATCAATTAATTAGTATTTGAATAAAATATTTCAGTATTTGAAGCAAATACTAATTAATTGATTCAAATAAAAATTATTTGATTCAAGTAAATATTTATGTGATTATAGACAAATAATCGGTTATTTGAATCAAATAAATTTTTTTTCAGTGTGAATTATCTTTAAAATCTGTAAAGTTCAATTGTTAAAAATAGAAAAAGTTTGAAATGAATAAAATCTTTTCAATTATGAGGAATCTAACATTCAGAATTTTTTTTATGAATTTTCGAAATTGAATATTGTTTCAGTACTTTTGACAAAATTTTCTGACTTTTTCACAACTTTCCTGAACATATTTAGAAAAATACTCATTTTGAGTAGAATCAAATAATTTTTATTTGAATCAATTAATTAGTATTTGCCTCAAATACTGAAATATTTGAATCAAATACAATTTATTTGATTCAAATAAAAATTATTTGATTCAAGTAAATATTTATTTGATTATAGACAAATAATCGGTTATTTGAATCAAATAAATTTTTTTTTCAGTGTATTAAACTGATCCTTCAATCATGGGGATGAGATGAATTGTATATATATATATCTAAAAAGAAACTTGATCAATCGAAAAAGTTATTTATCTTTCCTTTTTTGAAATTCTATTCTTCGTCAAAATAGAAAAAGTTCATGTTTGCCATCAGAACTTTCTAAAATTGAAAGAGACAAAATCAATACTATCCTAATCCTCTTCAAAGAGAGAGAGAGAGAGAGAGAGAGAGAAAGAGAGAGAAAATACGAAGAAGGAAAATAAACCTAAGAGACAAAAAAAATACAATGTTAAATTAAAAAAAAAATTGATTTAATTCGTGCGAATAGGGATAAGTTCTGAGGATAATAAGTCAAAACGATTTCGAAGTTTATTCGGACGTTCCATCGCAGTGAATCCTGATTTATCTGTCAGCTGTTGATCAGACCTCGTTTCGATCATCACGAATCCTCATTTCAACGATCCTCCGAAGGTCGAGTCATGATTGTAAAAGATCATATCTTCTATTCCCACGTTATTAAGCCTATATATACGTACACACCATTGAGGCGACAATCTTTTATTATAATATTTGTATATGGCAAATATTTTTCAGTTTCGAAAATCCCTTTGAATAGTGAGACCGTAATATATAAATAAACAAGAATACATTTATATATAAAATACTCGGTTCTAATATAATGCCATCTGTAACAGAAACCTTTTAAAAGCCTTGCGCGTCGTCGCGAAAAATATTAAATTCAAAATAGCGAGGCATTTATAAGGTCAATATATTAAAGAGCAAAATAAAAATTTCCTTTTTCTTAATTTTAAATTATTTATTGGCGTTAATTGATTATTTATGGGGTCAAAAAGGGCATATCTAACGTGCAAATATTAATTCCTGTAGATAGAGAGAAATTTCAATTTGTCATGATTTATATTTTGTAGGGGGATTAGGAGAGAAAAATTTTTTTACAATCTTATCTTCACGACTTTGTTAGATAGACACGCGTGAATCATGGATTAATTAGGCGGAATAATTTGGCGATCAAATCGGTACTCGTGTGTAAATATTATTACATTCGATTATTATTAAGCGTTATGTATTTATTGTGTAAGCGCACACACACACTTCGTGGTTCATTCACCTCGCATAACAAGGAAAATCAATTCTCACCAGATAATAATCAATTGCGGATATCTTCGAATTCTTTTTCGTTATTTTCAAATTCTTTTCCTACTTCTATTTTCACAGAGTGATCAATTACTAAATTATTTTCCAGATTAAAAACAAATAAAAATTTTTTTCGAAAAAAAAAATAATTTGTTTCTCTTCATCTACTCCTCTTGTTTGTTATGCTAAGTATAAAAAAAGTATTTAAATTTTATACTACCTAATTTTCCGTTAAGTTTAAATTAATGATAGTAAACAGTAATATTTGATTATATTTTATTTATTAGAATTTAGAACGAAAAAAATTGTTTTGATTAATAATATTAATTATTAATTATTAATTAATAATATTAATATTAATTATTAAATATTAATATAAATTAATAAACTCTTTAATATTTACATTTCACAATTTGAGTTTTAAAACAAAATAATAGAATTTCGAATCATTAGGTGACATTATTAAAGTATACGCTTTTAAATGAAAAGTTTTAGTTGGAAAAATTAAACGTAACGTGGAACGAATTCGTGTGAAGTCATATTTCATATATGAAATATAATTATATTTGCTTCGTGTTCATATTCATAAAATACGATTACAGCTTATATGACGCGTTTATGGACCAGAGGTTTCAATCTAATAGTTACACATAAAAGAGAAGTTGCGAATTTATATGGCAATTTTTCCCCCTTTCCAATCATCTCTATATTATCAATTTGTTAGCAATTTTGTAAAAAAGTTTTTCTTCTGTATATGAAAATTGTAAAAATAGTTTTCGAGAACGTTAATCATCAAAGAATTCAATAATTATTAATTGAAAATTTTAGTAAATTTCTCATTTTTCAAAAATTAAAATTATAATTCTTTTTTCTACGAAATGTTTACTGGAAGTCTACAAAACATTTTATTTTACGGAATAAAAAAGATTGAAAAAATAAATCTACCGAATTTCTCCAGAGAAAATGAAAAAAAAAATTGTCAATTATAATTCTTGTTTCTACGAAATGTTTATTAGAATTCTACAAAAGAACAACAAGAACTACAAGAATTCTACAATTTTAAAGAATAAAAAAGATTGAAAAAAATAAATCTACCGAATTTCTCCAAAGAAAAAGAAAAAAAATTGTCAATTACAATTCTGTTTTCTACGAAATGTTTATTGGAATTCTACAAAACATTTTATTTTACGGAATAAAAAAGATTGAAAAAAATAAATCTACCGAATTTCTCCGGAGAAAATGCATTTCATTCAAAGAACCTCTTACTTGTCGATATTATCGAAAAAATATTTACTTGCATCAAATAATTTCCATGTAATAAAATCAATTTGCTATTTGAAGCAATATTTCAAGTATTTGATGCAAATATTGTTTAATCGATTTTAAATAAATATTTAATTCAAAATATTTTATTAATTATTATTTTAAGACCAGGAAAAAGTTAATTATTAACTATAATAATCGTCGTATTCATTCATTCATTCTGTCCATTCTGTCTAAGTTAGTCATTATTATGCTTTTGTTTTTTTATATGTTTTGATAGATAATATTATTTTTCTATATTTTTTCACTCTTATTTTTTAAATTTAATAATACACTGAAAAAAAATTTATTTGATTCAAATAACCGATTATTTGTCTATAATCAAATAAATATTTACTTGAATCAAATAATTTTTATTTGAATCAATTAATTAGTATTTGTTTCTAATACTGAAATATTTGATTCAAATACAATTTATTTGATTCAAATAAAAATTATTTGATTCAAGTACATATTTATTTGATTATAGACAAATAATCGGTTATTTAAATCAAATAATTTTTTTCAGTGTAGGCATTTATTTATTTTATTCAGAAATATTATTTTTATTTTTCAAATTAAACAAAATTATTTTTATTAATCTACAAAAATTATTAATGTTATTTTTCATTATTTCTCTTCTTTCCAGAAAAATTAGCGCTTTGTAACAAACATTTTAGGATTAGGGAATTAATATTTTCATATTTTTTCAAAAACAAAATTAAAAAAACAGTTGGGAAATTAAAATTAGAAAATATTTTGCACATTTTCGGCTGTTCAATGACAATTTATAAACAAAGTACAAGTTTTAAGTAGAAACAAAGTTTTAAATTAAATTTTGATAAAGAAATTTGATATTTATTTTGGAAAAAATATTTAGAGAATTTGTTTGTTAAAAACTTAAAAACCGTTTATCGAAATTGCAATAAAAAAAAAATAAAACAATTTTTATTTTATAAAACAATTTTTGGATACCCCAATTTTTTAATAATATTTTCAGTTATTTTCAAATAATTTAAATATATTACGATTATTTTTGTTTTGATTTTTGGGCAGAAATATTTTTATCTTATTATTTGTTTTGCTTGAGAAATTTATTAAAGACTTGATTAGGGTTGTTACGCATTTGTTCATTTGAAAGTTCCGAATTTTTTCACTTTAAAAAATTAAAATTTTCCAGGTTTTTAAAATAACATTATTTTTTACCACATTAATAATACAAAATAATTGATTTTGTTTGACGATTTTTATTAACATTTTTTAGAAGAAAGAAATTTATAAAAAAATTGTAAATAATAGAATTCATATGAAATTGAGGAAATTTTTTAAAAATAATTGAAGAAATTTAATTCTTTGGCAAGAGGTTTATTACAAAATTTTTTAAATAATTGAATTTTGCCAAAAATTTTGTTAACAATTTTTAAAACAATTGAAATTTCGACGAGAATATTAAAGAACTTTTGAACAGAATTGAGTTTTTGTAAACATTTATATGTTTTCAAAAATTCAAAATTTTTAGTGTTTTAAGTAAAATTCATCCCCAAATCCATTATTATTTTTAATAATGAATGAAATGTGTATTAAAAAATATGACGAATTTTATAAGAATTTGAATTATTAAAGTTTTTCATAAACCTACACTGAAAAAAAAATTATTTGATTCAAAGAACCGATTATTTGTCTATAATCAAATAAATATTTACTTGAATCAAGTAATTTTTATTTGAATCAATTAATTAGTATTTGAATAAAATATTTCAGTATTTGAAGCAAATACTAATTAATTGATTCAAATAAAAATTATTTGATTCAAGTAAATATTTATTTGATTATAGACAAATAATCGGTTATTTGAATCAAATATTTTAGTATTTGAAGCAAATACTAATTAATTGATTCAAATAAAAATTAGTTGATTCAAGTAAATATTTATTTGATTATAGACAAATAATCGGTTGTTTGAATCAAATCAATTTTTTTTTCAGTGTAAATTATCTTTAATGTCTGTAAAGTTCAATTGTTAAAAATAGAAAAAGTTTGAAATAAATAAAATCTTTCAATGATGAGAAATCTGACATTTAGAATTTTTTTATGAATTTACGAAAGTGAATATTGTTTCAGTACTTTTGACAAAATTTTCTGCCTTTTTCACGACTTTCCCGAATAAATTTAGAAAAATAGTGATTTTGAGTAAAATTTTTCTGAATAATTGAATCTTTTAATGTTAATGAAACAAGAAACTTCACGCGCGCGTTATTTTAGCTAGTTCAATAATAAAATATGTTTAAATTAAACACATTTTTTGGTCTATGTTTTGGTCACTTATGTTTGGTTTAGAAAAATTTTTTTCTCAGTGCGTTTGATGAATACATAATAGAGAAGTAATCGGTTATTTGAGTAAAATAAAATTTTTTTTCAGTGGCACACAACTTCTACGAATTACGACTGGGTCAGAAGAGTTTGAAACAAAAAAATTTAATTTGCAAATGGGAAATTAAAAATTGTAAAATTTCCCACGAACTAAATAGAATAAAGAAATTAAAAATTCACAGTTAGGGAATTTACTTGTTGAAAATATGAATTTAAAATTAAATTCTGTAATAGAATCGTGTCAGTTCCACGGTTGTAAGTTTTACTGAGACTTCGGACGAGCTTTCAGGAATAGGAGAGAGAAAGAGAGAGAAAGAGAGAGAAAATGTGGATCAGGACTAGCTTTCCAGTGGGAATTTGCCGAGAATCACAGAAAGCTTGGGGATAATGCAGAGAAAGAGAGAAAGAGAGAAAGAGAGAGTGAGAGAGAGAGAGAGAGAGGACGCGTATATATACATTCATGTCTCAACGACATGGAAAGCAATTTCACTGCTACGAAACACGAGGTGAGCGTGTAAGTTCATCCATCCACCGATGGCACAGTCAGAGAATAGTTCTCGTGCACACATGACATAATACATTTATGTACATAATTCTATATAAGAGTTATCCGGTTACCGCATCACCTCTCTTCGTCATGAGTTCATATATTCTTTGAACTGCTGCTGGGAAATGGACTTCTTTATTATTTAAGCTGCATAAAACCATGTCTTAAAAGTTAAAAAAGAATTCGATCGAGAAATTGACATTTAACCAATTATAACATTATTGTACAAAATGTTATGAAGAAATATTGGTTATTCATTCAATCGAATTACTCTTATATATATACACATAGAAAACATCGAAAGCGGATTAGGAAAGTCGGGCTTACTTCAATTTAGTAACATCACGATAGAAATCATTTAATCTGTTTCTTGCGAAAAACCTCATAGCTTATTCTTTTAAAAATTATTTCTATCATTTCATTCTTTTTTTTTCATTGCAATGTATAAGAAAAGACAATCGACTTTTCAGGTTGATTTTAACAGACAACTTTGAAGTTGATTCTAACAATCAACATCGAAGTTGATTTTAACAATCAACATCGAAGTTGATTTTAACAATCAATTTTAAAATTTTATGAAAAGTGTTTTGAAACATTTTTTCTGCATAGAAATGTACGTGACTTGTTTCTTTAAAATTTTTAGAGCCATTAAAACTATAAATAAAATTTTTTCATTAAAAACATTAATAGTTTTTCATGTGTTGTTCTTCATTAAAAAAACATTAATCGTTTTACATGAATCGTTTTTCATTAAAAAACATTAATCGTTTTTCAAGAATTGTTTTTCATTAAAAAATTATAAAACATGAAGAGTGGTCGATTTATTCTCTATAATAGTTAAAAATGGTCGAAAGATAAAAACATTATTTTGTATTATATTATAAAAATATTGTACTTCTTCAAAATTAATTTCATCTTTGTTTCAATTAAATTATTATTTTCAAGAATTTTTGACTAAAATCCTCCTTCGATTATTCCGTTCTACAAAATTTCAACTATTCGTAAATTCTCCAATTCAATACATATTAGAAAACAAAAACTTGTAATAACAAAAAAAAATTAAATCAAACTTAAAAAAATGAATTTAAAAATTCAATTATTTCTAAAAATCCACGATATTCTGCTATTAATATTCATGTATTATCTAAAATTTTAGTCTAGAAAAATAATTGAAATTCTACGACGAATTTAATTAATTATTGAAAGAATTGAATTGATAAGCAAATTTTTTTTATTTTTAAGCATAATTCGGTGAAAAATTTTATTACGTTTTAAAATAATTGAATTTCTGCAATAATTTGAAACTTCTCTAGAATTAAATATTTTTTAGTGTTTTTAACATAAATTTTTCTAAACATCCATGATTTTCACAATTTTTAATAATTTTTGAAAAATTCTTTTTAGAATTTTCAAATTCATTGGTCTACAATTAAATATTACAAAATTTCAATTTCTTTAAAAATTTTTCAATTAAATATATTTATTAGAAAATAAAAACTTGAAATAATCAAAAAAATTAAACTAAACTCTTTTTAAAAAAATGAAATTATTTCTACAAATTCACACTATTCCTAATTTCTTACAGAAAATTCTACTGGAATTCAATTTAGGTAAATAAAAAAATAATCAACCGAATAATTAAAATTTTCTTAAAATTCAATTCTCATAACGAATATTATCAGTAAATTTTTAAGAACAACATTTTTCAAGAAATTGATTTAAAAGCGTATTAAAATATAATTTGGAAATTCTTCAATTAAATATTTATTAAAAAAAAAACTTGAAGTAATAAAAAAATTCAATTGAACTGTATGGAAAAAATTAATTTTAAAAAATTCGATTATTTCTAAAAATTTACACTATTTTGCTTTTAATATTTAATTGTTATCTAAAATTTTAGCAAACATTAATAATTTCCGATAGAAAATTGTACGAAAATTCAATTTAAAACCAAAAATAAACAATTTATGGAATAATTGAATTTTTCTTCAAATTCAATTCTCATAACGAATATTATCAACAATTTTTTAAGAATAACAACATTTCTCGAGAAATTCGATTTAAAAAGTATAAAAAATAATTAAAATTCTACGACGAATTGAATTAATTATTGAAATAATTGAATTCCTAAGAAGAATTTTATTATTTTTAAAAATAATTAAATTTCTGCGAAAAATTTTACTACTTTTAAAAACAATTAAATTTCTGAAATAATTTGCAACTTTTCTAAAATTGAATATTCTTTAATGTTTTTAATGGAAATTTTTCCATAAATCCATTATTTTTCACGATTTTTAAGAATTTTTGAAAAAGTTCTTTGCATATTTTAAAAATCATTTGTCTACAATTCAATTTTGGCAAAATTTCAATTACTTGGAAATTCTTTAATTAAAGATATATTACAAAATAAAAATTTGAAATAATAAAAAAAATTGAATTAAACTCTTTTTGAAAAATTCAATTATGGATTTTTTTTATTCAATTTTGCAAAATTTCAATTACTCGAAAATTTTTCAATGAAATATATGTTAGAAAATAAAAACTTAAAAGAATTTAAATTAAACACTTTTAAAAAAAATTAATTCTAGAGAATTTATGGTTAAAATTATTAAAAATTCAGAATTCTAAAAAAAATTTTAATTTGATACCTTTTCTAAATTTAATTATTTCTAAAAATTCACGCTTCAATATGTTTTCAATATTCAATTATAAACTCTAAAATTTTGATTGAAATGAATTTTTAAATCGATTGTTATTAGAAAATTCAGGAATTAAATTTTTGAATTGAATTTGAATTTTTTGTAATTTTGTATTACAATTATTTTATTTATTTAATTCTTGTTTTTCTAAATTCTAGAACTCGGTTACTTAAATAGAAAACAATAATTTATTGAATAATTGAATACCTCTTGAAATTGAATTTTTATCCCTAAAAAAAATTTCGTTAGTTACGAAAATAATTGATTGCAAGAACTGTTTTTCCCCTATGAACATAATTTAATTATTGTAAAGAAATTAAAAAAAAATTTACAAATAATTTAATTCCTCTGTAGAATTTTTATTATTCTATGTAAATAATTAAATATTTTTGTAGAATTTTTCCAAAAATTTGTTTAAAATAATTTGAATTCTTTTTGGAGAATTTTATTAAAATAATACACTCTAGATCCTTAAAAAGTACAATACTAAGTATCTGATAAACCAATAATTAGAGAAAATCGAGAACAAAAGAATGAATTCTATAGAAGAAGAAATAAAAAAAAACAGCGAATCGCGAACATGAAATTATACTAGGAAATTTTACAAATATTGTGAAAAATGAAAGTATTGTATGAACGAAAAATATAAAATAATGCTGAAATCAAATAAATGCATACATATTTCTGAGCAGACTTTGAAGATTGATATATAATGTTTAGTGATTGTGAATAAGAGATGATTACGAAAAATGAGGAATGGTAAAACCAGTGCAATTATTTATATTGCCGATATTATCGTCAAGACTGTCGTAATCTGTACCTATAGGTCTTTTACAATGCCAATCGGTATTATATTTGTATGAAAAATATTTATGTTTATATGAAAAAGATACAATGTTCCAAATTTATAAAAAAAAACATTTTATATTCACAAAATATTTTCAGGAGAAAAATTTTAACAAAAAAAATGGTTTAACGACAGATTTTTTTTTCTAAAATTAGAGCACGCTTAATCGAAAAAAGAAAGAGAGAGAAAAAAAGTATTAATGTACTTTGTTGACACTGAGGCTCGTAACGAAAGTTTGACGATCATTTATATATATTTATATATATTGCAGTTACAAGTTGTGGTAGAGCTAAAGAAATTTTATTCGAAAAGTTTTCGTCAACAAAGTACTGAAGGAACGTCTTCTACTTCTTATGACGAGTTCTTATATGGAGGCTGCGTTGAAACTTTAAAAACTCATCGAGTGTGCTCGGCACTTGTTTAAAACTATACTAAAAATTTTTTCAAACATTTTTTTTAAATCTACATATAATATGACTTTCAATTCTTTTACGGTGATTTAATTTTACAAACCAGGGTAGTCATAAGTTTGACTTTAATAATTTTCCTAACATTTCCCTCACAATTTGCCTGACATTATAATTTTTTTTCTTGACAAAATTTTTTTCGTATTAAAATATGAAAGTTAACAAAAGAATAAAAAAGTAATCAAAATGAAATTTAATAATTTCTAAAAATCACAATTATAGCTTTTTATGAATTCAATTATTTTTTCTTAATTTTCAACTATAAATTCCATCTCTAAATAAAGAAATTAATAAATAAAAAAAATAAATGGAAAAATAAATAAATATAAGTAAATAAATAAATATAAATAAATAAAACAAATTAATTTAAAAATTTAAATTATTTTAAATAATTTTCCGAATGTTTGACGAGAATTAAATTATTTAAGTACGAAAATTCAATTCTTTTTAATAATTGTAACTGGTCATGTTTTTTTCTTAAGCTCATTAAGATATAATATTTACAAAGAATAAAAATAATCAAATTTTTGAAGAATTTTGTTTATAAATATAACCATCATTTTTTCCGAAAATTGAATAAAGTCCAAAAAAGTAAATTTTTGTTCGCTTTATTCAAAGATAATTAAATCTGAAAAAATTAAGATTAAAAATCGTAGTAGTTTTTAAAAATATTTTTATGTAATTTTTCGAAAACGATGTAGTATCTTAAAAAAGGTTTTGTATTACTCAAAATAAGTAATTAACTTTTTTGATGATTTTCAATGAAATATTTTGATCTGATTATTTTTTTTCTCCAAAAATGTTAAAAATAATTCTAAAATATATTATAATTTGTTGTATGTATTTGAATTTTCGGCAATAATAATTGAAAGTATTGAAAAATCTAAATTTAAAAAAAATAAAAGCTTTTCATTAATTTTTATTTTTAAATTTACGTTTTTAAAGATTTTTCTCATTAAAATTTATGCCAATTAAATTTTTTTGAAAATTTACAATAAAAATTCGCTTTAAAAATTATGATTGACAAAAATTTTAACAAAATACTTTAAAAAAAATTAATTTGTTTTAATTAAATTTTACAAAAGTTCAATTATGCAAAATCTTTCTAATTGGATATTTCGAAAATTTAAATAGTAAAATGATTAAAAGAAAATTTTTTTGAATGATTTGTTTATAGTTATTTTTTGCACTGTAAAAATCGAAATAAGTTATTTTTAATACTAAATAATTAATATATTTTGTTGCAATATTTGGAATCAGTTTTCGGATTAATTTTTTCCATGAAAAAAAATGTGTTTTGACTCAGTTTTAATATATTAAAAAAATTATTTGCTTTATTCAAAGATAATTAAATGTTAAAAAATTTTAAGAATTAAGTAGTTTTTAAAAACATTTAAATGTTACTTCTTCGAAAACAATTTAGTTTCTAAAAAAAGTTTTTGTAACATTTAAAACAAACTAATTAATTTTTTTATGAATTTTAATAAAATATTTGACACATGATTTTTTCTCCAAAAATGTTAAAAATAATTCTAAAATTTTATAATTTTTTTACGCGTTAGAATTTTCGGTAATGAAAATACTAAAAAAAATAAAAGCTAAAGTTTATTGATTTTCATTTTTAAATTTATGTTCTTAATGATTTTCCATTAAAATTGTTGTCAATTCAATTATTTTGAGAATTTGCAATTAAAATTCTTAAAAATTATTGTTTTTTAAAAATTCTAACGAAGCAACTAAAGAATGTTAAATTGTTTCAGTTTCAATCTTTTTAATTATATATTTCGAAAATTTAAATATGAAAATATAATAATAATAATAATAATAATAATAATAATAATAATAATAATAATAATAATAATAATAATAATAATAATAATAATAATAATAATAATAATAATAATAATAACAATAACATTAATAATAATAAAATAATAATAATAAATAATAAAATTTAAATATTAAATATTAAAATGATTCAAAAATAATTTTTGAAGGATTTGTTTATCAATTTTTGAATAATTTTTTACATGAGAAAAAAATGTGTTTAGAAACATTTTGAAACTATTTAAAAAATATTATGCTTTGATGGATTATTTTAATTTTCGATGGTTGAAAAATTTTCAAATTCGCTTTTAATCCTTTTTTACCCCTACAATTTTCTGTTCGTTTTTATTTTATTTTTTTTGACAATAATTCATGTTTACAGATAATAAAAGAAATTATTTAATTAAACTCAAAACTATTATTTTTAAAGAAAAGTAATAATAGACTTTTGAAATTGAATTTTTCAATAATTCTTTAAAGTTTCTTTACTCTCGCGTATATCACTAGAGGCAAAAAATTGGTTTTTTTGTCTGTGAAAATAAAATCATTCGGAAACTCTCTTTTTATAGGAAGCACGTACTAATTTCATAAGAAGCTTTTCAATCGAACATAATAAAGACTCGTATACGGAAACTCCGACAGAAGTACATATATATACAAGATGCGTCTCACTCTGATTCCGATACAAGGCGATGCAAATTTATTCATTGCAGCCCTTGATTTAGAGACCAATATCTGTGACAAAAAAAAATTTTTTTGCTCCTTTTGCTGTAAAACTCAATTAGTAGAGTTAGTTTTAAGAAAATTTTCAGTATATAATTCAGCAAAATTCTTGCATGAAAAAATTTACAATTACGTCTAAAAATATTTTTCTTTACATATTTACAAAAATGTAATTTCATTTATTGGTTCTTGTTTAAAAAGATATTATTTTATTTTTGTTTCCTGTTTAAAAAAAATATTATTTTTGTTTCTTGTTTAAAAAAAGTATTATTTATGTTTCTTGTTTAAAAAAATATTTTATTTTTGTTTCTTGTTTAAAAAATATATAATTTTATTTTTGTTTCTTCTTTAAAAAAAATATAATTTTATATTTGTTTCTTCCGTAAAAAATAATTATTTTACTTTTGTTTCTTGTTTACAAAAATATAATTTTATTTTTGTTTCTTTGTTTAAAAAAAAATGTTTCTTCTTTACTGAAAGTTTAAGTGAAAAATTAATTGAATCCAAATTTGTCTCGATTTTCACGTTAATTAAAATTAATCTTTTGAACCAATTTCGTTATTAGATTTACAGAATTTAAGTTGACATGATAAATGACTTAATTCGCGTGTTTTTGCTCTGTGTGTTTTTTTTCTATATATCCTATTTTGAGAATAATGGAAGAAACAGCGAGAAATATCTTAACAAAATTGATTTTTTTTCCCTGATAAGAATTGATCATGGTGTCCCAGTCTCGTAGTTATTGAATCGCAGAATCCACTCACGTTCTGCGCAATCTTCTTCTCCATTGAGCAGGCGAATAAGTTCTCAAAATAAACTCCTTTGTTTCATTATTGCCTATTCTCGGCGCGTGATGAAAAATACCATATTTATCAAATTCAATTTGCATTTTACATGCAACGGGAGTTTTCCTCTTTTTGACATTCCTCACAGCATATAAGATTGAAGAGAGATATAGTTTTTTTTCTGCCAAGATTCTTCAAGATGAATTCTTCAAAAAAAAACATTATAATTTCTAAAGTATATCTCATCTACTCAATCTCATTATTCTTTTCTTCGCGCCAATCACACTATAATTTAATAGTAGAGAGTGATAAATCCTCTGTCACTGTAATTATTAATTATTATTTAGTTTATATTTTCTGTATATAATAATAAGAATAATAATAATAATACCTATAATATATAATGTATAATGTAATTAAATCTTACGAAGATTTTTATTGAAAATTTTTTTAAGAATTTATTAGAAGTTTGGAAAAAAACTGAATTTTTTTGACAAATTTTATCAAAAATTACAAAAAATTTTACTGAATCCTTCAGTGAAATTTTATTAAAAACATAGACATAATAAAATTTTTTATAAATAAATTGTGTCATTCTTTTATTTTTAAAGAAAATAATTGAATATTTTACAAAACATTTCTTTTCCATTGGGAATTCCTGTGAAAAAATTGATTATTTATAGAAATATTTAAATTTTGTGAAGAATTTCACTACTTTTTAAAGATATTTGAATTGTTAATAAAAATTTATTAAAAGTTTGAAAAAGAAATGAATTTTTACGAAAAATGTTATCAAAAATTATTAAAAAATTTTTCCAAATCCTTCAGTGGACTTTTATTTAAAAAATTAACATAATAAAAATTTTATAAACAAATGTGTCATTTTTTTATGTTTAATGAAAATAATTTAATACTTTACTTTACTTTACTTTTGATATTAAATCACTTTTACAAATTATTTTTAAGAAAATTGAATGTTTTGCACAGACTACTAAATAATTGAATTGTTTCAATGGATTTATGCAAATTTCAGTGAATAATTGAATTCTGTCGTGAAGTTTTATTAACATTTTATCAAAAATAATTGAATTTCTGAGAAGAATTTTTTCTATTTATAAAAATAATTGAATTCTTCCGAAGAATGCTATTCTGAATGTAAATAATTAAACTATTGCGAAAAGTTATTTGAGAATTTTTGGAACTATAAACAATAATAATTAAATACTTACCGCAGAGGTTTTTCCAAAATCACAGACATTTTTTCATTTTGAAAATTCATTTTCGGTAACTTTCTTCAATTTTATTTTTAAAAAAATTTTGACTATTTTCCTGGTAATGGGAACAAAAACAAGCAACTTCTTCTTTACACGCATTTTTCTAGCACAAAAAATAAAAAAGTTACACAGGATTTCCAAAATCACAGACATTTTTTCATTTTGAAAGTTCAATTTTCGGTAACTTTTTGCCACTTTATTTTTGAAGGGTTTTTGACATTTTTCCTAACAACTGGACCAAAACCATGCAACTTCTTCTTTAGACGCATTTTTCTAGGACCAAAATTAAAAAAGTTACACAGGTTTTTCCAAAATCACAGACATTTTTTTATTTTGAAACTTCAATTTTCGGTAACTTTCTTCAATTTTATTTTTGAAAGGATTTTGACTTTTTTTCTGATAATTGGAACAAAAACAGGCAACTTTTTCTTTAGACGCATTTTTCTAGCACAAAAATTAAAAAAGTTACATAATAAGTGAATTTTTCAGATTTTAATTATGAATTGTTTCAGAAATTAAAATTTAAAAATTTATTATAGAATTAGAATTTATGTAAATAATTGAGAAGTCCTAATACGACAGTTGGCAATTATAAAAATAATTTTACAAATAACTGTTTAATTTTCTCAAATTAAAATAATTGGATTTTCTTTTTTTTTGAAATTTGTATAAAGTACTTGAGAGAATGTAGAATCTAAATAAGAGAGAAAGACAATATGAGACAATGTGTAGTTAATGCATGTGACTTTACGATCATTAATTTATGCTTCACTCTTATTTCACCGAGGGAAAAATTAATGTTAATTACTTGGCAATGGGATGTTAATAAACGTTTTAAAAGTGTCTGACGTTAAGTTAAATGGCAAAAGAATAAAATGTACCTATCAAAATAAATTCTTCGATCATGCTTTTGAAAGCATATATACATATATATTCGAATGTTTCTTCGCTTTAAGAACAAATTAACTCCATATTACAATCTCTTTGTTGCGAAATGTTTTTTACGATAAACGAGTATTAGATACAGTTTCTCTCTCTCACTAACTCTTTCTCATCTTCCCTCTTATTTCGTCATTTAGAAAAAGTAGATTATATTTATTATGACGCAAAACCGTGAAAAAGAAATTTTTTTTTGCGAAATCGATGATATGTGAAGATTTTCTTAATTTTTAGGGTTAATACAAAAATTTGACTTTTTAGACAGAATTTTCCCTTTCTTCAAGATCGTAATTTCTTTTCGTTAACTATTTTTTTGGAATTTTGTAAACTTAATTGTTGTAAACAGCCATTATTTTTTGTCCTTTTCATCATTAAGGAATTTGTATCACTAAATAATTTTCAAGATATAAATTATGACAGTTCTTAAAGAATTTACTTCCTTTAACTAAATGATAAGCCAAAGAAATAAGAAGAAGAATAATATTGAAATTGAAATAATAATTACAAAAAAATTATAAAACTTAAAAAATCTGAAAGTGTAAGAAAGAAAATCTATTCACTTATTCTTTTTTTAGCAAATTTTTTCACCTTCTTTCTCCTTCTCCACACTGTTTCATTATATTCCCTACATTTTCTATTATAAAGACGATTGAGTGCATCAAATATTGTTTACACAACTATTTTATTAACCAGTCAACATCTTCAGAGTCGAGAGATTTTATTACAACACAAGATGACCTCTCAAATTAACAGACAGCTACTCTCCCTCGAAATAAAAAAAAAAATAAATAATACCAACTCTTGTGTTACTGCAAATCGAAATCTTACAATTACAGGCGAAAAATGTCGAAAAATGCAGTTACGATGAGAAAAAGAAATATGGACCACGATTTCAAAATAAAGATTTACAAGGAAGCAAGAAAATTTCAAACTACAGCACACAGTATAAAGTTCTCATCTTAATTATAATTTTAATTACTTTCCAGTTAAACTCAAAGCTCACTAGAAAATAAATCTCGAATTTCAATGGAAGAAACTAAAAACTTTCATTTTTGAGATAATTTTTTTTTCATTTCCTTTTTTCCCGGAAAAAACAAAATTTGTAATTACGGTAAAGTAGTTTTTCACACTTTTTTCAAACATCGAAAGTTATCGATTTTATTTTGAATTCATATTTAATATTATTTTGGATAAATTTATCGAAATTAAAAGATGGGATTAAATTCAGTGCGCGGTTAATTAAGTACGCAAAGTAGATTATCAAAAAAAGGGGGGTGGGGATGAGAAGGTAAAATAATATTTCAAATGTACTTTTGAAGGACTCTTTGAAAGTGATAGGATTATTTGCATAAAGAAGATTAGTTTTCTACCGCAAGATGAGAAAAACAGTTAAAAGGGTAACAGATGCGCGTCGCAGGTGACGAACCAAATGGTGTATGTGTGTGTGTGTTGTTTCTCGATTGTTTTCATAATGACTCTCGTCCTGAACTGCTTTTGAACTCATTGAAATTATGATTATAATTATTCTCCTTATTTCTTATTCTTATTATTCATGTTACTATTATTATTGCTATTATTACTATTCTTATTATTCTTATTATTCTTATTATTCTTATTATTCTTATTATTCTTATTATTCTTATTATTATTATTCTTATTATTATTCTTATTATTATTATTCTTATATAGTTGGAGTAATTCTAGAAGGCGTTTATTATATAGTGTATAATTAAGCAATCGCGGCAAACAAGTAGTAGCTCATCCTTTAACCTATCTGCACGCTTTTCTGCTGTTTTTCAATTTAACGACCCAAGTCTTTTGCCAACTTTCTTCCTGACTTAAAGAACAAAAACCTTCTTCGTCTTATTCGTTAATAATGGATCGCGAGCGTTACGTAATAGTAAATATATATATAGATATAAATAAATCACTATTTTATTCATGTCGTTAAATAGAAATTTCATGCATTAGAATTATCTCTAATGTTCAAATTCCGAAAGTGTAATTACGATTAAATTATTTTAGTGTTAATTTGACATTTTAAATTTTAATGGGTTTTAATAAGATTTTAAGAGGCGTGTGCTTATTCGCGAAAACTTTTTTCGACAAAGTAGTTAATTGATATAAAACCACTTAACTTAAAATTCACATAAAATGAACATTATTTGTCATTTTCATTGAACACAAAAAACCATTTAACATAAATGGCAATTGTTATAAAATTCATTTAAGACAAATTTTATCTTGTACATAAGACTCATATAACATAATTCCCATTTGACATAAAACTCAAATAACATAATTTCCATTTGACATAAAAATCATATAACATAATTTTCATTTGACATAAAAATCATATAACATAGTTTTCATTTGATATAAAAATCATGTAGCATAAATTTTTCGTAACATAAAAATCATTTACAATAAATTTCATTTGACATAAATTTACTTTGACAAAACATTCATTTAACATAAATTTTAATTTACATTCATTTAACATAAATTTTAATTTACATTCATTTAACATAAATTTTAATTTACATCTATGATAGTAAATTTTAATTGTCATAGAATTTATTTCACATAAAATTTAGTTGACAATAATTTCATTTCGTATAAAATTCATTTAACGTAATTTTCATTTGACACACAATCCATTTGACATAGATATCATTTTACATAAAATTCACCTGACATAAATTTCGTTTGACGTAAATATCCTTTAACATAAATATCCTTCAACATAAATTTTATTTAACCTAAATTTTATTTAGCCTAAAATTCACTTGATATAAATTTCATTCGGCATGAATTTCATTTAACATAATTCTTATTTGACATAAAATTTACTTTTCATAAATTTCATTTCGTCTAAATACCATTTAACGTATTTCTCATTTGACATAAAATTAATTGGATATAAATTTCATTTGACATAAATTCCATTTAATATAATACTCATTTGACATTCTTAGTTGACATCGATTACATTTTACATAAAGATCAATTGATATGAAAAATTAGGCGCGAATTTTAAATTTGACGAATCAGAATGTTCTTTAGAATATCGAAATGGTTACTTTTAAAATTCGCGCCGATATTTTTATGTAAAATATAATTATGTGCAAAAAGCATTTTATGTCAAATGAGAATTTTGTTGAATGACTTTTATGTTAAATGAAATATATGTCAAATAAAATTATGTCAAATGACATTTATTTCAAATGACATTTATGTCAAATAAAAACTACGTTTAATGCTTTCATGTTAAATGAACTTTATGTCAAATGAAATTTAAGTCAAATGAGAATTATATTAAGTGACATTTATGCCAAATGAAATTTATGTCTAGTAAAATTTATGTCAAATGAAATTTATGTCTAGTGAAATTTATGTCAAATGAAATTTATGTCTAGTGAAATTTATGTGAAATGAAATTTATGACAAATGAATTTTTGGACAATGTAAAATTTATATCCAATAATTATGTCAAATGACGTATGTTAAATAAATTTTACCTCAAATGCATTTTTATGTTAAATAAAATTTATGTCAAGTGATTTTCATGTGAAATAAAAGTCAAATCAATTGTTTTTTTCTTTTAATGGAAATAATGTTAAATGATTTTTATGTCAAATAAAATATATGTCAAATGGATATCATACAAAATACCATTTATGCCAAAAAATCGATGTTTAATGAAATGTATATTAAATAAATTTCAAATTAAATGTCCTTTATACCAAATAGATTTTACGTCAAATGATATTTATGTTAAATGGTTTTATACCAAATGAGTTTAAGAAATTTAAACCAACTTAAATTTATTCTAAGAAAATAAAATTTACTTAATTTAAATAAAAATATATCAACCACTTCAACTAAATCCAATTTCTTGAAGTCAAACAAAATTTCTTTGAAACAAATAAAATTTTCTTGAACCAAGTAAAATTTACTTTAATTACATCCAATTATCTATATCTGACAAAATTTTATTCAAACACATAAAATTTTTTTGTACCAGATATTTCGCCTAAAATTTTGTACCTGGTAAATTTTATTTTAAGCAAATCAAATTCCTTAGAACCCAATTGAAATTCACTTCAGCCAAATTAAATTTATTTAAATTATTTTTAATTTTTTTGAACCACACAAAATTTATTTAAACCATTTTAAAATTTTTTGAACTACATAAAATTCAATTGAAGCAAATAAAGTTCTTTTGAACCAAATACTTTACGTAAACATTTGAACCTGATGGCAACAAAATTAAATTATTTTAAACGAAACACAATTTCTTTGAATCAAAGATTTTTTTGAGCTGAATAAAATTTCTTTGAACCAAATCCAATTTTTTGAGCCTAATAAATTTTCTTTGAATGAAACCAAATTCATTTGAAGCCAATAAAATTTTCTTGAACCAAATCCAATTTTTTTGAGCCTAAACAATGTTCTTTGAATGAAACCAAATTCATTTGAAGCCAATAAAATTTTCTTGAACCAAATCCAATTTTTTTGAGCCTAATCAATGTTCTTTGAATGAAACCAAATTCATTCGAAGTCAATAAAATTTTCTTGAACCAAATACCGAACCCAATTTTTTTTGAAACCTAATAAAATTTATTTAAACTAAATCTAAATTCTTTGAACCAATAAAATGTATTTGAAGCAAATATAATTTTCTAAAACCTAATACTTAATCTCAAAATTTTCTGAACTAGATAAAATTTATCTGAACCAAATCCAATTTCTTTACAGTTTTTCGAATCGAATTGAGAAAAAATACAAATGTAAAATGTTGCGAAGACAAAAATCCGTTTTTTGTCTCAATTTGATATCCTTGGAAAAACTGTGTTTGAACTTTGAAGCAAATCTAAATTCTCTGAATAAAACATTTTCATGAAGTAAGTAAAATTTTCTTAAATCAAATAACAAAACCGCAAACTTTTGAACCGGATAAAATTTATTTGAATTATAAATAAAAAAAGTAAGTAGTCTCTCTGAGTCAAATACATATATTTTTCTATTATTAAAATGTCAATTATAATCTATTATTAAAATGTCAATATCTTTGATTTTCAAATAAAACATCTTTCCCTGAATGTAAAAATATTCACTACAAAAAAAGAGGAAATTACAAACGCATGCATTATATGCAAATCGCAAGTCAATAAACCACGCGATTCATCATTATAAAATGATGCGCTTAAAGTGTTTTTAATTATAATAAATCGAGGGGAATACGTAAAATATTCAATTTTTCATATCAATCATATTATAAATAAAGATTAAATAACAATTTTCAATTTATGTTTGTATATATATATTTATAATCGAAAATTGCGCGTATATTCTCTTCCGTATTAAGCAACTGGTCCAGACAAGTATTACACCACTATATGACGAGTTATTTGACTCATCTCTGATATGATTTGTAGAGGTACTTGCCGCAAGTAATTGGATACAATTGCAACTGGATTTTTTTTTGCTTGAAAATTTATAAATTTATATGTATATCCATATAATATTAGAAAAGAGAAGTTGGAGTGAGTGCAGAGACATAGTATTTGAATGTATTTCTTCAATTCTTAATATATTGACAGTTTTATGGAACCTGCGAGAGTGGCGATGATATCTTTTTAAGCTGACCGTTAAATTACGAAACTTGCGGGAATAATAAAGTTCTTTACAATTGTCGATCTTTTGTTTAGCGGCAAAGATCAGGTCGCCTTTCAAACCAATATTCTACTTTCCAATTCCAATATGTATGTAAATTTAAACCTAAACTTATTTCCCGATTTTATTAACATATTCTTATTCGTTATTTATCGGAGGGTATATGTTACATTCACACGTCAATACTTTTTTTACTTTTCAATTTTTTTTTTTTGCTTTTGTTTTACTATTCCGTAAAAGTTCTTTAAGCAGAACTTCTACTTCTTGTATGTAGTTTTCGTTTTCTTTAATAATTTTCTTATTTAGAAAAATTTGGAGTAATTTCTTCATCATCTTTTAGTTATTTTTCTTGTTTCTGTTCTTTTTTGCTACATTTAAAAATTTTTGTTTTTATTTTTGCTACTCTGCTTAATCTCAGTTTTTTTTAAATTTAAAGAAAATTAAAGAATTTTGCGATATTTACAGAATTTGAAGAAATATTGTAAAAACTTGAAGATTTTTTTCAAATTTGAGGAAAATTAAAGCACTTTGCGATATTTAAGGAATTTGAAGAAATATTGTAAAAACTTGAAGATTTTTTTAAATTATTATTTTGATTATTTTGATTATTTTGCAAAGGCAGAGTAATTATTAGGTAATAATGAAAATATTTATAATTATGTAAATAATATAAACAAACTATTTTTTAAAAATAAATTATAAGTTTCGTTTTTTAAATTCTTATGATTATAATAATAATTATTATTAATTACTGCAGTCAATGTGACCGTACGATTTATTATATTGCAAATTATTAATTTTATATATTACTTACTGAATAATTTCGAATTTAAAAAAACATTAACTATATATAATTAACAATTCTTTCACACAAAAATTAAATTATTTAAAAAAATTAAGATAAAAATATAATTCGATTATTTTGATAAACAGTAAAATTCACAGCAGGAATTCAATTATTTTCAAAATTACTTGAATAAAATTACACAAAAAAGTTAATTATTTAAAAAAAAATCATGAAAGTTAATTCATGAAAATTGTTTAAAATTAATTGAATTTTTGAAAAGTTTTTCTAAAAAAAAACTTTTTCTCTAAAAGTTTTTACTAGTTATAAATACAATTGAATTTTTTCGAAGAATTTATTAAAATTTTAGAAAAAAATAATTGAATTCTTTTGACAAATAAAATTTTACAACAAGTATAAACAGTAAATTTCAAAGCAGAAATTAAATAATTTTTAAAACCCTTGGAATCAAATTTCATGAAAAAATTCAATTATTTAAAGAAATGTTAATGAATGTTATTTCCTGAAATTGTATTAAATTTAATTGAATTTTCGCAAAAATTTTACAAGCTATAAATATCATTAAATTCTTTTGACAAGTTATATTTTATAGCAAATAAAGAACAGAATTGGATTCTTTCTAAAAAACGTAATTTTTTGAATATAATTTTATTCTTGCACAGATTTTACTTTAAAAAAAGTAATTGAATTATTTCGAAAAATTTATTAAAATTTTAGAAAATAATTTTATTTCTTTGACAAATTTTATAAAGAAATTAAGAAAAATTTTATGAAATTTATAGAAGGTAATTGCAATGTCTGCAATTTTTTGCAAAGATTTGATTATTTAAAAAAATGAATTGTTTTAAAGGATTTATTAAAATTTTAGAAAATAATTGGATTCCTTGAACAAAATTTCTAAGGGAATTAAGAAAAATTTTATGAACTTTATAAAATAAATTAAAATTAATAATTGCAATGTCTGCAAATTTCTTGCAAAGAATTGATTATTTAAAAAAATAAATTGTTTCAAAGAATTTATTAAAATTTTAGAAAATAATTGTAATCGTTCTTGAAATTTTATTAAAATTTTGCTTAAAAATATTTGAATTTTTGCGAAGAATTTTATTAATCAATCAATCAATTCAATTATTTAAAAAAAATTCATGAAAGTTATTTCATAAAATTGTATTAAAATTAATTGAATTTTTGTCAAGATTTCATTAGTAATAGATGTAATTGAATTCTTCCAAAAATTTACTAAAATTTTAGAAAATAATAATTGAATTCTTTTGACAAATAAAATTTTATAACGAATGAAGAAAAAAATTGAATTCTTTCAAAAAAACTCAATTCATTAATTAGAATTGAATTTTTGCAAAGATTTTACTATAAAGAAAAAAATAATAAATTTCTAAAGAAGTTATGAAAAATTCAATTCTTCAAATTAAAAAATTTATTGAATGTATTTGAATTTTTGCAAAGATTTCACTATTTATGATTGTAATTGAATTGTTTTGAAGGATTTATTAAAATTTTAGAAAATAATTTCAAATCTTTAGACTAAATTTCTAAAGAAATTAAGAAATATTGAATTCCTTCGTGAAATTGAAAAATTTATAAAATTTATTGAATGTAATGGGATTTTTGCATATATTTTACTATTTATAATTGTAATTAAATTGTTTCGAAGGATTTATTAAAATTTTAGAAAATAATTGTATTCATTCGTAAAATTTTATTAAAATTTTCATTAAGAATAATTGAATTCTTGAAATAATTTTACTATTTATAAAAATTATTGAATTCTTCCAAAGACTGTTGTTATTTATAAAAATAATTGAATTTTTGCGAAGAATTCTATTACAATTTTTGAAATTTTATAATTGGCATAATTAACATTATTTTAAAAAATTCAATAATTTTTATAAACAGTAAAATTCATCGTAGGAATTCGATTATTTTAAAACCATTTTAATAATATTTCACGAAAAAATTTGATTCTTTAAAAAATTTTTAAATAAAATTCTTAGTTATGAATTGAATTATTTGCAATACAAATTTACTAAATATTTCTCGGAAGAATTCAATTATTTAAAAAATTTTTTTGATTTAAACTTTGCAAAAATTTACTAATTTTTAGTGAGTTAATTCAAATTTAAGAACGTTGAAAAAGAAAATTTATTTCTTTAAAACTGTTTGTGAGATTTAAAATTAAATTAAAATTTAAATTAATTAATTATTAACTAATTTAAATTTCAATTTAAATTTAATGTCATTTATCATAGTTTAGAAAAAATTATAACCAAAATCCGAAGAAATTTTTTTTGCTAGTTTAAAGTTTTTTGAAGATAAATAAGAAAAGTGTGTTTACAAAAATAAGAAAAATTTCGAAGCAGAGTTGAAAAGAAGAACAGAAACATGAAAAAGTACAAACAATGCTTAAATTTTCCATTTAGAGAAAAAAGTGAACAAAAATTTCGAAATAGAGTAAAAAAGAAGAACGCAAACATAAGAAAGTATAAGAAGAAGATGATGATGATGATGAAGAAGTAGAAGCTTTAGAGAAAACCCAAGATGGAGTGCTAAAAGAATAAAACCAAGAAGATGAAGAAAAATGAAGAGAAGAAAATTAAGAAGTAGCGATAAGAGTAATGTTACGATAACTACTTATCGTAAGTAATGATAAGAGAAAATAATTTTTTTCGTCGAATGAAAAACCAAAGAAGAATATTTTCTCTTATCGTTCTATTTCTTCCATCATTATCACCTCTTTTTTTTCTCTCTACAAATTGTGTCCTACTAAATTTTTTTCCATAATGAAATAATAATATTTTAAACTCGAAATAAAAATATCCACATCCAACTAAATTTATACAAAGATAAATGGATTTTCAGGTGTGAATGCATGCACGATGTGACATTATTATAAAGAGAGCGTAGTTTTAAAACTGCCAAGCTAGACTTTACAAAGTTTATCATCATTTTTGCAGGCAAACTTTTTGCACTTCGGAAGGAAGTAGATTTGAGGGATTGCTAGTAAATCAAGTTAGAACGTAAAGTTACGTTCGTCCCTCTCACACTAGTGACGCAACTTGGACGTTTATTGTCTCAGGTCATAAGGTTGAAGATCTTCTTTTCAAAGAACGTGACAGGATTTCTTCTTTGGCGTTTCGCGTATATAACAATCACTCCTTCGACATAATGTATTTTTCCCTTTTGATATATATCATTTTTGATTTAGAAAAAAAAGCAAAAAAAAAAATATATAAAAATTCTAAATTGATAATCATTGTGTCATTGAAAATAGATAATCAGTATAATTTACAACCATATTAATGATTTAACACTCGACATAATATATAGTATAGTGACTTTGCGTCTATTGTATTTTCAATAATAAATAAACCACAAGCTTACAAATTTGCAAGTAAATTTGCCAGCAAATTTGTTGTACAGTTCGAAGGTACCATTTATTAAATATGTGTAATGTCTAATTATGTAATTACAACGATGCTGTATTATAATTGTGGAATATAATAAAAAAAGGCTCAAAAAGGCAACATGCCTGTTTATAATGTATTCTAGTTCGTGTGCATATAGTCATGTTTGCATTTATGTATGAGGGCAATGAAAGAATAATTACATTTAACATTTAAGTATTACGCAAGAGTATAGTATTGTCAGAAAATTTAATGAACTTATTATATTTCTCATCTTTGTGAAATTGTATGTCTTATGATTATCACCAATTGCATTTCTTTTATTCGAAGAGAATTTTTTTTTTTTGGAAAAGAATAATTTCTATCAGAAATTTCTATAAAATAATTTCTATCATCAGAAATTTCTATAAAATAATTTCTATCAGAAATTTCTATAAAATAATTTCTATCAGAAATTTCTATAAAATAATTTCTATCAGAAATTTCTATAAAATAATTTCTATCAGAAATTTCTATAAAATAATTTCTATCAGAAATTTCTATAAAATAATTTCTATCAGAAATTTCTATAAAATAATTTCTATCAGAAATTTCTATAAAATAATTTCTTATCATTTTATTAGGGGTGGCAAGTAAAATAAAAATTGAAAAATAAGTAGAGTGGCCGGATAAAAAATTAATCTTGAAAATAGAAAAATATAACAAGGTTGCTACAAAAAATTAACTTTTTGTTTCTCAAATTTCTAGACAAAATTTTTCCTTCTTTCCTAAAAAAATAATCTGATTCACTCTAAAAATGATTAGATACGCAACAAAATTTTTTGTTACATTTACTCACGAATTTCTTTAATTGTAAAATTACTCAATAGCATTAAAAACTGATTTCTTAAATAAATATTTAATAACAATTCAACAATATTAAATATTTAGTAACTATTATTTTTCCGTAGGAAGTAAGATTTTTAAAAAATTTAAGATTAACTTTAATTAACATAATTAATTAATTTTTTAATTTAATTTAAGTTTTAACTTTTTGCAACTCAATAACTTGAAAAAATATTATTATAAAATTCTTCAAAGAACATTGGTTTACAAAAATTTTAATAAAATCCTTCGCAGGAATTAAATTAATTTTATCGGTAATACTATTTTTCACATCAATCCAATTACTTAAAAAACTGTAATAAACTTCGTTGTAAGAATTTAGTTATCAATTATCATAAATCAAAATTTTAATTTTTCGTAAGATTTTAATTATTTTTCATACAATTTTAAATGAATTCTTCGAAAAATATAATTATTTTCAAAAAATTTTGAAAGAATTCAATTCAATATACATTTTACAAATAATTAAATTCTTCGCGGAAGTTCAAATATATTTTCAACATTTACAAACATTTTTTTTTAATTTTTTTCATCATATAGTTTTAAACATTTTTGCAAAAATTCAATTAGGTATTGATTTTACAAATAATAAAATAATTCGCTGAAGTTCAAATATTTTCAACATTTACCATTTTAATCAAAATTCTCAAAAGAATTCAAGTATTTTTAAAAAATGTGTTTAAATTCTTTGTAAATAATCAGTTATTTTCAAAAATAATAAAATTCTAACAAGATTTTAATTATTTGCATAAATAATTAAATTCTTCACAAGATTTCAATTATTTAAAAAGAAATCTAATAAAAATTCGTTGCAGAACTTAAACTATTCTTCTAAATAATAAAATTCTTTACATGATTTCATTTTTTTCAGTACAAATTAAAGTAAATTTTTCGAAAAAGAATCAATTTCAAAATTTCATTAAAATTATACGAAAGAAATAAATAATTAGCTATAAATTTTTTTCAATAATTTTTGCAAAAGTTTCCAGAGAATTTTCAAATCTATTTGTTTACAATTCAATTGTATAAAAACTTTGGTCCTTCCAAATTTTTTCAAATTTAATATTTATATATATTTTTTAATTAAACCATTTCGAAATTCAATTATTTTTGATAATTGATGCTATAAATCTTTTAATATTCAATTATCTAAAATGTGAACTGAAATTAATTTTTAATTCAATTTTAATTAGAAAATTTGACGTGAAATCAATTATTTAAATACAAAAATAAATAATGTAATGCGTCAATGAATATATTTTTCAAATTAAATTCTCAGAAAGAATTTTCTCAACAAATTGTTAAATAATAGAATATTTTCAAACACCAATTATTTTTGTGATTAATAAAATTCTTTATATTATTTTATTTATTTTTAATACAATTTAAAGTAAATTTTTCGAAAAAAAAATTTCAAAAGTTTTATTTAAATTTTAGGAAAGAAATAAATCTATAATTATCAATTATTTTTAATAACTTTTGCAATAGTTTCCGAAAAATTTTCAAATCCATTTGTTTACAATTCAATTTTTTAAAAATTTTAGTCATTCCGATTTTTCTGAATTAAATATTAAGAAACTAAAAACGTGAACTAATTTTTTAAAAAATCCCAATTAAACCTTTTGTAAAGTAAATTATTTATGAAAATTCATGCTATAGTGCTTTTAATATTCAATTTTCGAAATGTTAACTGAAAATAATTTTTAAATCAATTTCATTACAAAGTTTCAGGAGAATTCAAGTATTTAAATTCAAAAATATTAAATGTTGAATGCTTTTCAAACTTAAATTCTTATAATGAATTTCATTGACAAATTTTTAAATAATTAGATATTTTTAAAGAATTTTATTAAAATTTTCAAGAATAGTTACATTTTTCGAGGAATTCGGTGAAAAATTTTCTTAAAAATAATTGAAATTTTCTGTATTTTATAATTGTTAATTCATGAAAATAATTAAATCTCAATAAAAATTTTTTAATATTTATGCAAATAATTAAATTACTGTGAAGAAATTTATAAAAAATTATGAATCTAAAGTTATGCAAATAATTTATTCACAATAAATTATTGTGAAGAAATTTATAAAAAATTATGAACCGAAATTTATGAACGCTCAAATGAACGACGAAGTTTTTCTATTATTATAATTTGTTTATTTTATAAAGAAAATTATTTTGTTTATTAAAAAGTTTAATGTCATAACTAAGAAAATATTTAATTTTAATTCTTTTTCTTTTTTATATGCAAATTTTTTAAAATATTCAAATAGAAAAAAAAATTTTTCTTTATTTGAACGTTCAAAACTTTAGTAGCGCAAAAAATTTGTAAATACTTGAAGTTTTGGGTAAAAATTTTTTATTATTTTTGAGAATAATATTTAGTGTTTGCTTAGAGTTTTATCAACATTTTTTTCAAATAATTGAATTTTTCTCGGAAATTTTATTAAAAATAAGTAAATTTTAAATTATTAAATTGGTAAAATTTTTTGAAAATAATTTAAATTTTGCCAAGAATTTTATTAAAATTTTTATAAATAACTGAATTTTGGATAAGAATTTTATAATTTTTAAAGATAATTGAATTTTGGATAAGAATTTTACAATTTTTTAAAGGTAATTGAAATTTTGGATAAGAGTTTTATAATTGTTTAAAGATAATTGAAATTTTGATGAGAATTTAAAAAAATTTTTGTATATAATTAAATTTCTATGCAAACATTTGCAAATGTTACTTATGTTACTTATAAAATACTTTTGTAAAATTAATTTTTTATAGTGTTTTTAACTAAAATTTTTCTATAAATCCATAATGTTTAATAAATAATTAGTTGTATATGAAAAATTAAATAATAATAATGATGAATTATGTAATTTAAATTTTTTCCAAATCTTTAATAAAATTTCCTGCCTTTTCCCTAAATTCCCTGACCTATTGCAACATTGTAGTAAATTATAAATAGATTTTACAAAAGTCAAATATCTACTTTGATGAAAAGGTAAAGAAGAAAATAAAATTCCCGAGGATTGAACACACATCGAAAAGAAGAAAATAAAATTTTTTCAAATAAGATTCCTTATCCGGGAATAAGAATCTTATCTCCAAAGCTAGTTCCAGATTTCCTTTAATCCTTTTTCGCATTTTTCTTCTTTGCATTCAAATATAAACATTACAAAATTAATTTACAGAAAATAAAAAGCAGCCGCGTGTCAATTATAAATACGACAATCGCGCGCCTATTAAACAAAGTAGTAAAATCTTTTATAATCATTTTGAATTTACCCAGAGATGTAATCAAGTTTTTCTATTAGGCTTTTAGTCGCTGTGAATTTCCTATTACATAATTTTGCAAAAGAGATACAATCTTCATTTTCATTGAGCTCTTTTAGTTATTATTATATTTTATATACATATGTTTCTTGCATGCATTAAAATGTTGTCGACATTATAATACACATATGTAATATACTCACAGTGAAGAGTGTATACAATAAATGTATGTACACTGAAAGTTACACTGCAGCAACATTATTAATGCAGGCTAATAAAAAATCTTTACGAGAGTTTCATATTTCTGAATTTTCATTGTTCTCTCACACATTAATGTGGGCCGATTTTGAAAGACTGCGTTTTCATGAGGATATCGCCCTCGTTATATCATTTACCATCTACCTTGGCCCATTCATGATTACGGACGTGAATAATAAAAACTAACGTGATACAGTACTGCTTTGTTTTGCAGCTCGATTCAAAAAAAAAAAAAAAAAAAAATGCAATTCAGTATTATGTTAATCGTAATCTACAGAAAGGGACCGATTGTCAGTTATAAGGACGAGACGGGCAGAAGAATAATCTTCATTCTCCAACAATGGGATATTTTTTCAATTCGTGATTCTTCTCTAAACCTTGATCTAAAAGATGAAATAAAAAACTGATTTATAGATGTAAAATATACTTCTTGGCATAATCTAAATTTTCGCAAAATCAAAATAAGAAGAAAACAAACTCAAAGGGGAAAAAAAATTTATGCTTCTCTAATGAAGTAGAGTTATAATTAAAAAAAATGTTTCATCCTAGTCCTAACTTGGACGAAACATTTTGTTTTGTACAAACATTATCTTAAATGTACTAACAATTTTTCTCACTATCAACCAAAATGTTTCGAAACCTTTAAAAAATTTCTTTATGATCTTCAATCATCAATTATTTATTATAATTAAATAAAGAATTTTTTTTTGTTTTGTACAAACATTATCTTGAATGTACTAACAATTTTTCTCAATATTAACCAAAATGTATCGAAACCTTTAAAAAATTTCTTTATGATCTTCAATCATCAATTATTTATTATAATTAAATAAAGAATTTTGTTTTGTTTTGTACAAACATTATCTTGAATGTACTAACAATTTTTCTCAATATTAACCAAAATGTTTCGAAACCCTAAACAATTTCTTCATAATCTTCAATCACAAATTATTTATTATAATTAAATAAAGAAGAAGAAGAGTAAGAAGAATTTTTTGGTTTTATTTTTCCAGGATGATTCTAAATAGTGAATAAATAAAATATGTAAAACGATTTGAAGATCATTTATCATATATTCGTATAAGTTTTTTATTTATATAAAACATAATGAAAAATGTCAGTGTTTGGAATCTAGATCGAACTGATGAAATTTTGATTTATTTTCCCTGAATGAGAGGAATAAACATATGTCGCAATCGAAGAGAGAAATAAAGCGCTTCTTGAAAAATTTATAACAACATGTATATTCACAGTGTATCTGTATATCAACATGATTTTAATGCAATGTATCGAGTACGACAATAAACAGAATGTCTACTTAAAAAATTCATCAATTATTCGCAACATCCACTTATATCGTATTTATAATATAGTGTAAAATATGCATAAATCAAAATATCTCTATAGAAATTTGAGATTAATAAATTTAATATTCCAGTGATTTAAAGAGTCTGCGAGAGAAATTACACTGTGAAATTAAATATTCTTTTCACAATTATTTCAATATTACAAACAAAAACTTGGAATAAGAAAAATGGAACTTTTCCAGGTTTTTAAAACTACAATTATTATAATTAAAAACTTATTCGAAAACATTAATAACTTCATTTTTTGATAAATATTTAATTATTATTATAGAAATAAAAAAAATTTTTTAATAGAAAATAGAATTTTAAAAAATTCCATTTTTTTTATTTATTCTTTAAATATTTAAATTATTTTCAAAAAAGTTTTCAAAACGAAATTTTAATAAATTTCGACTCAAGAATACAATTATTCACAAAAATTAAAATTTTTTTTTCAAAATAGTTTGTCAAAATTCAGTTATTTTCAATGTCCACTATTTCAACAAATTTTAAGAAAAGAATTCAATTATTTAAAAATAAATTTAAATAAAATTCATCTCAGGAATTCAATTATTTTTAAAAGTAATATAATTCTTTGTAATATAATTCTTTGCAAAAATCAAATTATGGTTAATAATTTACAAAAACTCTCGTTAATTTTTAATTACTTTTATAAATAATAAAATTTTTCTCCTACATTCAAACATTTCTGAATAATTTTAATAAAATTCTTGGCAGAATTTCAATTATTTTTAATACATGTACAATTTTTATCAAAATCAAAAAATGGAATTATTCTTAAAACTTTTATTAAAATTTTTGAAAAGAGTTTAATTATTTAAAAATTTATTGATAACATTCTTCATGAAAATTCAATTTTAAGAAATACTCAATTATTTCATAAAATATTTATTTTTATAGTCTAAAAATTTAAATATTAAAAAAATTTGTATAATTAATTAATTTATTAAAATTTGTATAATTATACAATATTCTACACGAAAATTTAATTATTTTTCCAAAAAATAAAATTTCAATTATTTTTAGTACAATTTCAATAGAATTTCTCAGAAAATGTAATTATTCTCTAGAATTTTATTAAAATTCGTCAAAAGAATTCTATTGTTGAAAAAAGTTTGTTGGGAAAATTCCTTACCAGAATTGAATTTTAAGAAAAATTGAATTATTCAATAAATTATTTTTCTTTGTTTTTAAATAATTGAATTCTCGTAGAATTTTTTGATAATAATTGATTTTTAAAATGAATTTCGGTTAAAATTTTAGATAAAATTGTGTGTTTATTTTTCCATACATATTTAATTAAAGAATTTATGAATAATTAAAATTTTCTAAAATTGAATATTATAAACGAATGGATTTTAAAAATGTTAAAGGATTTTATTAAAATTTTTCTAAATATTTGAATTTCGTAGAAATAATGTATTTCTTATAAAGAAAATTGAAATTTTTGTAATTTTTTAACATAATTTTATTTTTGCGAAGAATTTATTACTCTTTAAAATAATTGAATTCTTGAGACTAATTTTATTAAAATTCGTTTTAAATAATTGAATTCTTTTGTGAAATTTTATTATTCAACATTGAAAATAATTGGATTTTGACAAACTTTTGAAATAAAATTTCTGCAAAGAGTTTTATTAAAATTACTTTGAAAAAATTGAATTGTTACAAAAGAATTTCATTTAAATTTTTGAAAATGATTTAATTCTTTGAAGAGTAAAAAAAAAATAAAAATAATTGAATTTCTGAGAAGAATTTTACTACTTTTAAAAATAATATCTAATTACTGCAGAAAATTCAATTTGTTTTAGTATTTTTAACTAAAATTCTTCTATAAATCCATTATTTTAGAAAATCAATTAACTATATATTAAAAAATTTAACTAATTTCAGAACAATTTTAATTATTAATAATTCTTTTTAAAAATCTAGGTTTTTTAAAAGTTCTAATCAAATTCGCTTAAATTTGAAATTTTACAAAATTTCAAATGAAAATCTTTTCAAGTTCATTTATTTGTGAAAATCGTAAACACAACTCTTTTAAAATTGAATTAATTTTCAAATATTAAAAAAATTTTTTTATTTCCAGATTTTCGAGCTAAAATAAATAAATAAAAAAAATAAATAAATAAATGTAAAACAGTTCTATAATTTAAGACATAATTGCTTCTGAAAAAAATTCTAATTAATTACAAAATAAATTAATATTTAAATAAACGAAAATTTACGAGCTTCCTTTATTTAGAAATTTAAAGAAATTAATTCGAATTTAATTTTAGATCATAAATATAATAAATGAAAATAATCTCAATTTAAAAAAGAAACTAAAATAAATACAAAGAATGATTGTGAAGTACAAAACAAATGGTTTCCAAATTGAGTGAATTGAGTCGCTTTCGGTTTAATTGGAAAAATTATTTACTCACTAATATGAAAGGAAAAATGACGTCAATTTTGAAACAAAATTTTGATTTTCAGTATATATGGACATTGGTATTATAATTATGAAACTGCATCATCACATAAGCAGAGAGTCTATACTCATTAACGCTTTAATTTAAATGCAAATTAGACCAACGAGCGTTTAATTACTGGCCACGATTCCATCAATTTCGTTGAAATTTAAATATTTTTCTAGAAACCCAAACTGTTTGCAAAATAAAAACAATAACGTTAATAACATTTTCTGTTGACAATATATATTTTTTTACTATAATTACTTTTTTTAACGTTCATTTTCAGAGGAAAACTCTGTTTTAAACTCTTTTTTTAAAACAAACAACATAAAACATAAAAGAACGAACATTATTATAAATAAAATTTAATTTAATTGAAAATAAATCTTTCAATTAAACAATAAAGAAATAATTTTTTATAAATCTAATTAAACTTTTTCCAGAAAAATTAATTCGACAAAACTGTTAGTTAATAGTATGAAAAACTGACAGATTAATTCCAGAATTATTGAATTTTTTTTGGAATCTTCACCATACTTAAAATGATAAATTATGCAAGAATAAATTAATTTTGACCAATGTAGAGACAAAAGTCTCATTTTATTAAAAAAAGAGTGAAAATATGATATTTTCTTCAAACATCGATTTGCACAAATCTCATAAATTCGTCAGGAAAAAAGGATCAAAGGATGTAAAAATGTAAATTTTCCATTTGAGAAAGGGTAACGTGACCTATAAGTTGTTGACAGATTTCCGCACGTTCCCTAGAAATTGCAATGCTCCGCGATGATTATGAAAATACGTGCAACCAATATTGCCAAGTGTCACAGCTGTTTAAAATCAGCCGCCTTGTAATCAAAAGCTGCTCCTTTGAAATGTAGCAGCAAGTGACATGACTCAGGTTTGCCAAGAAGGTCAGGATTTAATTTCGAAAACAATTTCTATTGAATATCAAATTCAATATTATTACAATATTCTTCAAAAAGAAAAGAAAAAAAAATTTACCCCTCTTGACACTTTAATTATTCCTTCATTTCTTCTCATGAAAAAAAAAAAATTCCTTCTCCTCTTCGTTTTATTGTCTTTCTCATTTTTATCAAAATCTTTTCTTTCCTTTTTCATTATCCTTAAAACATTTTCACCTGCTTTTCATTATCTTCCAAACGTTTTCATTTGCTTTTCATTAGCTTCGAAACATTTTCATCTGCTTTTCATTAGTACCGAAACACATTTCTTTTTTTCTGCTTTTACATTCTTTTTATAATTATCTTTAAAATCTTTCCTTTTGTTCCAATTGTTACGTCACCGTAACATATTTTCAATAGACAATATTAATATGCTTAATTGATAATAAGAAAATAATAGGGATAATATTAAAAAAATAAAAAGTTATAATAGCAATAATTAATTGCATAATGATGATGATAATAATAGAATGACAGTAATAACAATTAATAACAATATCAATATTAATTTATGTAAAATAAAAATTTATAATGATGATAATAATAAAAATAACAATAATAATAATAATAATAATAATAAAATTAACGACAAATAATTGTTATTAACATATTCTTAATTCTAACAATGAATCATTATTAATAATTACAAAATAAACAATTATTAATAAATAATTGTAATAATAAGTTGATAACAATAAATATTAACTGAATTGTAATAACAAAATAATAAAAAATTGTAACAATAATGACAGAATTATAACAACAAAATATTGATAAATTGTGACAATAATAACCGAATTATAATAACAAAATAATAATAAATTATAACAGTAAAACCAAAATTTATTTATTATATTAATAAAGTACGTAATCCGGTAATCTATTCACAGTTTGAAGTTAGTTATTGTTTTTTTGTTTCTTAACTTTGTTTATAATTTTTCTTTTCAAATATTTTCAATTTTTAAATTAATGTATTGAAAATCATCGAATTAATGCAAAAAATTTTATCAAAAAATTTGATAATAATAGAATTCCTTCTAAAAATGTTATTAAATTCTCGTGAAGAATTTTATTAAAATTTTAAAAAATCCTGATTAAATTCTTTTCAAGTATTTCTTTGAATTTTTTTTAAACTAATAGAGTTTCTTTAAAATCTTTAATTGAAAATTTTGAAAGCAATTGGACTTTATAAAGAAGAACTTTATTAAAATTGGATTAAAAATAATTGAATTCTTGTGAAAAATTTTATTACTATTTATAAAAATAATTGAATTGTTCCAAAGAAATTATTTAAATTTTGGAAAATAAATGGATTTTATGTTAAATATTTGAAAATTAAAATTCTTTCGAAAAATTCTATTAAAATGGTTCTGAAAATAATTAAATTTCTTCAAAGGATATTACTATTTATAAACATCAATAAATTATTGTAATGAATAATTGTTTTATTTTTTATGTAAAGAATTTTACTATTTATAAAAATAATTGAAATGTTTGGAAAAGTTTATTAAAATTTTGAGAAATAATTAAGTGAAAAATATGAATGAAGAATTTTTTAGAAATAATTGAAAATAATGAAATTTGTTTTTCTGTTTTAAAAATATTTTAACAATAATTGAATTAGTTTTAAAGAATTTTAAATTCTTGTTGAGATAGAATTTTATGGAAATTTTCGAAAAATTAAATTCTTTCGTGTAACTTTATTTAAATTTGGTTAAACATCATTTAATTCCTTTAAAGAATTGTAGTATTTATAAAAATAATTGAATTGTTTCGAAGAATTTATTAAAATTTTAAGAAATGCATCTTTATGAAAATATTAAATAATATTTGAATTCATCTGAGAAATTTAATTAAAATTGTTTTAATAATAATTGAATTCCTGCAAAGAATTTTACTATTTAGAAAATTATTTGAATTCTTGTGAAGAATTTTACTATTTAGAAAATTATTTAAATTCTTGTGAAGAATTTTACTATTTAGAAAATTATTTAAATTCTTGTGAAGAATTTTACTATATTTAGAAAATTATTTAAATTCTTGTGAAGAATTTTACTATATTTATAAGAATAATTTAATTATTTCGAAGGATTTATTAACATTTTAGAAAAAAATTGAATTTTTTCGGAGTGTGTTAAAAATATTTCTAAAAATTGATCTCTGCCGAGAAATTCAATTAAAATTGTATTATAAATAATTGAATTTTTAAAAAGATTTTAGTACTTAAAAAACAATTTTATTTTGGAAGAATTTATTAAAATTTTAGAAAGTAAATAAATTTTATTGTAATATTTGAAGATTGAAATTCTTTCGAGAAATTACATTAGAATTTTTTTTAAAATAATTAAATTTCTGCAAAAGATTGTACTATTTAAAAATTTTAATGAATTATTGCAAATAATTTTACTATTTATAAAAATAATTGAAATGTTTCAAAGAAATTAATAAAATTTTGAAAAATAATTAAATTAGTATAAAGAATTTTATAGATACAATTGAAAATAATGCCATTTTTCCATTTTTTTAAATATTTGAGAATAATTCAATTATTTTTAAAAAAATTTTAAATTCTTGTTAAAATAGTTGAATAGAATTTTATGGAAATTTTTGCAATTTAAACTATTTCGTGTAACTTTATTTAAATTGTGTTAAAAATAATTTAATTCTTTTAAAGAATTGTAGTATTTAAAAAAAAAATATTGAATTGTTCCGAATAATTTATTAACATTTTAGGAAATAAATGAAATTTATGAAAATATTTAAAAATATTCGAATTCAGCCCAGGAATTTAGTGAAAATTGTTTTGAAAATAATTAAATTTCTGAAAAGAATTTTACTGTGGTATTTATGAAATTAATTGAATTCTTGCGAAGAATTTTACTATATTTATAAGAATAATTTAATTATTTCGAAGGATTAGTTTTAAGAATAATTTAATTTTTGCAAAGATTTTATTACTTTAAAAAACTAATTGAATTGTTTAGAAGAATTTATAAAAGTTTTAGAAAATTATTGAATTCTTTCGTTAAATTTTATTAAAATGTTTTAAATATAAACAGTAGTAATTAATTTTGTACTTAATAAGTGGTTTTTTTTAATTTTGACTATAAAATTATTTTAAAAACTTAAATTTGAAAATAAATATATAATTTTTAATTAAAAAAAATGTTAATTAATTTTAATATTTATTTATTTTAATTTATTTTTAATTAAAATCAAACCGGGAAACATTAGGAAAAATAATAATAATTTAATAATAATAATAATTTAATAATAATAATAATAATAATTTAATAATAATAATAATAATTTAATAATAAAAATAATAATAATAAATATGTAACAAATTGTTTTCATCTTGAAAAGAATATTTACAATTTCTTCAAAAAAAAAAAAAATGAAATTTTCGGGGCAAAATACCGAGGGAAAAACTGGTTCAACTTTTGTGTACAGGAATTCGCAGAGTTTTTTTCCCCCCACCGTTGGCATGTTCGATTGGAACGTCTATAGAAGTGTTGTGCAATTCAATTGTTTTTGTTTTTTCGTTTTAGCCAATTCGAAGCTTGAAATTACGATCGCATCACTTGGTGTTCTTACACGCAATCGCCCACGCTAAGGCGATTCCACGAGAAGATCGTCAATCGAGTCGCATCCTTTTCTTTCACACACAGAGAAATCCTTGAAAATACCGTGTAAAGAAGAAATAAAAAAGAAAAAAAAACCTGTCTCCTCGACTTAGCAATATCGTGATGCTGATTTGGCTGATTATGAATCTGAAGCAAGGTGAACAAACGATTACCTAACCTACTACACCTGTTTGATGTCAGTTCTCATTAGTGGTTTTATTTAAGAATTTAATTAATGACTCATACCACACTACAAATAATTTCTCACCAATCAGTGTTATTATATATACAAATACATAAAATGTAACAAATTTTCAATCAAGATTATTTTTTTGATCTTTTGATTGATTTCTCTTCCTTTATTTTTCATTTAAAATTTAATATTGATTACATTAGATTTATATTATATCATTAGGATTCGTCTTCTGTAATTAATTTTTAAAAACGTGTCCAAAAAGTGTCTTTAAAACTGACAAAACGTAGTAAAAAAGTAATTATCAAAGAATTAAATTTGATGACTCAATTTTTTCATTATTTACATTGCCTACATTTAAAAATACAATATTTTTTAGTGTAAATATGTAAATCTTTTGTTGTTGAAAATTTAAAATAAACTCTTATTCAAAACTTCAATCATTTTATTTCAAAATAAAAATAAATAAATAAATAAATAAATAATAATAATAAATTTAAATAGTATTAGTTAAATATTCTTTAATGTTCGAGATCCTCTATTAAATTAAGACAAAAAAATAACAAAAACATTCGGATAATGAATAAAATATTTATTTACACCAAATAATTAAATAATTAAATGTTCACAATGCAATAATTCACAATAAAATAAATAATAAATAAATACCTAATTTGACAAATTATTTATAATCTATTTATCTTAAATTATTGTTTTGTTCAATTATTTAAAGAAAAAAGAAATAATTTAATGCATAAAAGAATGTTTTCTTGAAATTAAATTCTCGCAAAGAATTTTATCAACAAATTTTTAAATAATTGAATATTTTCAAACGCCAGTTATTTTCCTGCGCAATAAAATTCTTTATATGATTTCGTTTATTTCTTTTTAAATTTTGAATACAATTTAAAGTACATTTTTCGAAAAAGAATTAATTTTAAAAATTTTATTAAAATTCTACGAAATAAATAAACAATTATCAATTATTTTCAATAATTTTTGCAAAATTTTTCAGAGAATTTTCAAATCTACTTGTAAATATATAACATTTATAAAAATTTTGATTATTTTGACTTCTTTCAATTAAATATTTAGAAAATAAAAACGTGACATAATTTTGAAAAAAACTTCAATTAAACCTTTTGGAAATTGAATTATTTATGAAAATTCATCCTATAATTACATTCTTTGAGAAATTCGATTAACATTGTTATATTAAAAATAATTGAAAGTTAATTAAATTAATTAAGTAATTTAATTCCTGTGGAAATAATATTTTTGAAAATAGTAGACAATAGTTTTTAAAAAAATGTATAAATATACAAATTCAATTATTTTAAGGAAAATTTAAATTCGCACGAGAAATTTAATTTCAAATTCTACTGAAAATAATTGAAATCTTTAAAAAATAAGTGAATTTTATCAACAAATTTGGTTAAGATTCATAATAATAATTATATTTGTTCAAAGAATTTTATATTTCTGGTAAAAATTTATTTCTTGCTAAAAATTTTATAAACATTTTTAAATAAATTTTTCTTTTCGTAAACTTTAATGAAAATTGTATTAAAAAAATGTTTAAAATACAAATTCAATTATTTCAAGAAAAATTAGAGTTTGTAGGAGGAATTTAATTAAAATTATACTGAAATTGAAATATTTTAATGAGTTTATTACAATTTTTAAAAATAATTGAATGTTATCAACAAATTTTGTTAAAAATTTAAAAAATAAATAAATTTCATCGAGGAATTTTCTAAAAAATTTTTTATAAGATTATTTTTTACGTATATTTTAATGAAAAGTGTGTTTTAATTAATTGAATTTATATGAGAGTTTTTATTTATAATAATAATTGAATTTTTCCAAAGAATTTTACAATTTTTGAAAATAATTCTAAAAATGTTATTAAATTCTCGTGAAGAATTTTATTAAAATTTTTAGAAATCCTGATTAAATTCTTTTGAAGAATTTCTTTGAATTTTTCTTTAGTGTAATGGAGTTTTTTTAAAAATTTTAATTAAATTTTTTTAAATAATTGGATTTTATGAAGAAGAATTTTTTTAAAATTGTATTAAAAATAACTGAATTTTTGCGAAGAAATCTGCTACTATTTTTAAAAACAATTCAACTGTTCCGAAGAATTTATTAGTTTTAGAAAATAAATTAATTTTATATTAATATTTGAAGATAAAAATTCTTTCGAGAAATTCTATTAGAATTGTTTTAAAAATAATTAAATTTCTTAAAAGAATATTACTATTTATAAACATGAATGAATTATTGTACAGCATTTTACTATTTGTAAAAATAATTCAAATGTTTCGAAAAGTTTATTAAAATTTGGAGAATTTAAATAAAAAATTTTTTATAAATAATTGAAAATAATGAATTTTTTTTTCTTTCTTATAAATATTTTGACAATAATTGAATTATTTTTATAGAATTTAAAATTCTTATTGTTGAAATAGAATTTTATAGAAATTATTGAATATAATTAAATTATAATAATAATAATAATTTAATTTTTCCGAAGAATTTTATAATTTGTGAAAATAATTAAATTCTTGTGACGAATATTAGTACAATTTTTTATTAACTGTTAAATTCTTTCATGAAGTTATTAATTTTTAAATTTTAATAAACAATTTATACCAAATTCTTTTAGTAAAATTGAATTTCGGGGAAAAATTTCATTGCTTATAAAAATAGTTAAAAATTTTAGTAATTGAATTCATATGAGATTTTTATTATTTAGGTAAACAGTTAAGCAGCTAAAAACATAAAATATAAAAAATATTAACTATGTAGATTTAAAAAAATTTGAAATTTCCTACTAAATAATGGAATAATTGTGAAGAGTTTAATAAACATTTTACAAAAATAATTAAATTTTTATGAAGAATCTTATTTAAATGTTTGAAAAAAATTTTACATTTTATAAAAATAATATAACAATTTATAACAATTTATAATTTATAATTTCAATATAACATTTTATAAAAATAATTAAATTGTTGTGAAAAATTTCATTTAAATTTTTGAAAATAATTAATTTCTTTAATATTATAAAACAATATTTATTAAAAAAAATTTTTTAACTACTCTATTAAAATTACTTAATACAAAATGTTTCTTCAAATTATCGTTTGAAATTTTTTCGTTTTTTCTTTTTTTTCGTTTCAATTTTTTTTTTTTGCTTTTATGAATATTTTTAAATTTTTTAACTGTACATAATGTGATTATAGTTAGGTAACATTATAATGGTAGATAACGATAAAGAAATCCCCGAGAATCTAACAAGTTAAGGTGGTTGAAAATTATGGGAGGAACAGTGCGAACTTTGACTGTGCAATATCGAAAGTCATAAGGTGATTGACGATTGCATATTATTACGCGACACACAACGTCCCACACGTGTATTTAATAATCTCCTTAAGATTGTGAATATCTTTCTAAACAAATCAAACGCATCTCAAATGACTCATGAATCAACGTTCCCTTTTGTTGTTTCAAAAATTAACAAACTCTCGTCACATTTCATTCAATTAATAAAAATTAATTCCTCTTCAATCTAAATATTGAAACAGTAGTTTACATTAATTTACAGGATAATTAATTATTCCACGCAGGAAATTAATAATAAACAATCCTGATTTCTTGTCGTCAGAATAATTAGCAATTATTATTATTTTATTTTTATTTTTTTATTATTTTATTATTATTATTATTTTATAATTAAAATAATAATAATAATAATAATAATAATAAATATTAATAAATATTATTTTATTTTATTATTAATAAATTTATTTCATGAATAATTAAAGACTTATTATTTTATGAATAATTAAAAATTCAAGTAATCAAACTAATTACTTAGTTTAAAAAAACCCAAAAAACTAATTATTTATAAAAAATTAATTAATAACGATTTTCCTTTTTAGATTATAATAATTTATTTATAAAGTAAATTTAATTACGAAAGAAAACTTTGATTTAATTCTATAAATTTCACGTGGTAATGAAATGTAAATTTTGCCCAGATTTTCGAAATTAAATTTCAGATCAAAATTGATCAAAGTAAGCATTAAAAATGAAATACTTAGTGTAAAATTTAATTAGAAAATTGAGCGTTAATTTCGTATAAACATAGAGATAACAAAATTGTGCTCGGCTTATAGTCCGTTAATAAACAGGTGTTCATTCAATGATCGATATAACTAACATTGAAGCAAACGTCCAACAGTTTGCAAATTGCTTTTATCAATAAAGAGGCGACACGACTTAATTGAATAGAATAATTCAATCAATCACACTCGCTAAATTCCGTGAATTTATTGATTGATTTTAACTATATTATATGTATTGTAATAAGGATTTATCGTAACGGAAATATACACACGAACGTATACATAATAGCAAAAAAAAAAAAAAAACAATCTTTATGTCATAACGAAATTTCTACAACATGGGAATCAACATTTGTTTTACTCGTTTCCATACTTTTACAATTGAATAACGACACTTTAATCCCTGGCATGTATCTATAAACATGAATGATAAATCATTTTGATAAACTGTAAATTACTGATGTTTTGTCGGAAGTACGGGTTAAATTATTATTTATTTCATTATTAAAAACAGACAAATAAATCTTGTGAATTTTCATGTTTTCAGAGTTTTTCCGAGAATATTAAATTAAGACAAAAAATGTATCGAAATTGTTACGATTTTTTTGGCTCAATTTAATATTTGTAGAGAAATTGTAAAAAAAAAATTTTTCAGTAGTTCGTGTAAATACGAATATTAACATAAATTACATTTGACATGAAATTCAATTAATCTAAGTTACATTTGACCTGAAATTTATTTAACATAAATTAAATTAAACGTAAAACTCATTTAATAATAAAATTCTAGTTTAATGTAAAAATAACTTGTAATTAATTTCATTTGACAAAAATCTCATATTTGACATAAACTTCGATTGACAAAAAATCCATTTCTAATAAGTCTTAATTGACATTGAAATTACCATAAATTTCATTTGACATTAATTTTATTTGACAAAATTTATTAGTAAAAAGTTTTATTTGACATTAAATTTAACATAAATTTCATTTTATGTAAAACTCATTTGAGATAAATTTTAGTTTATTTGACATAAATTTTATTTGACATAAAAATCACTAAATATTAATTTCATTTGACATAAATTTTATTTAAGAAAAACTACAATTCTAATAAGTTTTATTTGACATTAAATTTGACATTAAATTTGACATTAAATTTGACATTAAATTTGACATTAAATTTGACATAAATTTCATTTTACGTAAAACTCATTTAAGATAAATTTTATTTTATTTAACATGAATTTAACGTTTTAACTTCATGTAAAATTTATTTAACATAAATTTCCTTTGTCATAAAAATCGTTTAACTTAATTTCCATTTGACAGAAAAATAACTAGATATAAATTTCATTTGACTTAATTTGCTTTATTTGACATGAATGTCGTTTGACATAAATTTTATGTCTCAAAATTATAAAAAAATTGTAATTTTAAATTAAATTATAACTTGTTAGTAATATTTGACATTTAATGCATTTAACATAAATTACATTTTTTTAAAAATTTATTTGAGATAAATTTTAGTTCATTTGACATAAATTTAATTTGTTATAAAATTTATTAAACGAACTTCATTTTACATAAAAATCACTAAATATAAATTGCATTTAACATAAATTTTATTTAACAAAAACTTCAATTCTAATAAGTTTTATTTTTCATTAAATTTAACATAAGTTTCACTTTATGTAAAACTCCTTTGAGATAAATTTCACCTCATCTAACGTTTTAACTTTATGTAAAATTTGTTTAACATAAATTTTATTTGACATGAAAATCGTTTAACATAAATCCCATTTGACAGAAAAATCACTGAATATAAATTTTATTTGACAAAAAGTTCATTTAACATAAATTTTATGATTTGAGATAAATTTCAAATTATTTGACATAAATTTAATTTGTTAAAAAAATTTATTAAACATAAACTTCATTTCATATAAAGCTAATTTAACACAATTCTCATTTGACATTTTGCACTTGACATAAATATTTCATTTAATAAAAATAATTAACGAGCGATTTTAAAAATTGTCTAAGCACCATTTACCTAAAAATGACTGATTTTAACATTATTGTCAAATGAATTTTATGTCAAATGAAATTTTTGCAAAATAATTGTAATGTCAAATGAATTCTATAATAAATTAAAATTGTTTTCAAATTCCTGTTAAGACAAATGAAATTTATCTTAAATGAGTTACATGTGAAATAAATGTTTTGTTAAATGATTTTATGGCAAATAAGTTTTATGTCAAACGAATTTTATTGCATAAATGGCATTTTATATGATATCCATTTGACATATATTTCATTAAACTTAAAATTTATATAAAATATATGTCATTTGACAAAGAATTAATGCTACGTATATTTTACTTGATATAAAAATCATTTGGCATAATTTTTATTTAAGGTAAAACTACAGTTGATTTGACTTTCATTTCACATGGAAATCACTTGACATATATTTTAATTGACATAAGATTTATTTAACAGAAAATTTATTTGAGGTAAAATTTGTTTAACACAATAATTTGATATAAATTTTATTTTGCTCTACAATTCATTTGTCATAAATGTCATTTGACATAAATTTCTTTTGACACAAAGTTCATTTAACGTAGTTTTAATTTTACATAAATGTTATTTGACATGAATTTCATTTATGTTAAATGAGAATTATGTTAAATGGAATTTATAACAAATGAAATTTATATTAAGTGAACTTTAGGTTAAATAAGAATTGTGTTAAATGATATTTACGTCAAATGAAATTTATGTAAGGTGAATTCGATGTAAAAAATGATATTTATGTCAAATCGATTTTGTGTCAAATGAGAATTACGTTAAATGACTATTATGTTAAATAAAATTTTTGTCAAATGTATTTTATGTGAAATAAATTTTATGACACTTAAATTTTAGTATAATAGATGTAAATTAAAATTTATGTTAAATAAATTTTTTGTCAAAAGTTATTTATTTTAAATGATTTTTATGTCAAAAGAAATTGATGTTAAATGATTTTTATGTTAAGAAAAATTTATGTTAAATGATTTTTATGTTAAAATAAATTTATCTTATACGATTTTTTGTCAAATGGGAATTATGTTATTTGAGTTTTATGTCAAATGGAAATTATGTTAAATAGCTTTTTGTACGCAATGAAAGGTATGACGAATAATTTTTATTTTATGTGAATTTTAAGTTAAGTGGTTTTATATCAAATAACTATTTTGTCAAAAAGATTTTCGGGAATGAGCACGCGACTCGAATTTTTTTTTAAATAATTTGATGTCATATATCAATGATGTCAAATAAGATGTCAGGAATATTATTAACTAATTTATCATCTAATATTATTAACCTTTTATATTAACTGATCAATCGATTTATCATTTTATTGATTTCTCAATTCTAATTTTATATTTTTGTATCATTTATTCTACAGTTATAATTGTTATACTTCAACTATTAAACGTCTAATTATTAAAAGATCACAATTGTCTAACGTCAATTCCCTTGATTCCCGTAAATAATTTCCCAAGAATTTCTGGTATGATCAATTAAAATTCCAGAATAGAATTCATTCCAATCATCCATATAGCGAATAAACTAAATTGTAATTCTCGATATATACAATTTGCGGACTTAAAAGTAGTTTCAGTCATCAATCACTTATTTATTGCGAAGTAGCATGAAGTGAGAGATTCACGCTTCTCGCGAAATTTTATCACAATTGTTATTGATTTCTCATTTCATGGTGATGGAGTTGTCAGGTGTCTATACATTCGCAAGAATATTTCTTTTTCTCCAATCTTATGATTCTATCCCTTTTTCTTTTCTCTCTCTCTCTCTCTCGGTAATAAAGGTTACACACAAAAAAAATTAACTAATTAAAAGAATTTCAAAAGGAAAAAAATAATGACACGTCAAATTTCTTCGAAACTTTCATGTCTCAAGTTATAGAAATTGCACCTGATAGTAAAAAAAAAGTAATATTGAATACTTCCACGGTAAAGCTTGACAATCTGCAATAGAGGAAATGTACATTTTACGACCTTCAAAGACCATAATGGAAGATTGAAGTGCAACTCTTCAATAAATGTCCTTTAAAGACTCAATTTCCTTAATGTAACTCGATGACGATTTTTAAGAGTAAGAAATTGAAACCCATGATTATTTTATTAAAAAGCAGAATTAGAAGAGAAGGCAGCCAATTAAAGAAGAGTCTAAAAATAATTTCGGTATAAAAGTGTCGTTAATTTAATAAATAATTATTATTTACGTAACTAATATTATAATTATATTAATATATAATAAATATTATTACCTAATATATTATTATTATTATAATTATTATTATTACTATTATAATAATTATTATTATTATTACTATTATTATTATTATTACTATTATGATTATGATGATGATTATTATTATTAGTTATTATTATTATTAGCTATAATTATTATTATTATTATTATTATTATTATTATTATTATTATTATTATTATTACTATTATTATTATTATTATTATTATTATTAATATTATCAATTATATTATTAAAATGTAATGATTTAAATAAAAAAATCTATTATCCAATGAAGACAATAGAATAAGAATCTTCTGGATAATTTCACGAATCTCTTGTGAATTTTTATTTCCAAAATAATGTTGAGGCAATTGCAACAACACGTAATGAGAATAATGATTATTTTTAATTTCAACTTGTCTCATCTAATCAATAGTTAACAAGACATCTATAAGGTAAACGACTATGGGAATTACTCACTATTCTGTAGAAAACTCGCAACTCTGTTATTTATTTACTAGTGTGTGAATTACACTGAGAAACTAAAGTGTTAATGTATCACTAGTACTATATTGCCCCGTAACAGAGAGAAATATTTTATGAAACCTACACATTTTTTTTTCCAAATAAATGTTGCTCACTAAATCTTAAACAATAACAAATTCGAAAGAAGGTTTTATTACTGTTTCAATTTAAAACACAGCACTTTGTTTCAATTAACGAACGAAATACGTAACAAAATTTATCTCTATTCTTTCTTTGAAAAATTTTGTTAACAGAATTTTTAATTATTCACAAAAAATTGTTGGGAAAAATTTTATTTAATTTTAAACCAAACATAATTTATTTGACTTAATAAAATGGTAAATTTGCCCGATTTCTAAATTGATTTTTTACTTTTTCACTAATTTCCATAATGAAAAATTCAAGAAGACATCAATTATAAAACAAAAGATAATTTGAAAAAAATAAAAATATTTTATTCGTGAAGTTCGCTACCGTAAAACTTATTTTATTTTTAAAATAGAAAACAAATTTTTAACATGGAAATAAAGCAATTTTATTTATATAGTCACTCTAAGTTTTTAAATTAATTTTATTTCCTAGTTAAACAAAAATTTTTCTATTTTACAAATAAAATAAGTTTTACAGTAGCGAACTTCCCAAAAACTTTCAGAAAAATTACTAAAAGAAACAATTATTATTCTAATTACAATTCTCGAAAATTTCCATTCCCTTAAAATAAATGTTTTATAAAAAATACTAAAAATAGAATTGGAATATTTTAAAACTACAATTTTTTAGAAATTTTAATAACATTTTTCATTCTTTTATTTGAAGTTGACTTCAATTAAAAAAATGTTAATTTAATTCCATTAAAACTTTTCTAAATGAAAATTTTAATTGTATCTCTTTTGATATTAAATTATATTTAAAACGTAATTGGAAACATTTGATGCTGTTTTTTATATTACAATCCAATATTATAATGTTTGTTATTTACTTCATTTTTTTCAAAAACAAATTAAAAGTTCAGATCAAAGAACCGGTTATAATTTTTTAATACTGAAAACTCTTGACCTCTAAATATAAAAAGAATTTAGAAATTATTTTTTAAGCGCATTTAGTTTTTATATAAAGATTACGAAAATGTTCCTCCAAAATTGTAATTAAACGAAACTGACACCTTCTCAAGTGATGAGAATGTAAAAACTATTTAATTGTTGATTGACAGGACAAAGATTTTTCTATGAAAAATAATTATAAAAACGATTTTTTGATCGGAATTTTTAAAAGTATTTTTAAAAATAACCTGTTAATTAAAAAATTATCAAATTCATTGAAATTCTGTAAAATCGAATGGAAAATAATGAAATTTGTTTTAATGACTGTATGAATAAGGACTTAAGAAACATCTAATTTTCAGAAAATATTAATTGATAATTGATATTTTTTTATTATTTATAATATTTGATTTTCTATCAACTACTAAATTAAAATTATTTAAAAATTAGATTTCTTAAAAATTTTTTAACAAATTTCATTGCTTTTAATTCAATTTTACAAAATTTAAATTAATATGATAAATTTTTTAAAAATATTTTTTTAAATTGAAGTGTCTAAAAAATGTATTAAAAATTTCTCGAAAATTAATTTTTTTTTTGAGAAGTTTAGATAAAAATTGTTAAAAATTAAATAATTTTTTCGATAAATATTAAATTCCTATTAATTTCTTCGCAGCAATTAAAATTCTCAATAAAAATTACTCTGGATTTTAAATGTTACGCTCTCCGAAGAAACGTATTTAAGTAGAAAATTATTTTAAGGTTATGATTTTGTTATTTTTTCGTAGTTCTTAGTTTTTGTTTTCTTCCGTAAAACCGAGATCAGTTTTTATTAATTATTTTAAATGTAATAAAGAATTAAGATTCAGTGCTTTGTACTAAAAATTGATTTCTTTGGATATTTCCAATTTCAAAAATTTCAAACATAACCTAAAATTTTTGTCTTAGTTACTTTTATTCGGATCTTTGATCAAAATTAAAACATTTAAAATGGCGACCAAAAAATTTTATACGTTTAGGAATTCAATTATTTTCAAAAGTAATATAATTCTTTGCATAAATCAAATTATGTTTAAAAATTTACAAAAACTCTCGTTAATTTTCAATTACTTTTATAAATAATAAAATTTTTCTCCGACATTCAAACATTTCTGAAAAATTTTAATAAAATTCTTGGGAGAATTTCAACTATTTTTAATATATGTACAATTTTGATCCAATTTCTGAAAAAATAAAATTATTTCTAAAATTTTTATTACAATTTATCAAGAGAATTCAATTATTTAAAAAGTTTTTGATAAAATTCTTTATGAAAATTCAATTTTAAAAAACAGTCAATTATTTAATAAAATATTTATTTCTATAGTCAAAAAATTCAATTATTAAACAAAAATTTTTATAATATTTTACTCAAACATTCAACTATTTTTAAAAAAAAAAAAAAGAAATTTCAAAAAATAATTAAAGAATTTTAATTATTGTTAGTACGATATTAATCAAATTTCGAAAGAATTCTATTATTTAAAAAATTTGTTAATAAAATTCTTTATCAGAATTGAATTTAAAAAAAATTGAATTATTCAATAAATTATCTTTATTTGTATTTAAATAATTGAATTCTCGTAGAATTGTCTGACAATAATTAATTTTTAGAATGAATTTCAGTTAAAATTTTAGATATAATTTGAAGTTTTTATATCCTTACATATATTTAGTTGAAAAAAATTATAAAGAATTCAAATTTCCTAAAACTGAATATTATTGTAAGTAAATGGATTTGAAAAATGTCGAAGAACTTTTTCGAAAATTATAAAAATAAATTGACATCAAAAAGAATTTTAGTTAAAAATTCTAAAAATAAAGATAATAGAAATTTTGACTAATAGTTTTGTAAATTTTCGAACATAATTTAATTTTTGCCAAGAATTTAATACTTTTGAAAATTATTGAATCCTTAAGACTAACTTTATTAAAATTCGTTTTAAATTTAAACAATTGAATTCTTTCGTGAAGTTTTATTTCAATTTTATTTTAAAATTGTAAACATATTAAAAATAATTGTATTTTGACAAATTTTTGTTTCTTTTTGACAAATTTTGCTAAAATTTTTTTTTTTAATGTCTACGAAGAATTTTATTAAAATTATTTTCAAAAAATTGAATTGTTGCAAAAGAATTTGATAAAAAATTTTGAAAACAATTTACTTCTTTGAAGAATAAATAAAAAAATAAAATAATTGAACTTCTGAGAAGAATTTAACTATTTTTAAAACAAACCGAATTTCTGCAGTAATATCTAATTACTGTAGAAATTCAATTTGTTTTATAGATTTCAACTAAAATTTAACTAAAATTTAACTAAAATTTAACTAAAATTTAAATAAAATTTAACTAATTTGAGAACAATATTAGTTTTTAAATTTTTGTTAAAAATCCAGGTTTTTTAAATTTTCTAATCAAATTCATTTAAAATTGAAGTTTTATAAAATTTTTAAATAAAAATCTTTTACAAATTCATTTAATTATAAAAATCTCAAACGCAACTCTTTTAAAATTGAATTCATTTTCAAATATTTAAATAAAATTAGATTTTAAGAATAAATACAATTAGAAAACAACAATTTTCAGGATTTCGATCAAAATTTCCCAATTTTTCCAGGTTTCTTCAATGTTTATTAAATTCCCTGACATTTTCAGGTTTTCTAGGCATTCCGGTTGCGTGTCAACCCTGCAGTTATTTTCACTATTTTTTAGCAAAACCAACTAATTGTTGGTTGTTATAATTTTTAAGCTAATTTTTTTAGTTGATTGTTAATTATCAACTAATTTTAATTAATCTTTTTATTTAACTAACTAAATTGTTCACTGGGGGAACATATTTAAAAAATATTTTTACTAATTTAAAATTAGCAAGACGTTCATTACATATTTTCTATAATAAAAAAATAATTTCTCGATTTAATAATAATGTTTTCAATAAAGCTAATTTTTTTTTAGTTGATTGCTAAGTATTAACTAATTTTTTTATTTAACTAACTAAATTGTTCACTGGGGAAACATATTTTAAAAACATTTTTACTAATTTAAAATTAGCTATAACTTTATTAAATATTTTTTATAATAAAAAAATAATTTCTCAATTTAATAATAATGTTTTTAATAAAGCTAATTTTTTTAGTTGATTGCTAATTATTAACTAATTTTAACTAATTTTTTTATTCAACTAACTAATTGTTCACTAGGGGAACATATTTAAAAAACATTTTTACTAATTTAAAATTAGCAAGACGTTCATTACATATTTTCTATAATAAAAAAATAATTTCTCGATTTAATAATAATGTTTTCAATAAAGCTAATTTTTTTTTTAGTTGATTGCTAAGTATTAACTAATTTTATTATTTAACTAACTAAATTGTTCACTGGGGAAACATATTTGAAAAACATTTTTACTAATTTAAAATTAGCTATAACTTTATTAAATATTTTTTATAATAAAAAAATAATTTCTCAATTTAATAATAATGTTTTTAATAAAGCTTTTTTTTTGGGTGATTGCTAATTATTAACTAATTTTAACTAATTTTTTTATTTAACTAACTAATTGTTCACTAGGGGAACATATTTAAAAAACATTTTTACTAATTTAAAATTAGCAAGACGTTCATTACATATTTTCTATATTAAAAAAATAATTTCTCGATTTAATAATAATGTTTTCAATAAAGCTAATTTTTTTTTAGTTGATTGCTAAGTATTAACTAATTTTTTTATTTAACTAACTAAATTGTTCACTGGGGAAACATATTTTAAAAACATTTTTACTAATTTAAAATTAGCTATAACTTTATTAAATATTTTTTATAATAAAAAAATAATTTCTCAATTTAATAATAATGTTTTTAATAAAGCTAATTTTTTTAGTTGATTGCTAATTATTAACTAATTTTAACTAATTTTTTTATTCAACTAACTAATTGTTCACTAGGGGAACATATTTAAAAAACATTTTTACTAATTTAAAATTAGCAAGACGTTCATTACATATTTTCTATAATAAAAAAATAATTTCTCGATTTAATAATAATGTTTTCAATAAAGCTAATTTTTTTTTTAGTTGATTGCTAAGTATTAACTAATTTTATTATTTAACTAACTAAATTGTTCACTGGGGAAACATATTTGAAAAACATTTTTACTAATTTAAAATTAGCTATAACTTTATTAAATATTTTTTATAATAAAAAAATAATTTCTCAATTTAATAATAATGTTTTTAATAAAGCTTTTTTTTTGGGTGATTGCTAATTATTAACTAATTTTAACTAATTTTTTTATTTAACTAACTAATTGTTCACTAGGGGAACATATTTAAAAAACATTTTTACTAATTTAAAATTAGCAAGACGTTCATTACATATTTTCTATATTAAAAAAATAATTTCTCGACTTAATAATAATGTTTTCAATAAAGCTAATTTTTTTTTAGTTGATTGCTAAGTATTAACTAATTTTTTTATTTAACTAACTAAATTGTTCACTGGGGAAACATATTTGAAAAACATTTTTACTAATTTAAAATTAGCTATAACTTTATTAAATATTTTTTATAATAAAAAAATAATTTCTCATTTTAATAATAATGTTTTTAATAAAGCTATTTTTTTTTGGGTGATTGCTAATTATTAACTAATTTTAACTAATTTTTTTATTTAACTAACTAATTGTTCACTGGGGGAACATATTTGTGACGCGATCTGAAGAAAGGGACCTTAGAAGCAAATCACTTTAAGGTTATGTTAGTGCTACTTTTTTGTTGATTAAAAGTTTCTTTTTACTTTTTGCAAATTAAAATCAGTATTTATTAAATATTTCAGTTATAATGAAAACTTAAACATTAATGATTAACATTAACAGTTGATCTATAATTTTTTGCTTCTAAGGTCCCTTTCTTCATATCGCGTCACATTTAAAAACAATTTTTACTAATTTAAAATTAGCGAGAAGTTCATTAAATATTTTCTATAATAAAAAAATAATTTCTCGATTTAATAATAATGTATTTAATAAAGCTAATTTTTTTTAGTTGATTGCTAATTATTAACTAATTTTAATTAATCTTTTTATTTAACTAACTAATTGTTCACTAGGGGAACATATTTAAAAAACAATTTTTTACTAATTTAAAATTAGCGAGAAGTTCGTTAAATATTTTCTATAATAAAAAAATAATTTCTCGATTTAATAATAATGTTTTTAATAAAGCTAATTTTTTTTAGTTGATTGCTAATTATTAACTAATTTTAATTAATCTTTTTATTTAACTAACTAATTGTTCACTGGGGGAACATACTTAAAAACAATTTTTAACTAATTTAAAATTAGCGAGAAGTTCATTAAATATTTTCTATTTATTTAAGTTCATTAAATATTTTCTATAATAAAATAGTAATTTCTCGATTTAATAATAATGTTTTTAATAAAGCTAATTTTTTTTCAGTTCATTGCTACTAATTAACTAAATTATTAACTAATTTTAGTTAATTTTTTTGTTTTACTAACTAATTTTTCAGGTGAACATATTTGAAAAACAATTTTTTTTAATTTAAAATTAGCGAAAATTTTATTAAACATTCCGCACATTAAGAAAAATAATTTCTCGATTTAATAATAATGTAAAACTTGCAGAAAAGTATTCAATTCCTCGGCACCATTTAATTATGGCTTCTATAATAATAATTAATTTCGAACGAGAAACTAACAATTAAGACTGCTTAAGTGGCAAGTATAAATGTCTCGTGACGTGATTAGAGTCTGGTGCAGCGATAATGTAACTCCTCAAAGAAGGAGGTAGACGTCGAGAGGGATTTTCCACTCTCGTGCAATTTCGTATGGAACCTAAACTACTAAAGAAATATACATTCGAGAATAGAAGATGTTACTCTAGTTGCAATGTTGTTTGTATCACTTTCACTAACCCCGGTTTCGCGTTTTAGCTGCCCTCCCACGAGATTGTCTCTCTCTCTCTCTCATCTCCCTGAGATCTCCCCCTCCGTCAGCAGGTCACTTACGTCTTCGTGAGGTCGTTTCTTATGGTATGCTTATGGGCCTCAATCCCCCCTCCCCTGCCACCTTCCTCACACACACACATTTTGCCATCGAGGACCCAAAGAAACAACGATAGAAAATCCCATCTCATCGACAACGTGGAAGGAGGATCCAAGGATGGTGGATGCTGATGAGCAAGCATCCCCGGAGACATAATGGTGGGGCACACGGACCTTCCTCTCGGGGTGCTTGCTTCTCTAACCAGGGGTATAAATTCTTAGCACGACACCTCCACCATCAGTCACCTTCTGACTTACTTAGATTTCAGTTTGTCCTGACTCAGGGAATCAAGTAGGTGAGTCCTTGCGATGGCCTCTTATCAGGATTCCCAGTCGGATTAAAAGAAATACTCGAGAGTTTGGATATTGTTCTCTTGTGTCGTTTTTCAATCGAATATAAACGGTGTTTACTCGTGATACGTGAAGTGTATTATAATCCAATTTTCTCTCAAGATTGATTAAATAAAAAAAAAATTTAGTTTTCCTATTGTGAATTGTAAAATGGTTTACAATCATTATTTTGCATTTGGTTCAGTGATTGAAATTTTTTTCCCGAGTTATTCTGGTTTTCATTGTTGGTGCATCAATGAAGAGGAACTGAATTATCTCCGAATTAGTCGAATACTTGATTTTATTTTTAAAACGCAAATTGCCAGAAAAAAAAATTCATCTTAGAATATCTCCTTTGAATTATTTTCCTCAAGTTTTTCTTTAGTTTTTTTTTTCTTTTTAATTTCTTTAGTTCAAATCAACGACGATGTTTTTGTTACTTCATTTAATTTGTACTTTGTCAAAAAAAAAATTTTTTTTGCAACTAATTCCCAAGTACAATTTCTAATTATTTACTTTATTTTATTTATTTATTTATTTACACAACTCGCAGTACTTAATGATCATAAATTTTAAATTCTAATCAAAAAATAATTAATTAATTAATTTCTCAAAATTTTGAGAAATATATAAACTAAAAAAATTTTTATTCATTTGAACTTTTAGAGCTTTAGGAAAAAGTTTCAATTTGAAGGTTTAAATTCAAAACATTGTTCTGCATTTTCTAACTTAATAAAAAAAATTCATTTTACTTTATAAAAAGTCAAAATACAAAAAATAATTAATTTTTGTTAAAGAAACAAGGAAAGAACAAGAAACTCAAAAAATTTGGCCACATTTTTTCTGAAGAGAAGAAATTGAGGCAAAAAGCGAATCAAAAGTGTTGCGAAGCAATGTTCTTTGCCTCAATTTGATATCCTTAGAAAAATAGATGATAAAAATAAACTATTTTTAAAGAGCAATTATTACTTAAAAATAAATTCACTAAGAAATAAATTATGCAAAAGAAAAAAAATTGTTTAAGAAATAAATTCTTTAAAAAAGAACTTTTTTTAAAAGGAAGAAATTATTTAAAAACAAAATTTTTTAAAGGAATAAATAAATTTAAAAAAAATACATTTTATAAAGGAAGAAATCATTTTAAAAACACATTTTTATTTACTCATACAAAAAATGTAGTTTTTAAATAATTTCTTCTTGTAAAAAAAGTATTTTTTAAAAAAATTTGTGTTTCTGAAAAAATTAATTCTCTAAAATAATTTGTTTCTTTCAAAATGTATTTTATAAAATAATTATTATGAAAAAATATAATTATTATTAAAAAAATGATAAAAATCTAAAAAAAATAAAAATCAATAATTATTAATTAAAAAATACATTTTTAAAGAAACATTTTTAGACAACATTTTTAGAGAATTAATTTTTTAGGACACAAATTTTTTTTAAAAATACTTTTTTAAAGGAGGAAATTATTTAAAGACTACACTTTTTAAAGGAGAAAATAAATTTAAAAAAAATACATTTTCTAACGAAAGAAAACATTTTAAAAACATAGTTTTAAAGAAACAAATTATTTTAAAAATACGTCTTTAAAAAAAATTAATTACTTTAAAAATACATTTTTAAAGGAACTATAATTATTTAGAGAATTAATTTTTTAAGAAACAAATTATTTGAAAAATTCCTTTTTTACGAAAAGAAACAATTTAAAACCTACATTTTTTAAATGAATAAATAAATTATATATAAAACATAGATTTTTATAAGGAAGAAGTAATTTTAAAAATGCATTTGTATTTATTCATTTAAAAAATGTAGTTTTTAAATAATTTCTTCTTGTAATAAAGAAGGATTTTTTAAAAAAATTGTGTTTCTTAAAAAATTAATTCTCTAAAATACTTTGTTCCTTCAAAAATGAATTTTTTAAATAATTATTATGAAAAAATATAATTATTATTAAAAAAAGAATTGTAAAAAATTTAAAAAAAAATTAAACTTGATAATTATTATTTAAAAAATACATTTTTAAAGAAACAAATTATTTAGAGAATTAATTTTTTTAAAAACACAAATTTTTTTTAAAAATCCTTTTTTTTAAGGAAGAAATTATTTAAAAACTACATTTTTTAAATGAATAAATAAATTATATACATAAAGATTTTTGTAAGGAAGAAATCATTTTAAAAATGCATTTTTATTTATTCATTTAAAAAATGTAGTTTTTAAATAATTTCTTCTTGTAAAAAAAAGTATTTTTTTAAAAAAATTATTTCTTTAAATATTTTGTTCCTTTAAAAATGTATTTTTAAAATAATTATTAAGAAAAAAATATAATAATTATTATAAAAAAAAATAAAAAATAAAAAAAAAATAAATAAAAAAAATAATTATTGAAAAAATGCATTTTTAAAGAAACAAATTATTTAGAGAATTAATTTTTTAAAAAACAAATTTTTTGAAAAATCCTTTTTTGACAATATGAACTTATGACAATAAGAAATTCTTTAAAAACTACATTTTTTAAATAAATAAATAAATAATTTACAAAACACATTCTTTAATGGAAGAAATTATTTTAAAAATACATTTCTAAAGGAACAAATTATTAAAAAAATAAATTTTTTAAAGGAACAAATTATGCAAAAAAGAACATTTTTGAAAGGAACAAATTATGCAAAAAAGAACATTTTTTAAAGTAACAAATTATTTTAAAAATAGTTTCCGAAAGGAATAAATAATTGAAGAAGAAATAAAAGTGTAAGTTATTCAAAAAATAAAATTTTGTAAGAGTTTCTTGAACTTTCAAAGTAATCAGTATTATGCAGATTCATTTTCAATAAGAAACTTTGTCTATTCTCACTTTTACTTATAAATTACACCATTTCTCTCATAATCATAGCTCCTTTTCGATTTCGGTGAGAAACCACAAAAGTCGACATTATCAAATCATTGTCAATGACAAGCGATTAGAATCGAAATATTGTGGAAAAGCACATAATCTACAGTTATTGTCACTTTAAATTACAATGAAGAATAAAAGCTATTTTTTCTATTTTTAATACGTAACGAGAAAATAAATACACAAACAAACGAGAATTAAAAGAAAATAATCGGAATAACATGAAATAAAAGTAAAATAAAATGGAAAAATGAAATAAAAGTAAAATAAAATGAAAAAATAAAATGAAAAAAAAATGAATCGAAACGAAATGAAATTAAAAATAATTTGAATTAAATCGACGGTTCATTTATATAGAAATAAATTTACGGATCAATGATAAATAAATAAATACTAATTAATGGAATTAAAAATAAAAATAAAGCCGCACCACTTTTGAAAATAAGGAAAACATATAAAAAATTTACAAATTTTACAAATTTTTCTCTCTGAGACTGAACTGTTTTTTTTTTCTATAATTTTAGAATAACAATTTAAGGAGGACAGTGGCAACAAACATGCGGCTGTGTTTGTTGTGGATGGGTGAGTAAATTTAAAATTTTAATTTATTTACATATTAAGATAACAATTACTAAACAATTTTAACTTTATTTTCTAACTAACACACTTTAGAGAAGGAAAATTTTCCTAAATTTTCTTAGTGTTAACACTGTGAAGTAACTGAAGTTAATAACCTGCAAAACTGACTTTAGTTAACATTTTTCTTCCTACCTTTCGACAATCCTCAATTTTTATTTTCCAACTGTCAATAATTATTTTTCAATATTAATAACTAATAATTATTTCCCTGATGAAACACAAATACTTTGAAATTAACAAATGATCTCTCAACTCTCAGCAAAACGAAATTAAAATTTAGGATAACAATCTAATAATAAAAATTGAAAGGATAAATCTCTTTTTCTAAATAAGACAAGAATTTAATGGATTTTCTTATCTAATATCATAAACACAATAACGATTACTGTACACAAGTGGCCTTTGGCACAGTAATTCAGAGAAATTAAACAATGTGAAAAATGCGTATATAATAATAATAAAAATAATAAAGAAAAAGGAATTTTCTTTTCTGAACCATTACTCGAATAAATTACATAATGATTCAGTGAATCATATTTTTTTAATCATCATAAAGTAATGTATAAAATAATAATAATAATAATAATAATAATAATAATAATAATAATAATAATAATAATAATAATAATAATAATAATAATAATAAATACAAAAAGCAAAATTGATCAAAATTCCGATTAAAAAAAAATTATTTCGAAAAAGAGAAAAATGGTTCCATTGTGTCTACACACATTCCTCAAGGACTATCTAAAGGACAAATTAAAATATAATTTTTCGGGAGTAAAACAAAGATTTATGAAATTTTGTAACATACGCCCGGGTTCTTTCTTTTTCAATTAAAAAAAAAATTTCGTACAGAATCCTTTGTATAGAATCGAAATTTCGACAAGGGCCCTCGAGTTGATTACAGTTTTTCGTAACTTCCTTCCTAATTAAAATAAATTGAAGATAAGTTACACAGGTTTTTGCACAGTGGTATTGTTCGAAGATTTTTTTTTACACTGTACACGCAGGATTCGTTTACGGTTTAAGCCTATCCCCCCAGTTGATATAAAGGTCAAGTGTATGCAGTAAGTCGTGTTGCAATTATACACTCATTACTAATTTACGGGTCTGTTGCACGTTCGGGTTAGATTCCGATTGTACAAAGAAGGTAAAGAAGCTAAATCATCTTACCAACTATTCTCCGATTACAAACGATGATTATAAATACTTTTTTCGGATATATTAATCTCCCTAAATTTGCATCTGTGGGCATTTTTCTCTTTAAATCAAAAAATGGGTTTAAACTTCCAATAATCAACAGAAGACATTAAATTTTTGAATAAAGAATAGCTTTTAATATTTTTGGTAGATATTTCAAATGTTTTTTCATCACTTTGATTTAACATCATTTTGATTTAAAAAAAATATTTTTGTTTTCTGTGAAAATTTCACGATTTCTGACCCAAATACTTTGTAGAATCAATATTTGTTTTAAATTACTTAAATTTTGTACTAAAAAAAATTGTGGTAATAAAATAATTCGTTTGTCTTTTACGAGCGAGGGAAAAATGATTTAAAAAAACTCTAAAGGCATTAAAATTGGAGTGAAATATTTGACACGTTTCCGAATAAGAATTCACATAAGAAATGCAAACGATGTAATAGTTGGCACGCAAGTTGACTGATCGCGGGTAAACGTGCGTGCGAATCTCACACTCGAGAAGAAATAGTTTGAAAAATGTCTGACATAACTTCCCGCTAATTAATTAGAAGCATTGTCATGTATGACACAAAGGGCGACAGATTTGGGATTCTCACACTCAAGGAAAGTCGCGAGACATGATTGGAATATACGTATAGCGATATATTTAAACAAATACACACATCGAAATAAAGTAGTCGAGAGAGTAATACCGCTGAATTCCTCAAGATTACGAATCTCTCAAGAGAGAAAAAGAGAGAGAGAGAGAGATAGACTATTCTCTTTTGCAATGGTAACACACTAAAGAATCGCTCGTCGAGATTCACACTAATTTCGTTTCCTCTGTTTCAGCCTCGCTGGCTATCGTCCATACAACTCTGGTGAGTTTACAAAACTAAATTTACAAAAGTTCTGCAACTTCCTACTTTTTTTTCTCTCTCCTTTTCGCCCCTTTCATATTATGATAATTTATTCAAATATTTAAAAAAAACCACTGAAATTCAAAGATAGATGGTAAATTTTTTCAACCAAGATCTGAATTCATTTTACACTGAAAACAAAAAAAAAGATTTCATGAACTTAAATTGTCCAATAAAGAAAATACTTTGCAGAAAGATAAAAATCAACAATTTTAATAGAGAGTTAAAATCTATTTATTTTTATTTATTTTTTTTATTTTAATATTATAATATAATAATAATAATAATAATAATAATATTTTTTTGTAAAGTATTAAAAAAATAAAAAATAAAATAGTAATTGTACACAAGTGTTTTTTTTCCAAATTTAATATTTAACAGAAATGAAATGCATGTTGAAGCTATTATTATTAAATCAAAAATTGCAAGAGTATACAATTAATTTATAAAATAACAAGTGTAAGAGCGCAGATACAATGATGAGATTGTTCAAACTTTTTCCATCTGAAAGGTCGCTGTCACCAGCGACATGTACTTGCTTTGAGCTGTCTTAAAGCAAAACTGCAAATATTGTCGATGCTGTAACAACCTTTTGTTTATGAAAAATGTCAAAAGATCATTGCCATTGAAGACGAAAAAAAAGTAAAAATAGACTTCAAATTATACAATTAGATTTTAAATAACTCCATTTCAATACCACCTGCCTAATGTCATACTTCAAGAAATGACTGACTCATCATCAATCAAGCGCGAGTCACTCTTCAATCAAGATTCCTGTGCAACACAACGTCAATTTATTACTTTGTGTTATTAGGCTCAAGAAGATGAAGGATATAGCTATCCACGACCTAGTAATCCCTTGATACCTGGCTCTCCAGGCGGGACCAAATCACCAACAAATGGTGGTTATCCAGGATCAGGCCCATCGAAGACAACACCAGGAAGACCGCAAGGTCCCAGTGAACCCGGACAAGGAAGACAGGAACCAGGTTATCCTGGGTCCGGAAGACCATCAGAACCCAGTTTTCCAGGACAAGGTCCGCAGGGACCAAGTGGACCTAGTTTTCCCGGACAAGGTCCGCAAGGACCAAGTGGATATCCCGGTTCCGGAAGACCATCAGGACCCAGTTTTCCAGGACAAGGTCCGCAAGGACCAAGTGGATATCCTGGTCCAGGAAGACCGAGTGGACCCAGCTTTCCAGGACAAAGTCCTCAGGGACCAAGTGGACCAAGTTTTCCAGGACAAAGTCCTCAAGGACCAAGTGGATATCCCGGTGCTGGAAGACCAACTGGGCCTAGTTTTCCAGGACAAGGTCCTCAAGGACCAAGTGGACCAAGTTTCCCAGGACAAGGTCCGCAAGGACCGAGTGAAGGGTACCCTGGCCCTGGCAGACCGAGTGGACCAAGTTTCCCAAGTCAACGACCAAGTGGACCTAGCTTTCCAGGACAAAGTCCTCAAGGACCGGGTGAAGGTTATCCAGGTCCAGGAAGACCAAGTGGACCCAGCTTCCCTAGCCAACGACCAAGTAGCCCAAGTTTCCCTGGCCAACAACCAAGTACTCCTAGTTTTCCCGGACAGGGACCTCAAGGACCAAATGGACCTGGCCCCCAAGGACCTAGTGAAGGATACCCAGGACCTGGAAGACCAAGTGGTCCAAGCTTTCCAAGCCAACGACCAAGTGGACCAAGTTTTCCAAGTCAACGACCAAGCGGTCCCAGCTTCCCTGGTCAGAGTCCACAAGGTCCAAGTGGACCCAGTTTTCCAGGACAGTCACCCCAAGGACCAGGTGATGGTTACCCTGGACCTGGAAGACCAAGCGGACCAAGTTTTCCAAGTCAACGACCAAGTAGCCCAGGCTTCCCAAGCCAACGACCAAGTGGACCCAGCTTTCCCGGTCAGAGTCCACAAGGTCCAAGTGGACCCAGTTTCCCAGGTCAATCTCCTCAAGGACCAGGTGAAGGATACCCTGGACCTGGAAGACCAAGCGGACCAAGTTTCCCAAGTCAACGACCAAGTGGTCCCAGCTTTCCTGGACAGAGTCCTCAAGGACCAAGTGGACCCAGTTTTCCAGGACAGTCACCTCAAGGACCAAGTGGACCAAGTTTTCCTGGTCAAACTCCTCAAGGTCCTAGTGAAGGTTATCCCGGACCTGGAAGACCAAGCGGACCTAGTTTCCCCGGACAAAGTCCTCAAGGACCAAGTGGACCGAGCTTCCCCGGACAGAGTCCTCAAGGGCCAAGTGGATATCCAGGTCCTGGAAGACCAACTGGACCAGGATCTAACGGACAAGATCCTCAATCACCCAGTAGACCCAGTTTTCCAGGACAAACACCTCAGGGACCTGGATATCCAGACACTAAAAGACCAGGACAAAGTCCATCCGGACCGAGTTTTCCTGGTCAAGGACCACAGGGACCCAGCGGAAATGGCTATCCTGGAACATCGAGACCAGGTGGTCAAAGACCAGTAAGAATTGTTTTTACGATTTGTTAACATTTTGCTCAAGACAAAATAAGCATGCTTATTCCCGAAATCTTTTTTAACCAAATAGTTATTTGACATAAAACTACTTAACTTAAAATTCATATAATATGAACATTATTTGACATAAATTTCATTGCACACAGAAACCATTTAACATAAATATCATTTGTCATAGAATTTAATTAACAGAAATATTATGTTACATAAAACTCAGACTACTAAATTCCCATTTGACATAAAAATTATGTAACCTAAATTTCTATTAACATTAAATTCATCTAACATAAATTTCTTTTGACATAAAATTCATTTAATGTAAATTTTATTTGTTATAAAATTCATTTGACATCAATTTCATTTGGCATTAATGTCATTTTACGAAATTCTTATTTGACACAAAATCCATTTGACATAAAATTAGCTTGAAATAAATTTCATTTGACGTGAATATCTTTTAATATAATTATTATTTAACGTAAAATTTAATTTATATAAATTTCATTTAGCGTAAATGGCATTTAATATAATTCTCATTTGACACAAAATTTACTTGATATAAATTTCATTTGGTATAAATGACAAATGAGAATTATGTTCAATGTCTTTTATGTCAAATAAACTTTATGAAAATGAAATTTATGTTAAATAAGAATTCCAGTCAATTGTATTTTTACATTAAATGGAAATCATGCTAAATGAATTTTATATCAAATAAAATATATGTTTAATTAATTCTATGTCAAATGACACATATTATGTTATATAAATTTTATGTCTAATGAAGTATATGTCAAATGGATATCATATTAAATGCCATTTATGCAACATAAATTGTATGTTTAATGAAATGTATGTCAAATAAATTTCAAATAAAATGTTTTTTATACAAAATAAATTTTTTGTCAAATGAAATTTATGGTAAACGGTTTTATGTCAAATGACTATTATGTCAAATAAGATTTCGGGAATAGTCATGCGTCTCAACAATCGTCCTCATCAGAAACTATAATTTATTTAGAAAAATTTTAATTTGTTAATACATTCTCATATATAATTAAAAAACATTAAATGATTAATAATAATATATATAATTTAAATACAAATTATTTTCGTACCGATCAGAATCGTGTTTGAAGGCACGTGTAGACGGACGAATGTCACGTCGTCAACTAACTCATTCAATCGACGAAAACAGAGGCATCGCAATACATTCAAAAGACACAATACCGCATGGATATTATATCTTCTTAGGTTATTAAGGTTATTAAGGTTTTTTCTTTCTTAGGTTTATTAAGAAAGGTAAAGATAAAACAAACAAAAATGAAATTGTGAACTCTGTCTATAAAATTAATTGTAAAAACTGCTCCATCTCATATGTAGGTAAATCAAAACGTATGATAAAAAAAAGTGTCTACGAACATAAAAACTCTAGAAATAACGCACTTGCATTACACAGTGCCAAGCAAGGTCATGTTTTCAATTTTGACAAATTCTCTATACTAGATAGAGAAAAAATAAGAGGAAGGAGGAAAAACATCGGAAATGATACACATAAATTTGCAAACCAATCCAATAAACACTAAAGAAGATATAAATAAGTTAAATGACAAATATTCTCAATTTCTAAAATCTCAATAACACTCTCATCACATCCAATAGTTTACTTTTCTCGGTCATTCACTTCTCTCCTATCTCAAGGTCCTAAATCTGTTTTTAAATATATTCATTCGCATCTTAAATTGTATTGTGTCTTTTGAATGTATTGCGATGCCTCTGTTTTTGTCGATTGAATGAGTTAGTTGACGACGTGACATTCGTCCATCCACACGTGCCTTCAAACACGATTCTGATAGGTACGAAAATAATTTGTATTTAAATTATTTATATTATTATTAATCATTTAATGTTTTTTTAATTATATATGAGAATGTATTAACAAATTAAAATTTTTCTAAATAAATTATAGTTTCTGATGAGGACGATTGTTATCGTCGAAACGTCAAAAAGAATTTTCTCTTTTTATTTGACTCGAAAAGAATGATTTCTTCTCACATACATAAATTTCGACCGAGTGATAAATTCTACTTCATATATAAGAGTTAAATTTCTTTTTAGTCATCTCCTGGTAGTGGTTCAGACTTTGACGGTTATCCTAAAGAAAGGCCCTCAGTTCCTTTCCCACCTTCTTCCGGTCAAGGCGATTTCTCGAAAAGACCTGGCGAAAAAACAACAGGAGGATACCCGTCGTCCCCAGGTAGTCAGCCTGGTCAACCTGGAGGATATCCTGGAAGTGGAAGACCAAGTGGTGAACGACCTGGTTCTGGAACTGGATCTCAAGGCTAGTCGAATATTTTATTGTTTTCGAAAGTAAAATTGTGAAAAAAGGGTAAAAGTTATGTTACTGCTATTGATTTCCGATTTTTAGGTTATCCTGGACAATCTGGTAGACCTGGTCAATCTGATCAGTCTGGAGGATACCCATCAGGTGGAACTAAAACACAAGGACCAGGATATCCAAGTAGTAGGCCTTCAACACCATTTCCCAGTGTTGACAGACCAGGGACAAGTGGAACCGGATCTCAAGGTTGGAGCCTTTTTGAATTAGCCTTTTCTAAGTATAAGAATACTTAGAAAAGGCTAATTTAATCATTTTGTTAAAAAAATAAGAAAAGGGTGAATATTTTCCGCCCACCATTAATTTGTGGTTCTTTCTGTTTAATAACAAGGTTATCCTAGCCAACCTGGTAGACCAAGTCAACCTGGAGGATATCCAAGTGGACGACCCTCAACATCATTTCCAGGTGGAGAAAGACCAGGTACAGGAGGATTTCCATCAACACCTGGCGGCTCAACTGATGGAAGTGGAACTCCAGGTATTGATGATAATTACTACTTACTACTTTTACTATTCATAATTACTGCATTTAGTGTTTACTAGTTTTAATATTTATGAAATAGTCAAAATAATTAATGAGAAAAGAAAAATTAATTAAACTGTCTGGAATTTTGATGTTTTAGGCTATCCAGGTAAACCTGGACGACCTGATCAATCTGGAGGATATCCAAGTGGTGGAGGTGGAACTAAGACTCCATTCCCAGGTGGAGAACGACCTGGATCAGGAGGATATCCTGGATCAGGCGGTCAACCTGGCGGACAATACCCAGGAGGAGAAAGACCAGGATCAGGAGGTTATCCTGGATCAAGTGGTCAACCTGGCGGACAGTATCCAGGAGGACAAAGGCCAGGATCAGGAGGTTATCCTGGATCAAGCGGCCAACCTGGCGGAGAAAGACCTGGATCGGGAGGCTATCCTGGATCAAGCGGTCAACCCGGTGGACAAAGACCTGGATCAGGAGGTTATCCAGGATCAAGCGGACAACCTGGTGGACAATTTCCAGGTGGAGACAGACCAGGCTCAGGTGGATTTCCAGGTTCTGGTGGTCAACCCGGAGGACAATTTCCAGGAGGAGAGAGACCTGGTTCAGGTGGTCAACCCGGAGGACAATTTCCAGGAGGAGAAAGACCTGGATCAGGTGGTCAACCTGGAGGACAATTTCCCGGTGGAGGACCTAGTGGCAGTTTTCCTGGCGGTTCATCAGGTGGACACGGTGACGATGGTACATACAATGAAGGCGACTATTCAGCAATTCCCGGTGAGCCTGGTCAGGATTATCCAGTTTATGCCGATATTCCTGAAACTAGCTTCAGTTGCGATTCACAACAATTCCCCGGATATTATGCTGATGTCGACACTCAATGTCAAGTCTTCCACATATGCCACAATAATCAAACATACGACTTCCTTTGTCCTAATGGAACTATCTTCAATCAAGAATACTTTGTCTGTGTTTGGTGGAATCAGTTCGATTGCAACTCAGCTCCAAGCTTGTATTACTTGAATGAGAACTTGTACGATTACACGATAATGGGACCTCAAGGGCCGATGGGACCAATGGGGCCACTTGGTCCTCAAGGCCCTGGTGGACAAGGACCAAGGGGGCCTGACTTTCCCGGACAAGGACCGAGTGGACCAAGCTTTCCAGGACAAGGTCCGCAGGGACCTAGTGGACCTAGTTTTCCAGGACAAGGTCCACAAGGACCGAGTGGACCTAGTTTTCCAGGACAAGGTCCTCAAGGACCGAGTGGACCTAGTTATCCAGGACAAGGACCACAAGGACCTCAAGGACCAAGTGGACCTAGTTTTCCAGGACAAGGACCTAGTAGACCCAGTTTTCCAGGTCAGGGTCCTCAAGGACCAAGTGGACCCAGTTTTCCAGGACAAACTCCATACCCAGGTTCTGGAAGACCAAGCGGACCCAGTTTTCCAGGCCAAGGTCCTCAAGGACCAAGCGGACCCAGTTTTCCAGGACAAAGTCCTCAAGGACCAAGCGGACCAAGTTTCCCAGGTCAAAGTCCGCAAGGACCAGGTGGATATCCAGGAGCCGGAAGACCAAGTGGACCTAGCTTCCCAGGACAAGGACCAAGTTATCCTGGACAAAGGCCAGAGGGACCAGGTGGTCCTGGACAACGACCAGGTTATCCTGGTCCACAAGGACCAGACTCACCTACAGACAGACCTTTCCCACCTGAGGGACCAGCAAAACCAGATCGTGAATATCTACCGCCACTCGCTGGCTAATTTTTCGCCATTACTAACAAAAACTAAATTCAATCACATCTTGACGTCATCTAATTTCAATTATATCATTCTGGACAACAAAACACTCGTGATACTATTATCGTGCATTGATATTTTATTCTTCGGAAGATATTCCTGACTCGAGGAAATCGATGAAATTCAATGTAATATGGATATCACCTTTTTTTGCGATCCCCACGACACCAATGTTGTTGGTGTCCGGAAGTGTAAATACGAGCCTCTTCTACCAACTAAGTCTAGTAATTAAGCAACTCAAACGTCCCAATATCGACGATAACAGTTTAGATAAATACAATTGTTTTCTATTTGCATAAGACAATTCGTCCGAATTTGAAGCTATCAGTATTTTTTTATAACCAATTTTAGTAAAGTTTGCAATTGATATTTTTAACAACGATTAGCTTAGTTGTTTTAACAGTTGGACTCTTTCTTAACCCGATTTACACTTTAGTTTCAAGTGTAAATTTTTATAAAAAAACTTACAAATTTATTTATTCTTTTTAAATGCTTAATGAAGTTACCATTAATGAATAGTAGGCATCGATCATTTTTAACTCAATCGATCAATTTTTAACTGATTCGAAGAAGATGTACTTTTAGCCGTACAAAGAAAATTACAACGTCGTGTGCCTAAAATTCTGCTAAGTGCGTTATTTATATTTTTACATTTTTTCCTCTATCTTAGATCAATATGAAGAAGAATTTGTCAAGTGTCATAGATTAATTCCATAATTAAGAAACTTGAAAACTTGGAAAAAAAAGATTTAACGTTATTGTAGTAAATAGATTTTTTTACCTTAGATTAAATTTTACCATTTTTGTTTAATAAAAGTTTTATGAACAATTGGACCAGTTAATCGTCAATTAAAAATTAATTTGAATCAATTTAAATCAATATAAATCAATTTGAATCAATTTAAATCAATTTAAATCAATTTGAATCAATATAAATCAATTTAAATCAATTTAAAATATTTAAATAAATTTTTTTTAATTTAATTTTTTTAATTGAAAATTCTACAAATGTAAATTTTTTCAAATGAAATAACTTTCTTTTGTGGGTGTAAAATTTTAGACGCAAGTTAAAAAAATTATTCACCGTAATGCTCATTTTAGAGAAGTAAATTGTTCAAAATTGAGTAAAAAAATAATTGCTTTTTTATTTGCGTATTTTGAGCTCATTTTGTCTCTCGCTCAATAATATTACTTGATTTTTCTATAATAATAAAATGACAGTAATCTAATTTTTTTTATAACAATGGTTTGTGACTCCTGCGTGGGATGCCATTATGTATATTTTATGCGCGAAATAAAGGAAACACCTTTGCAAATAATCAGTTTATTAAGTCACTTAAGAAATCCTTTAACATCTATATTTCTACATGATTCCTTTCCCTCTAATTAGTCATCTAAGGCGTGTACCCAACATCGACGTTCATCATATTTACTCTGATTCTCATTATTTTATTAAAAAAAAGAAAAATTCCCATGAATTTTGCAACTATTAATTTTTCCTGATTTCATACATTTCTTTGATATTTTGCCATGAATTTTATTAAAATTTTTGAAAATAATAATTGAATTCTCGTGACGAATATTATTATTTATGAAAATAATTGAATTTTGTTTTGAAAATAATTTAATTCTCGCAATGAATATAGTTATTTATGAAAATAATTAAATTCCAGAGTAGAATTTTTTAATTTATGAAAATAAATGGAATGACTGCAAATAAATTAATGCTAAATTTTTAAAACATTTAGTTCTTCGAAAAAATTTCTGCTAATTCTATTTTAAATAATTGAATTGTCTTTTTTTTTAATATTGAATATTCGTGTAGAATATTTTTAAAATTTTTGTTTAATAATTCAATTCTTTTGGTAAATTTTATTAAAATAGTAGAATATTAAAAATCATTGAATTAAGAAATTTTTTTAAAAATTGTTGATATTTTGCCATGAATATTATTAAAATTTTTGAAAATAATAATTGAATTCTTGTGACAAATATTATTATTTATGAAAATAATTGAATTTTGTAATGAATTTTATTGAAAGTCCCAAATATAATTGCGATTCGGCGAAGAATTTTCCTATTCATTGATAATTGAAATGTTTATGAAAATTATTTTTTAGATTTTTTCAAAATAATTGAATTTTTGAGAACGATATTATGAATTTTGAAAGTAATTGATTATTCTTGTGATGAAAATTGTTATTTATGAAAATAATTAAATTTTATAATGAATTTTATATAAATTCTTGAATATAATTAAATTTCAGCGAAAAATTTTGCGATTTAGAAAGATAATTGAAATGGTGACAATAATTTTTCTTTTTAATTTTTAAAAATAATTGAATTTCTGGAAAAAAGTTTAATATTTTTTGTTATATATATTATTTGAATTCTTTCAAGGAATCGCGTTACAATTATTAAAATTAAAATTAAATTATAATTGAATTTTGTAATGAATTTTATTGAAGTTTCCAAAGTTTTGGTTTAAGAATTTTCCTTTTCATTGATAATTGAAAGGTTTATGACAATTTTTTAAATATTTTTTGAATATAATTGAATTTTTGCGAAGAATTTTATGAATTTTAAAACTAATGTAATTCTTGTATTATTTATTATAAGTATTGTTTTATGAAAATAATGAAATTTTACAATGAATTTAATAAAAATTGACGAATATATTTAAATTTCATCGAAAAATTTTGCTACGTAGAAAGATAATTGAAATGTTGACGAGAATTTTTATTTTTAATTTACAAAAATAATTACATTTCTGGAAAGAATAATTGCAAAATTTAACAAAGGATTTCAATTTTTTTCTGCATTCGTTTTAAAAAAATTCAATTATTTTACAAAATTTTAATAATCACTTCAAAACAATGCAATTATTTTTTTAAATAATACACTTTTTTCAATAATTTAATTAATTTCAAAAAAAAATTACAGGAAAGAATTCAATTTTTTCTTAATTCGTTACAAAATATAAAAAAACAATGCAATAATTTTTATAAATAGTAAAATTTTTACAAAAATTCAGTTAACATGAAAACAATTTCAGGAAAGAATTCAATTTTTTAAATTCTTCATAAAATATTTCAAAAGAATTTAATTATTTTCCAAAATTTTAATAAATTTTTTGATCTTCAGAAAAAATTTAATTATTTTCTAAAATTTTAATAAATTCTTCAAAACAATTACACTTGTTTTAATAGTAAAATCTTTGCAATAAATTAATTGTTCTTAAAAAAAAATTCCACGAATGAATTCGATTTTTTTCTTAATTCGTTACAAAATTTTAGATTTTTTTTAATTTATTTTTTTTAGATATATTATTTGAATTCTTTCAAGGAATTGCGTTAAAATTATAAAAATGAAAACTAATTTCAACCAAAATTGAAATTAAAAATGTTTCAAAATAAATACTTTCATTTAATGATTTATAAGTAATAACTTTATGCAACTTCTTCAAAAAAATTAAGTTATTTAAACATTTCTTTGGTGTTTTAATTTAATTCAATTCGTTTTCTTTACAACTAATTTTAGATCTTGGAATTCGTATATTTTTTGAAAACGACAAAATTTTGAAACGTAATTGAAAATTCTGTTTTATTGAATTTATTATTTTTTTCCAGTTGTTTTCAACAATACAAAAAATACTCGAACAAAATCTATAATTGGAAAAATTAATTAGCAAATCGAGGTACGTATATTTAATTATTAAAATACTCAAACATTTCAGATGCTAATTGAACAAATTGTTAAATTGATTTTAAACCTCGTGTTCAAACAGAAAAGTTCCAATTGCAAAATTAAGTTAAACAAACTTTTTTTCAATCAGGGTAATTCAATTATTATTACAATCAATATCAATACGGTTTTATTTTGATAAACTGGTCTTTTAAATTAGGGAAAAATTTATTTTCTTTTTATTAATTTCTATAATTAGGGAAAAATTTATTTTCTTTTTATTAATTTCTATAATTTTTTTACTGAAAGAAAATAATTGATTAATACTACTTTCCTTGTGTATTATTGATCTTTTGAAAATTAATCTTTTATAAAAATTACAAATTCTTGAATTTATAACTAGATAAATTTTAGATTTTTTCCCAGCTAAATTGATGGGAGAATAATTTTATCTCAATTGAAAGAAAAAGATTGCAAAACTTGAGGTAATGTAGCTACAAGTTTTAAGAGAAGACAACTAAAGATGAGTAAGTTTTAAATACATTACTTTTAATAATAAAAAAAAAATTATGAAACTTGAGTATTGAAATCTAATATTTCCATCGTCTTTAGAATCGATTTCTAATAAAAACTTTATTGAATTGAAATGTTATGAGTAAAAATATATACAGTTCTCGATTTACAGACTCGATGCGTCATAAATTTTATTCATCCACTACAATGCACGATAAAACAATAGTAGAGTTTTCGAAGGTAATGAAAAATGGTCGTAACATTGTGATTATAAACGAATTAAATTGTTGAATGAATGAATGTCTTTGAAATAATGCTGCCGCTCTTTTTTTTTGTCTCAAATCAGATATTTACGCAAGAGGAATGCGTGATAGCTGTTGCAAAAGGGATATCCGTTACATTCGCCGCCACCATCGTCGTGGTCGTCGTTGTCGATTATCGATTCTGTAATTTTATTATTCATTAATTTCATGGTGGGGCTACCGCATGCATCTTTGTATACATATATAAAAGATAAAATATATAGATAAAAGATCGTGACACTTGTTTATATCCGAAGAATTTTTTTCTACCAACAAAATTATATAATAACTCATCACCTCTAGAAGATATAAACTTGCTCTAATGTTCGATATGTGCAGTAAAAGAAAAAAGAATTTTCAATAAACACTTTATTTTTTATTGGACAATCGTAAAAAAAGCGCAGTGAGTGATTATTTTCTTGAAAGGATAAATGCAAAAAAATTAGTTCTTAAAATAGAATCTGTAATGAAGGGATCGCGGTCATATGATGACACAGTGACAAAGAGGAGCAATCGACCAACCATTTTCGGAATCAAGTCGTTAATTAGGACATTGTCCTTTTTTGACAGACTCTTGACTCTTATTTCAAGTATCCGAAGCTTAGATAATGACACTTTATGCCAGGGAAATTTATTTCCTGAAAAATTAATTTTGTGTCACGAAAAATTATATAAAATAATTAATTCATTAATAATAAAATAATTAATAGTAAGAATAAAATAATAATAAATTGTTTTTCCCTAACTTTTTCCTGATTTAAGAAAAAATTTCGCCTTTTTTCCTAAGGAATATTTTGATTTACTCTAAAAATGATTAAATATTTTTAACGAAATGATTAGATACTCAAAAAAATGTTCTACTAAATGTTTTTTTTTGATACATTTTTTTACTAGGGGAGAATGGGGAGTTATGAAGCACGCTTTGTTTATGAGTTGTAACTTCAAAAAGAAATTTTTATTTCAAATTTTCTCTACTTGAATCTCTAGAGGGTCTTCAAATATGCTTACTGGTTGAAGAATTTGCATGAAATAAAATAAAATCGACAATTTTTTTCAGTTGGACTAAAAAGCTGCTTTTTCAAGTTTTTAAAAATCATGGGGAGTTGTGAAGCACTACTAAAAATCGCTAAAAATTATATTTTTTGGTAAATATTCTTTATTGCGATTTTGCATAAATCGTTTTAAATTTCGAGAACCTAATCATTGCTGGGTATTATATGGGTGAACTTATCTTTTTGATTCGTTCGCGAATTTTGTAAGAATTCTGCAAAATGGAGCACACAAAAAAACTTTATAAACGAAAAATTGAACACATTGTCTTGAAAGATATGCAAAATATCTTCTATCGGAATGAATCCAATTACAAAACAAAGATATTAGGTGAAAAAATATTCAGAGTAAGTGACATCTATCAAAACAATTACTATGCGAGATCTATGGCCGTGCTTCACAACTCCCCATGCTTCATAACTCCCCATTCTCCCCTACATTTAATTTGCAAATTTCCTTAATTGTAAAATTATTCAAGAACACTAATACGCTTATTTTCGAATAAATATTTACTCACTATTATTATTGCATGTTTTCCTAATTTCAATTCAATTTATTTTTCAAAATTTTTGAATAAAATTCTTCAATTAAATATACATTAGAAAATAAAAATTTGGTCATTTTATGATCATTTAGCTTCTTCAGTATAATATATAATACCAATTGTTTCTTCTTTTATTTTAAAATAATTATTTTTAAAAGTTAAGATAAAATTTCAAAAAATACCAAATTTCAATTTTGTTGTAAATAATAATGTTCCTAAAGTTTCGAACGTTTAAATGAGCGACAATATTTTTTTACTCCTTCTAATTTATATTTCCTTCTTAAAAAAAATTATTTTTTAGATTGAAACAAATTAATTCTAAACTAAATATTGTTTAATTTCAATTTTTCTATTATGGACATTAATTTTTCAAAACACTTGAGACAAAAAAAAATTCCTTCTTTTGAACGTTCGAAACTTTATCTACATGAAAAATAAAAAGATTCATTAATTTCAAAAACAAATTATTTATAATAAATTAAATATAAAAATATACTTTCTAGATATGAATCGATTCGTTTTCAAGCCAGAAATAAAATTTTGGCAAAAATTAATGCAATTTTTAAAAAAGAAGAAAGTTATTTTGGAAAAAAATTATAAAAATAGATTTTTCCAAAAATTAGAGAATTGTTTAAAAAACTTTTTCTTGGATATTTTTGAAAATCTTTCTTACTGATTCTAGTTATTCGTGACAGTAGGAAATGTACAATTTAAAAAAATTTCGATTAGGCTTTTTGAAAAAAATTAGTTGCATAAAATTTTTAATTAAAAAAAATTCAGATTAATTTAAAACGCACTTACAAAACAAAATTATTTCTTAAAATTGCAATTATTAATAGATTTTTGAAAATTCAATTATTATCTGAAATATTTTAAGTGAAATTAATTTTTAAATCAATTTTTTCTAGAATACTCTACGATAGTCCAATTATGTAAATATGAACATAAATAATTTATTAAATAATTGAATGTTAAAATCAGGGACCGTCACGAAGCAAAGGTATCGTGTCGGTATCGTGTCACGATACGATATGATTCTACCACGGAGAAGAGTATCGTGTCGCGACACGATGCCGACACGATACCGACACGATAGGATTTTCGTATCGTGTCGCATCACAAAAATAGATGATTAAATTACATAAGATGTGCACAATCATATTATACAAAATTACAAAATAATGTTGGGGACCATCCATAAATTACGAAAGATATTTTTTTTAATTTACCCCCCCCCCTCCTTCCCATTAATGTAAGATATTTTACATACATTAGCGCCATTTTTATTGTTTGTAAGAATTTACAGACCCCCATACCCCCTAAATGTCTTACGTAATTTATGTAATTACATTACATATAACAACTTAGTAACAAATTCAATATGGCGGACATGCGCAGAAGTGCAATATACTATTTATTGTTGCGCAGTAGCAATTACATTACTCTTGGACATGCGCAGTAGGGCAACTAAGTACTTATTGCTGCGCAGTGTACTACCACTACACTTGGACATGCGCAGTAGTGTAATTTGGTATTTATTGCTGCGCAGTAGTCTAATTTAGTATTAATAGATGCGCAGTAGTCTAATTTAGTATTAATGGATGCGCAGTAGTGTAATTTAGTATTAATTGCTGCGCAGTAGTCTAATCTAGCATTAATCGCTGCACAATAATGTAATTTTGTATTTATCACTGCGCAGTATGCAGGTTTAATATACTGCGCAGCAATTAATACTAAATTACACTACTGCGCAGCAATAAGTACCAAATCACACTACTGCGCATCAATATATACTAAATTACACTACTGCGCATCCATTAATACTAAATTAGACTACTGCGCAGCAATAAATACCAAATTACACTACTGCGCATCCATTAATACTAAATTAGACTACTGCGCAGCAATAAATACCAAATTACACTACTGCGCATCCATTAATACTAAATTAGACTACTGCGCAGCAATAGATACCAAATTACACTACTGCGCATGTCCAAGTGTGGTGGTAGTACACTGCGCAACTTAAAATAGATATATTTTTGGTTTTACAAGATGGCCTATATGCGTCATGTGCTGATAAAAAGCATTTTTTAATGTAACATGTGCGACACGTTAATTTCGTATCGTGTCGGTATCGTATCGTGTCGCAACACGATACTTTTCTCGACACGATGCATCGTGTCGGGCGTCGACACGATACCGACACGATACTCATTTTCGTGTCACATCGTGTCGGTGGCGGTCCCTGGTTAAAATTGAATTCTTAAATATTATTTCAACATTAAATTATTTAATAATTTAAATTCTTTCGAAGAATTCTAATTAGATATTTTTGCAAATAATTACTTTTTTCGAGAAATTCGATTAAGATTGCATTAAAATCAAATTGAAATTCTGCAGTGAGTTTGATTATTTATCAAAATAATCGCAATCTTGCAAAAAATTTTATAAAAAAATTTGCAAACAATTTTTTTTTGGAGAAAATTTAAGCAAATTCTATATTTTAAAAATTGAATACTTTTACAATTTTATACGTGTAGAACCTTGATAAAATTGATTTGAAATAATTGAATTCTTTTAGAAAAATTATATTGAAATAATAGATATAAAAGTTATTAAATTTAGAAAAATTTTTGACAAAATTTTTATTTTACTTATGAAAATAATTTAATTCTTGTAATGAATATGGTTATTTATAAAAATAATTAAATTCCTGAAAAGAATTTTTCGATTTATTAAAATAAATGGAATTACTGCAAAGAAATGAATGCCAAATTTTTAAAACATTTGATTTTTTCGAAAAAATTTATGCAAATTCCATTTTAAATAATTGAATTGTCTGTTTCTTATAATATTGAATATTCATGTAGATTATTGTCAAAATTTTTGTTTAATAATTAAATTCTTTTGGGAAATTTTATTAAAATAGTAGAATATTAAAAACCATTGAATTAAGAACAATTTTAAAAATTTTACGATAAATTTTATTAAAACTTTTAAAGATAATAATTGAATATTGTTAAAATTTTTGAAAATAGTAATTGAATTCTTGTGACAAATCTTAATATTTATGAAAATAATTGAATTTTGTAATGAATTTTATTGAAAGTCCCAAATATAATGGCGTTTTGGCAAAGAATTCCTATTCATTGATAATTGAAATGTTTATGAAAATTCTTTTTTAGATTCTTTTTAAAATAATTGAATTTTTGCGAAGAATGTTATAAATTTTGAAAATAATTGATTATTCTTGTGATGAAAATTGTTATTTATGAAAAAAATTAAATTTTACAATGAATTTTATAAACATTTTTAAATTTAATTGAAGATTATTTATTATTTATTATTTAATTCCAGTGAAAAATGTTGCTACTTAGAAAGATAATTTAAATGTTGACGAGAATTTTTCTTTTTAATTTATAAAAATAATTAAATTTCTGGAAAGAATTTTAATATATTTTTTTAGATGTATTATTTAAATTCTTTTAAAGAATTGCGTTGAAATTATTAAAATTCAAACTAATTTCAAACAAAATTAAAAAAAAAATTTTTCAATATAAACACTTTCCTTAAATGATTCATAAGTAATAACTTTATGCGATTTCTACAAAAGAATTAAGTTATTTAAACTAAAATTTTGTCGAAAATTAAAAAAAATTTGCAAGGTTTTTTTTTAATTCGTCTAAATGTTAAATTTGAGAATTTTTTTTTTCATTTAATTTTTCAGATTCAATTAAATTTTATTTAACGTTGTTGCAAATCTTTCATCAGGTTTGTCACAAAAATTCAATTTTCTTTTTCCCTGACTTTTTTCTGATTTAAGAAAAATTTTCGACTTTTTCCCTAAGGGAAAACTAAAGTAATCAGGAAAAATATTTTTAAAAATAAAATTTTCCACAATTCTAAATTAATCAATTATCTTCAATAATTAAATTTACTAACTAAATTAATCCAAAAAAAATCTTTTTATAAGTAATTTTTTCCCCACAATTCTAAATTAATCAATTATCTTCAATAATTAAATTTATCAATTATCTTCATTAATTAAATTTACTAACTAAATTAATCTGAAAAAATATTTTTACAAATTAAATAAAAAACTTTTTAATAAAATATTTTTTTAATAACTTAATAACCTTATTCTTAACTTTGATTCACTCTAAAAATGATTAGATATTAAAGAAAAATCTATTACATTTATTAACGTATTTCTTCAAATATGTAAAATTATTCGAAAACAACAATAACTTCATTTTTAAAACAAATATTCAATCACTATTATTTTTCCACAAGAATGAAGATTGTCTAAAACTTCATATTCATTAAAGAAAAGCATGAAGCAACAACTTTAGACACTACTGACCTAAATTCACGAAATATGCGCAAAATAAAATCGACTTCATAATAGAAACGCACCTAAAGTAATATCGACAGATTTAAAAAATAAAACAATCTAAAATTTCGAAAATTTACAGACACTAGATTATAGATAAAATATTTTATTTAATCTCCCCGCCAGCTGTCAAAGAATATCGACCTTTTTGACCCCAACGTTGAAGGAGACGAAGCAACATAATATTTCACCATAAAATCACTGAACGATTGTCCAACAATGTAGATAGTGTATATGTGTTGCAGAAGAATTTTCATAAAAGGTTTTAAAAAATAATAATACCATAGTTATCTTGATAACTATCAGGTACATATACTTCTAAAATGTTTTATGAAGCAAATTTCATAATACACAATTCACAGTATATATATATAAATTTAAAAGATTTAATATTACGTTTCGGATACAGACTCTCATCCTTCAACTCTCTAGCTTATGTGGAATTAGTATTTAAAATAATTGAGGAATCAAAACACGCGAGATTATTGTGTTGGAATGCATATTATAAATATAGATAGTTTTACCAGCGGTCAGGGTCTTTGCACTAATGCATCAGACGTCAGCATAACTTTCGTTCCTCGCCATAGAGGAAGTCCCGCAACCTTGCAATGTCATTTCTTTTTCTCGCGATGATGAATAAGAGCAATAAAATTTTATATCGACCGAAAGCGAACGAGTTCATATTATTCAGAAAAAAAATAGAATCAATGAGTCGTGAAAGAAATATACGGACAATAAAATGTAATGCTCAAAATAATAATTTTATTTATTTATTTATTTATTTATTTAACTATAATAATCTTCCATTCCGTATTTTTTATTTTCCTGAGTTTTTCCTAATTTTCATCAAAAATATCTACTTTTTTCCTATCCTGCTAATAAATAGAATTTATACTACGAATTTTATTATTCATGAAACAATTTAAAATAATTTAATTCTTGCGAAGAATTTAAAAAAAATATTTGAAAATAATTGAATTTTCAATGAAAAATGTTATTATTTATAAAAATAATTGAATTTTTCAGAAGAATTTTATTATTTACAAAAATAATTGATGTCTTTAGGTAAATTTTGTTATTTATGAAAATAATTGAGTTTTCTTGAAATATTTTATTATTTATTAAAATAATTAAATTCTTGCGAAGAATTTTTAAAAAAATATTTGAAAATAATTGAAATTTTCTGAAGAATTTTATAAATTTTAAGAAAAATTGACTTTTTTTGAAGAATTTCATAATTTATAAAAATAGTTAAATTTTTTGGAATATTTTTCTATTTTTATAAAAATAATTGAATTCTTGCGAAGAATTTTTAAAAAAATTTTGAAAATAATTGAAATTTTCTGAAGAATTTTATAAATTTTAAGAAGAATTGACTTTTTTTGAAGAATTTCATAATTTATAAAAATAGTTAAATTTTTTGGAATATTTTTCTATTTTTATAAAAATAATTGAATTCTTGCGAAGAATTTTTTTTTTAAATTTGGAAAATAATTGAAATTTTCTGAAGAATTTTATAAATTTTAAGAAAAATTTACTTTTTTTGAAGAATTTCATAATTTATAGAAATAGTTAAATTTTTTGGAATATTTTTCTATTTTTATAAAAATAATTGAATTCTTGCGAAGAATTTTTTTTTTTAAATTTGGAAAATAATTGAATTCTTGGAAAGAATTTTATTATTTATAAAAATAATTTAATTCTTTCAAAGAATTTTATTATTTATAAAAATAATTTAATTCTTTCAAAGAATTTTATTAATTAGGTAAATGATTAAATTCTTGTAGCGAATTTTATTAAAATTGATAAAGTTTTATTAATTAGGTAAATGATTAAATTCTTGTAGCGAATTTTATTAAAATTGATGAAAATAATTGAATTTTCTCCTAGAATTGGTTATTTTGTATAAAAATAGTAGATATTGAAAATAATTGAAATGTGAAAAGTTTTTAAAGATAATTAAATTTTACAAAGAATTCTATTAAAAAATTTGGCAATAATTGAATGTCGGTGGGGAATTTTATTAAATTTTCTTGAAAATAATTGAATTTTCCAAAAAACCTTTTATTATTTATGAAAATAATTGAATTCTTGCAAACGATTTGTTAGAATTTTTTAAAATAATGTAATTTTCAAGAAATTTATTACTTTTAATAATAATTGAATTATTGTGATGAATATTGTTATTTATGAAAATAATTGAATTTTGAAAAGAATTTTATTGAAATACCTCAAAATAATTGAATTTTCGGGTCTAATTTTTTTATTATTTAAATAAACTGTATTAAAATGATATTTAAAACAATTAATTTCTTTCGAATAATTTTATTAAATTTTTGAAAATAATTGAATTATTGCGGAAAAGTTTATTAAAATGTTTAAAAAGAATTGGATTCCAGTTGAAAATTTTATTACTATTGAAAGGAATTGAAATCTTCATAAGAATTTATAAACATTGTTTTAAATAATGAATTTTTAAATCTTATGAAAATTTTATTAGTTTAAATAATTGAATTCTTGTCAAAAACTTTATTTGTGAAAGTAACTGAATTTTACGATTATGAAAATAATTAAATTCATGCTTAGAATTTAATCAAAAATTTTTTTGAAAAAATGGAATTTACATGAAAAATTTTATTATTATTAAAACTATTTGAATTATTGGGAAAAATAAATTGCATAAAATTTTGTTAAATGAAATTGATTTTTTTCAATATTAGCGAATTAAAAGTAGTGGAAATTCTCTAAAAAAAATATTGTTTATATTCTTTGTTCGGAAAGTTAAATACCTATATATAGCTAATAATTTTTTTACCTTCTCTATTCTTTAGAATAATTAAAATTTTCGTAATGGAGTTTTTTTTAATTTAGGTATCAGATAAAAATTTTTATGAAATTCAATTTTCCTCGTACAAGAATGTTTAATTATTTTCAATTTTGAAAATCTGATGCCAAATTTGAAATTAGTATCGAAATTTGTTAAACTTTTTTTTATATACTTTAAAGTTTAAAAATATAATGTATTTTGAAAATTTAATTCTAATTAGTTTTTCATTTATGTGTCATAATAAGTATTTCTTTAAAAATTACTTAAATTAAAATGATTTGAAATTGTTTACAGTAAACATTGTAGCGCAACATTCCCGCGCACTTGCGCGCGGATAATTTTGCTAGTAATAATAATAATTAGTTAAATAATCTTTAACATCCGAGATCCTTTTTTAAATTAAGGCAAATTAATAATAATAATAATAATAATAATAATAATAATAATAATAGTAATAGTAATAGTATAAATATAATAGTAATAGTAATAGTAATAGTAATAGTAATAGTAATAGTAATAGTAATAGTAATAGTAATAGTAATAGTAATAGTAATAGTAATAGTAATAGTAATAGTAATAGTAATAGTAATAGTAATAATAATAATAATAATAAGAGAAAAATAGTTTATTCCAGAATCTTCGGTTAAATGATTAACGAGTAGAAAAGGAATGAGGACGGAATTAAAAAATTCATCCTACGATGTCTCAATGTTTTGATAATATCGTGGACATTTTACCATCTTTTCATAAATTTTTTCTTCTATTACAGTGAGATCGCATAGACCCAAGTATTGCACTTGACGATATTCATTGACGAAGCAGAGTGAAACAGTGTGGAGTGTGGGAATACATTGAGAGATAGTAGCTCATAAGAATCCCAAGACAGAAATTGCATGCCAAAGAAATTCTGATTGTGTCATACACAATGTTTACTATCTATTTCTTGTAAAATTCTTAATGGAAATATCTTCATTTTTATCGTAGTAATCAATATTATAGCCAATGCCTCGGACATTTATGTTTTTTCTTCAATTTTTTTTTCATTTAATAGTTTCGGATTTTATTGTTTGCCCCAAATATGTGTTAGTAACACAATGAAAAAAAAATTATTTGCTTTAATTAATTGAAATTATTTGTAAAATATTTGTGACGCAATCTGAAGAAAGGGACCTTAGAAGCAAAAAATTATAGGTTAGGTTTGCAATTTTTTAAATGAAAATACAGTAAATTAATCAACTGTCAATATAAATTATTGATTTTTAAGTCTTTATTACAACTAAAATATTTAATAAACACTGATTTTAATTTGCAATAAGTAAAAAGAAACTTTCAATCAAGAAAAAAGTAACATTAACATAACCTTAAAATAATTTGCTTCTAAGGTCCCTTTCTATTCAGATCGCGTCACATTTATTTGATTCCAAATAATTTTTATTTGGATTCTAGTAAATATTTATTTGATTTGAATAGTTTGAATTATTTGAATGACATTTATTTGAATCAAGTAAATCTTAATTGCCACAAATAATTAATTGACTCAAATAAATTAATTTTTGAAAATTTTAATTTTAAAGCCGTGGCAAACGTGAACGCAATTTACTTTAAAGCATTTTTTCTTAATAGAAGAATTTTTAAAATCAGAAATAATTATCAGAAGTATTTTACATTTTTTATGATCCTAATGTTCCGAACGTTAAAATAATCAAAATTCATTTATTTATTCTTCAAACTTAATTTTTATTTACACTTTTTAACTTTTTAACACTTTTTAACGAAACAAGAGTAAAATTCACGGACAATGGGTTATAAGACCAGTTTCAAAGTGTCATTGAGACAACATAAAGGAGTAGTACTTGAACATATTAGTCGAGTGATTGCGGAAGCTAATATGTGGCACACGAATGTGTTAGCGAAAGCAGAACTGAGAGAGAGAGAGAGATAGAATAGACTAATTAAACGAAACGACTCTGCCGCACACTGCTTTCAGATAATTGCATAATATATATTAAGCTGAATTCTATACAGCAATTTTCAGTACTCAAACACAGGATCTTAAAACGAATTTCTCTTAATCGATTAATATGACACCCTAATTGCGAACTACTGCTCTTCCTTATTCCCTTTGATCAAATTGAAAATTATGAGGGCAACTTGGCGAAAATTAGAGGAGCGCTAGTTTCAAACCAACTTTGTAGTTGAGTTCAAAAATCAAATCCCATTCAAGGATAAAGTAATGATTTCAAAATATATTGAATATTATCAAGGTTGCCACGCATTTGCTCTTTTTAAATTGGCAAACTTTTTCAGATTATCCAGGTGAAAAAATGGAAGATTTCCAGGTTTTTAAAACAACATTTATTATTAATTAGAAACTTGTTCGAAAACATCAGTAACTTCATTTTCAGATAAATATTTAATCATTATTAATTTTTTATATAGAAATTCAAATCTCCAAAAATTCAATTTTTTTATTCATTCTTCAAAGAATTAAATTACGTTCAACAATTTTTTTCATTTCTGACGCGATCTGAAGAAAGGGACCTTAGAAGCAAAAAATTATAGGTTATGTGTGCAATTTTTTAAATGAAAATACGAAAAAATGATCGTCTGTTGATGTGAATCATTAATGTTTAAGTTGTCATTATAACTGAAATATTTAATAAACACTGCTTTTAATTTGTAAAAAGTGAAAAGAAACTTTTAATCAACAAAAATATAACACTAACATAACCTTAAAGTGATTTGCTTCTAAGGTCCCTTTTTTCAGATCGCGTCACATTTATTTTCAATTCATTTTATTTTTATTTTTTATTTTTCATTTCATTATTATTCAAATTCACCTATTTTCGAAAGTTTCAATTTTTTTTCATTTATTCCAAAATAATTTGTCAAAATTCAATTATTTTCGAAACATTCAATTTTTTCATTTATTTCAAAGTCATTTGACAAAAATAAATTGTTTTCAATTTCCGCTATTTCAAAAAATTTTAACAAAAGAATTTAATTATTTAAAAAGAAATTTTAATAAAATTAGTCTCAAGAATTCAATTATTTTCAAAAGTTACATAATTCTTTGCAGAAAATCTTTATAAAAATCTTTACAAAATTGTTTAAAAATTTACAAAAATTCTCGTCAATTTTCAATTACTTTTCAAAATAATAACATTTTTCTCTGACATTCAAAAATTTCTGAAAAACTTTAATAAAATTCTTGTTGAAATTTCAATTATTTTTAAAATATGTACAATTTTTATAAAATTTATCGAAAAATGAAATTATTTCTAAGAAGTAAAAATTTTATTAAAACTTGTCATGACAATTCAATTATTTAAAAATACGTTGCTAAAATTCTTTATGAAACTTCAATTTTAAGAAATACTTAAGTATTAAATAAAATATTTATTTTTATAGTAAAATATTCAATTATTTAAGACAAATTTATAAAATATTTTACACGATTATTCCATTATTTTTTCGAAAAATAAAAATTTCAAAAAGTCATTACAGATTTTCAATTATTTTTAGTACATTTTTAATCGAAATTCTTAAAAATGTAAGAATTATTCTTTAGAATTTTAATAAAATTCGTCGAAAGAATTCTATTATTTAAAAAATTTGTTGATAAAATCCGTTACCAGAATTGAATTTAAAGAAAAATTAAATTATTCAATAAATTATCTTTGTTTATATTTAAGTAATGGAATTCTCGTAGAAATTTTTTCTGCTAATAATTGATTTTTAAAATGAATTTCACATAAAGTTTTAGATAAAATTTGAAATTTTTATTTCCTTACATATATTTTATTGAAGAATTTATAAATAATTAAAATTTCGTAAAATTAAATACTCTAAACAAGTAGATTTGAAAGTTATTGAAAAACTTTATTAAAATTTTTCTATTTATTTAAATTTTGGAGAAAAATTGTATTATTTATAAAGATAATTGTAATTTGGACTAAAATTTTTTTAAATTTTTTAACATAATTTCATTTTTGCAAAGAATTTATTACTTTTGAAAATAATTGAATTCTTGAAACTAATTTAATTAATATTTGTTTTAAATAATTGAATTCTTTTGTAAAATTTCATTATTTAACATTAAAAATAATTTAATTCTGAAAAATTTTTTAAATTAATTACAGTTCTACAAAGAATTTTATTAAAATTATTATGAAAAAAATTAAATTGTTAGAAAAGAATTTTATTAAAATGCAGCAAGTAAACTTTTAAAAAAAATTAATTCTACAGAATTTTTCGTTAAAAGTATAAAAAAATTCAAATTTTCAAAGATTTTAATTTAAAACATTTTAAAAATTTAATTATTACGAAAAATTTAAATAATAATTGAATTCTCTTAACAAATTTTAATAAATTTTTTAAGAATAAATTCAGTTTTTAAGAAATTTGATGAAACGAATTTTATAAAATATATTTAAAGTAATTGAAAGTCTGTCAAAAATTTTATTAAAATTTTTCTAAATAATAGAATTTCGGAGAAAAATTGTATTATTTATAAAAATAATTGAAAGTTTGACCATAATTTCTTTTTTAATTTTTTAACAGGATTTTATTTTTGCGAAGAATTTATTACATTCGAAAATAATTGAATTCTTAAGACTAATTTTGTTAAAATTCGTTTTAAATAATTGAATTATTTGTGAAAATTTATCATTCAACGTTGAAAATAATTGAATTTTTGACAAATTTTTGAAATGAACTAAATTCCTACGAAGAGTTTTACTAAAATTATTTTGAAACAATTGAATTGTAACAAAAGAAGTTTATTAAATTTTTAGAAAATAATTTAATTCTTTGAAGAATAAATAAAAAAAAATAAAATAATTTAATTTCTAAGAAGAATTTTTCTACTTTTAAAAATAATATCCAATTACTGCAGAAATTCAATTTGTTTTAGTGTTTTTAATTAAAATTTTTCCAAATCCATTATTTTAAAAAATCAATAAAATATTTATTAAAAAATTTAACTAATTTCAGAACAATATTAGTTATTCAAATTTTTAAAAAAATTTGGTTTTTAAAAATTTTTAATCAAATTCATCAAAAATTAATATTTTACAAAATTTCAAATGAAAAATCTCTTCAATTTCATTTAATTAAGCGTAAGACTTAAAATTGAATTAATTTTGAAATATTTAAGTAAAATTAGATTTCTAGGTTTTTTTTCAATTTTTCTAAAATTCCCTAACATTTCCAGGTTGTTCAGGTTGCGTGGCAAACATGATTATTAATAACAATCAATATCAGTTGTGACAGCTAATTTTTCCACAAAGAAAAAATATTTTTCAAATGATGTCTTTCATTTATAAAGAATACATGAAATGAAATCAAAACGCAGATATGCTTTGATGTAATATGGATATAAATCGGGAAATTACATAAGTGACTCATCAGAAATAAATAAAATTAAAGAAATAACGCTCCTTGTGAGTCGCTGCTCTTTCATCATTCCTCTTAATGGAATGATACATTATTCTAAAGAGTTCGTAAATGTTCTCTAAGTCAGATATGAACTCGTGCGCTTAGTCTCACTATTCAAGTGATTGTACCTATTATAAACCGAAAGAAAACGACGACTTTCTCCTCGATTCGCAAAAGATTCGACTATTGATTGTGCTCGTTATCTTCTTCATCAGGAGAGAAGATTGTTTACTTCATATATAGATATATACATATACACAAACTCTAATTGTTCAAACTTGCGACAAAAAATTAATTTTCTTTTTCCTTGATTTCCAAAATTAATCGAATTTTAATTTAGTTGAGAATTTAAAAAAATAATAATCGTACACTATAAAAAAAAGTTTCCAAATTAGAGCTGATTTCATTATTAAAAATATTTAAAATAGGGCCAAATTATGATTCAGAACCAAAATTTGTACTAAATTTGGGTACCTTTTTCGACGGGGTAATGATGAAATAATTTCTGTTAGAAAACAAAAATTTTACAGAATTTTGATCAATTTTCCTGACCATTAAAGGTTTTTTCAATTCTTATAAATTTTTTTTGACATTTTCAGATTTTTCATGTTTACAGGTTGCTTGGCAAACCTGACAAATTGAAACAAACATTCGGCGAATTAACTTCAATTTGTTTACTTATTTTATTTGCAAGAACGAATCCATTGATGATGAGCTCGAAATGAATGCTAAAAATCAAAAATGAAAAATTGTAGTACAGTAGATTATCTTTTGTCGACCTTCCAACTGTGTCGAAAGTTTCGTCATTCTCAGTATAGAATACAATGTGATGAAATGCAACCTCAAAAGTAAAAGAAATCACGTAAACGACTGTTTATCACGATAGAAAGTTTAAATCTGCAAATGGAAACTTCATCATTGTCCTCTGCAAACGTGATTCCCAATTGTTGTTGTTGTCAATTATTGCTATTTATCACTTAAAAAAGAAGCTCCAATCTCTGAATTATTGTTGCATGCATACACATTGGAAAAGGCAACGCTTCTTTTTATATGCAGCTCTTCTTTTTTTTCAACATCTATTACTTCCAACCTATCATTACATTTACCTGAAGTTCATGTTAATCTTCTGACATATATGCGAACGAATTTTTTGAAAAAGAATTTCTCTTCAAAATGGCAGCAACAATCATTTGAGACGTGAGGGAAAAACTAATATTCTTATAATTGCAATTTGCGATTGCAAACAGTTTTGATTTACTCAACGGTTGTTATAAAATTAAGCGCAGAAGTTCAAAATAATAAATTATCTATACTATCTCAGGATAGGAAAAGCTTACATACAAACATTATTTTTTTTCGTAGAAAGATTATTTCTTTGAATGGAAAACAATATTTGTTGTTTAATAAGAAGAATTTCCAAAATGTTTCCAAGTATTTATTTATTTATGACATAATTGATCTGATCAATGAAAAGTAGAGCAATCTCAGTACGGATAATTTGTGGAAACATTTTGCATTACGCATTAAAAAACCCATTATTTTTAGTGATTTACCAACAACATGGGAAATGTGTGCATCAAATGTTAAGTCATACGATAAAATAATTCCAAGATCACGCACTTGATATACTCTAAAAAGTAAATTGTAGTTAATTGAATAAATATAAATTTTATTTTATTAGAAAAAGAATGACACTTATCTATATTCAAAGGCATTCCATTCTGTTCACACCAGACATGAAGGGCATCAAGGTCCGCCTGTAATCGATCATAATCATCTAAACAATTTATAACACGATAAATTTTTAAGTCATCAGCAAATAACCAGCAGGCTTCGCACTCCATTATGAGTTTAAAAAAAGTAGGAAAAAGTAGCCTTGATGACAAAAAAAAGTAGGAAATAGTAGCCGCGATGACAAAAAAAAGAATTAAAGAATTTTATTAAAAACTTTTTAAAAAAAAAAACACTAAAGACAAAAATAGTAATAAAAGAATAGGAAAAAAACAAATAGTTCAGAAAAAAGACAAAAATAGTAAAAAAATGAAAAGCAAAGCCAAAAATAAAAAAAAGAAAATAGTAGAAAAAAATTGGACGAGTGCGAGGTGTACTCGCACTGCAGTGGCGGGTTTTTATAAAATTAGTTTTTTTAGCAAAGCATGTAGATAATTAAAAAAGTAACGTGGTTCTTGAAAACCCAAAAATAAAGAAGCAAAACTAGAAAAACAAGTAGAAACAGATGAATTTTAAGAATTTCGGTTTTTTAAATTTTTTATAAAATTAGTTTTTTTAGCAAAGCATGTAGATAATTAAAAAAGTAAAGTGGTTCTTGAAAACCCAAAAATAAAGAAGCAAAACTAGAAAAACAAGTAGAAACAGATGAATTTTAAGAATTTCGGTTTTTTAAATTTTTTATAAAATTAGTTTTTTTAGCAAAGCATGTAGATAATTAAAAAAGTAAAGTGGTTCTCAAAAACCCAAAAATAAAGAAGCAAAACTAGAAAAACAAGTAGAAACAGATGAATTTTAAGAATTTCGGTTTTTTAAATTTTTTATAAATTTAGTTTTTTTAGCAAAGCATGTAGATAATTAAAACAGTAAAGTAGTTCTCAAAAACCCAAAAATAAAGATGCAAAACTAGAAAAATAAGTGGAAACAGATGAATTTTAAGAATTTCGGTTTTTTAAATTTTTTATAAAATTAGTTTTTTTTAGCTAAGCATGTAGATAATTAAAAAAGTAAAGTGGTTCTCAAAAACCCAAAAATAAAGAAGCAAAAGTAGAAAAACAAGTAGAAACAGATGAATTTTAAGAATTTCGGTTTTTAAAATTTTTTATAAAATTAGTTTTTTTAGCAAAGCATGTAGATAATTAAAAAAGTAAAGTGGTTCTCAAAAACCCAAAAATAAAGAAGCAAAAGTAGAAAAACAAGTAGAAACAGATGATTTTTAAGAATTTCGGTTTTTAAAATTTTTTATAAAATTAGTTTTTTTAGCAAAGCATGTAGATAATTAAAAAAGTAAAGTGGTTCTCAAAAACCCAAAAATAAAGAAGCAAAAGTAGAAAAATAAGTGCAAACGAATGAATTTTAAGAATTTCGGTTTTTAAAATTTTTTATAAAATTAGTTTTTTTAGCAAAGCATGTAGATAATTAAAAAAGTAAAGTGGTTCTCGAAAACCCAAAAATAAAGAAGCAAAAGTAGAAAAACAAGTAGAAACAGATGAATTTTAAGAATTTCGGTTTTTAAAATTTTTTATAAAATTAGTTTTTTTAGCAAAGCATGTAGATAATTAAAAAAGTAAAGTGGTTCTCAAAAACCCAAAAATAAAGATGCAAAAGTAGAAAAATAAGTGCAAACGAATGAATTTTAAGAATTTCGGTTTTTTAAATTTTTTATAAATTTAGTTTTTTTTAGCAAAGCATGTAGATAATTAAAACAGTAAAGTAGTTCTCAAAAACCCAAAAATAAAGAAGCAAAACTAGAAAAATAAGTGGAAACAGATGAATTTTAAGAATTTCGGTTTTTTAAATTTTTTATAAATTTAGTTTTTTTTAGCAAAGCATGTAGATAATTAAAACAGTAAAGTGGTTCTCAAAAACCCAAAAATAAAGAAGCAAAAGTAGAAAAACAAGTAGAAACAGATGAATTTTAAGAATTTCGGTTTTTAAAATTTTTTATAAAATTAGTTTTTTTAGCAAAGCATGTAGATAATTAAAAAAGTAAAGTGGTTCTCAAAAACCCAAAAATAAAGATGCAAAAGTAGAAAAATAAGTGCAAACGAATGAATTTTAAGAATTTCGGTTTTTAAAATTTTTTATAAAATTAGTTTTTTTAGCAAAGCATGTAGATAATTAAAAAAGTAAAGTGGTTCTCGAAAACCCAAAAATAAAGAAGCAAAAGTAGAAAAACAAGTAGAAACAGATGATTTTTAAGAATTTCGGTTTTTAAAATTTTTTATAAAATTAGTTTTTTTAGCAAAGCATGTAGATAATTAAAAAAGTAAAGTGGTTCTCAAAAACCCAAAAATAAAGAAGCAAAAGTAGAAAAATAAGTGCAAACGAATGAATTTTAAGAATTTCGGTTTTTAAAATTTTTTATAAAATTAGTTTTTTTAGCAAAGCATGTAGATAATTAAAAAAGTAAAGTGGTTCTCGAAAACCCAAAAATAAAGAAGCAAAAGTAGAAAAACAAGTAGAAACAGATGAATTTTAAGAATTTCGGTTTTTAAAATTTTTTATAAAATTAGTTTTTTTAGCAAAGCATGTAGATAATTAAAAAAGTAAAGTGGTTCTCAAAAACCCAAAAATAAAGATGCAAAAGTAGAAAAATAAGTGCAAACGAATGAATTTTAAGAATTTCGGTTTTTTAAATTTTTTATAAATTTAGTTTTTTTTAGCAAAGCATGTAGATAATTAAAACAGTAAAGTAGTTCTCAAAAACCCAAAAATAAAGAAGCAAAACTAGAAAAATAAGTGGAAACAGATGAATTTTAAGAATTTCGGTTTTTTAAATTTTTTATAAAATTAGTTTTTTTAGCTAAGCATGTAGATAATTAAAAAAGTAAAGTGGTTCTCAAAAACCCAAAAATAAAGAAGCAAAAGTAGAAAAACAAGTAGAAACAGATGAATTTTAAGAATTTCGGTTTTTAAAATTTTTTATAAAATCAGTTTTTTTAGCAAAGCATGTAGATATTTAAAAAAGTAAAGTGGTTCTCAAAAACCCAAAAATAAAGAAGCAAAAGTAGAAAAACAAGTAGAAACAGATGAATTTTAAGAATTTCGGTTTTTAAAATTTTTTATAAAATTAGTTTTTTTAGCAAAGCATGTAGATAATTAAAAAAGTAAAGTGGTTCTCAAAAACCCAAAAATAAAGAAGCAAAAGTAGAAAAATAAGTGCAAACAGATGAATTTTAAGAATTTCGGTTTTTTAAATTTTTTATAAAATTAGTTTTTTTAGCAAAGCATGTAGATAATTAAAAAAGTTAAGTGGTTCTTAAATTTTGTCTAAAGAATTCAATTATTTCAACTATTTTCATAAATATTAAAATTTTTCCAATGTACCAAATTCTTTTAAATATTATTTTTGAAAAATATTCCTCATAAGAATTCAATTCTTTTCATAAATTTCCATAAAATTAAAGAAATAATTCAATTATTTTCAAAAGTAACATAATTCTTCGCAGAAATTCAATTATGTTTATCATTTTTTTGAAATTCTCCGAAATTTCAATTATTATCTTTATAAATAATTAAATTGTTCTCTACAATTCAATTATTTTCAAAAATGTTAATAAAATTCTACGCAAACATTTAATTATTTTCATAAATATGTAATAACATTCTTTTGAAGGATTCAATTACTTTTATAAATAGTAAAATTCTTTGCACAAATTCAATTAGTATCAATAAATTTTAATGAAATTGAATTAATCAAATTTTTCAATTATAATTATGAACAGTCAAGATTGTTTTTTGAAAAATTGAAAAAATTTTTAAAAAAATTTGTTTAATTCAATAGAGTAAATATTGGTAAAATTATTTCCTATTATATTATTGGCGGTCGTTTTTCATTAACGATTTTAGTTCTAACACTATTTGTTGAGAAAAGTAGCTTTTAGTAGCATTAGGCTCAAAAAAGTAACCAAAAAGTAGCCTGGTATCAAAAAAGTAGCAAATAGTAGCTTTTAGTAGAAGAGTGCGAAGCCTGAACAAGAAATTCGAAAACTTAATTGAAAATTTAATATCGTTAATAAAAAGTAAAAATAATAGAGAACCCTGAGGAACTCCAGAATCAGCAAAAAACTCAGATGAATATGATCCATTAACACGGACCATGTGAGATCTATCAATTAAATAACTTTTAAACCAATCAATAAGATTAGATTTGACTCCTGAGAAAAATCTGTATAAATAGTGTCAACCTGAGAATCCAACTCCAATTTACGAGAAAGAAAATTTGCAAAAATAGAAGTATACAAAAATGAAGAAAGCAAATAAATTTAAAGCAAACAGTGGAGGAAAACGATTTTTTTTAAAAGTATTCCATGTTCTATATTCTTAATCATTGTATCAACTATCAAATAATCGTAAGAACCATATATCTCGATAATTAGATATTAAGTAATAAAATACCAATTTGTGAATGAACGTGCTGATAAAATTGACTTCCGCAGAATAAATTTTCGTCAAGCAGTTTGAATTTAAAAAATTGCAAACACCTGAAGATTGTTGGCATTTACTCGGCTGCGCTGCGATATATCCGCATCTCCATCTTCCCACTTGTGTAATGCCGCGAGCATTTTATCAAACGATCCAACTATAACGTCCTTTGGCGTCTGATTCACGATGGATAGTATGTAAGTTCATCTACTAACGACGTGAGTCATTACACTCTGATTCGTTTAGACACCAATCGAGATTGACATTTTCGCAAAACAGATGGTATAAACTCTATATCTATTAATCAACAACTATCTATTAATCAGATGGGGCTCTTATTATTACACACTTCGTAATATGTAATATCTGATAATCTCTTTGTCGTATGCAATCTATTCTTGAGTATATATACATCCTTGAAATTATCCCTATAATCAGTTGAGAGCTTTCAACATATTTATTTCAAATGATAATTAAAATAATTCGCATGTAAACTGTATATTAGACGTGACACTGTAATTGATAAAGCAATTGGAGGTGTACTTTCAAAAAATAAATATTTAGTCACTTATCTTATTCGTTTGCATTTGACAAAACAATTTATTAAGATAATGTTAAACGTTTATTAAAACGGATGCGATTATCAGAATGATATTCACGCTCGACATGGAAAATTAATTTGTGAGACTAAAACAGAAATCAATTAATAGTTCGAAAAATTGAAAATATTTTTAAAGGTTTATTTTTCTTTTAATTTATTGCAAATTAGTTTCCATTTTCGTTGATTATTTAAATAAAAAAAATTTATTGTGTTCTGATCGTTTATAGTCATCAATATCGTTCTTACTTTGCAGTTAGCAAAAAAAGGTTCAAAATTCATGAAAAATTGAACTTTTTAATTCTTGCAACTGTAAAAATTTACATTATAAATTTAAGACTAATTTATTATTTATTATTGAAGACTAATTTACTATTTATTATTAAAGACTAATTTATTATTTACTATTTACGACTTATTTATTATTTACTATTTAAGACTAATTTATTCTTAAATTAAAAAAATTATTTTTTTAGTTAGAATGGTAAAATAAATAATTAAACAAGTAGAAAACAGTAAATAATATTCAAATCACAATAAATAGTAAAATAAAAATTAAAACAACATGGTGACAAAAAAAAAGAAAGATAGTAAGTATCCGTCACCTGAGGCCAAAATAATTGCGATACCAAAAATATGTAAAATAATTTAACAGTGGTCATAGTGATTTTTTCATGTAATAAAGTAAAAAACAGGATTTCAATTTTTAGGATAAGAAAAATAATAATTTTTAATATAACAATTTTTAATACGTTCAAAGAAAATTTTAGTAAATTTTATGCAAAAGTTACCTAATGAAATAGTAATTATATAATATATATAAATATAATATATATAATAATAATTATATACTAATTATATAATAGTATTATATTAATATAGTAATCAATATTTCTAGTAGAACAAACTTTCATATTAAACACAATAATATCAAAAGTAAATTCTTATAAAAATTCAAAAACATTTTTTCAACTTTTAAAATTCTAAGAAAATTATATATAAAACAACAAATAACTTCCTAATTAATTAAAATTGCAAATTATTATTAAATACCAGGAATGAAAATTTCAGTGTTTAAAAATTGTGAAGATATTATTTAAAAAGATTTTAAATTTCAAATAACTAAATTTTTCCAAAGTTCGAAAAAGGAAAAGTAAAAGAATTTTAATAAAAATTCAAAAACATTTTTTCAACTTGATTGAATAGTAAAATAATAAAAAATAGTACCAGAAAATAGGACAAATTGACAGACATTATTTTATATTTGTTACTTAATAAAGAACTTTTAATAAATATTTATTATTTGTTAATAATAAAGATAATAATTGCAAGTGTAATTATAATTTGTAAAAAAAAAATCGAAAAAGCAGAAATAAAAAAGGGGAAAGAGTAAAAATGGAGATTCGTTAAAAAAGAGGACTGTCTTCTCTGTGATAAACTGAAAAAACTTATTTAAACAGTATTTTACTAACACTGGCAAAAAAATTAACTTTAATTTTGCGTATTACAAAAAATATAAAATTTAACAATCAATTTTAGTGAATTAGTCAGAAAAATTAACTTCAACTTTGCAAATTACGTAAAATTGAAAATTTAACAAAAAACATTTTTTTGACTTTATTGAATAGTAAAATAATAAAAATAGTAGACATAATTGCAATTTACAAAAAATGTTAAAATTTAAAGAAAAAGTAAGCAAATATTTTAAAATAAACTGCATACGCTTTAAGAACAAAAAAATAACTGTATAATTAATTAAATTTACAAATTTCAAATTTACAATTATGTCTTGTTCAAAAATTTCTAAGTTTTAAAATTCTAAGGAAATTATATTAAGAGAAAAAATAACTATCTAATTAATTAATATTACAAATTAAAATTAAAAACCTGGAATTAAAATTTTAGTGTTTAAAAAATGTGAGGTTGTTATGTAAAAAGATTTTAAATTTTAATTAACTAAATTTATCCAAAGTTCGAAAAAGGAAAAATAGAAAAAGTAAAAAGAGAAAGAAATGGAAATTAATTAAAAAAAGAGGACTGACTGTGATCTCTGTAATAAACTGAAGAAAAGACTTGTATAAAAATTATTTTACTCAAAATGACAAAAATATTTACTTTAATTTTATAAATTCCACAAAATATAAAATTTAACAATCAATTTTACTGAATTCGTCAGAAAAATTAACTTCAACTTTGTAAATTACGAAAAATTAAAAATTTAACAAAAAATTTAATTTCTATTCTGTGAATCAAATATAAAATTAAAAATCCAACAAGAAAGCTTTACATTTAACTTTGAAAATTAAAAGCAAACTCTATTTTAAAATAGTAAATATTGTAAACGATTTTTATTTTAACGAAATTAAATGCAATTTTGTAAATTTTTGTTAATTTAGAAAAAAAAATTATCACTTGAGTTTCAAAGACATTAGACTGAAAAAATTTATTTGGTTCAATTAATTCAAATTATTTAGAAAATATTTATTTGATTCAAATAATTTTTATTTTAATGAAATTAAATGCAATTTTGTAAATTTTTGTAAATTTAGAAAAAAAATTATGAATTGAGTTTCAAAGATATTAATGATGATGATTTTATGATTAAAATTTATTTGGTTCAATTAATTCAAATTATTTTAAAAATATTTATTTCATTCAAATAATTTTTATTTTAATGAAATTAAATTAAATTTTGTAAATTTTTGTAAATTTAGAAAAAAAAATTATGAATTGAGTTTCAAAGATATTAATGATGATGATTTTATGATTAAAATTTATTTGGTTCAATTAATTCAAATTATTTAAAAAATATTTATTTGATTCAAATAATTTTTATTTAAGTCTAATAAATATTTATTTTGTTCGAAGAACGTGAATTATTTCAATAACATTTACTTGAATCAAATGAATCTTAATGGAGAAAATTAAATAACTAATCGACACTAATAAATGAATTTTTTAAATACAAATAATGATTAATATAATAAATAATTAATAATTTTAAATAATTAAAAAAAATCAAGAAAGTAGTTAGGAATAAAGTTAATAAAATATTAATATTTATAAACTTAATTTTCAGTCTCTTATTTTAGTTTATGATAAACAATTTTCGATAAAAACATTTGACACGTTAGTCATTATTTGAAAAATATTTCTTAGGTTCAAATAATTTTTATTCGGATCTAATAAATATTAATTTCATTCAAATAACTTGAATTATTTAAATAACATTTATTTCCTAGAAAGCGAAAGATTTGTCCGTTTTGAAGTGTCTGTTCTGTAATCGATGCGAAGTGCATTCATGAAATGGTGGTCTTCCGAAGTGTTACATTCCTGATCCGGAAATGCAATGTCTTAGAATTTATCACCCAACGTGAATTTAGCAAAATAGTCATTTGAAAATTGCTCACTTGTTTAAACCATTACACCTAGAGAAAAATATTATTTAAGACAAATATATTTTATTCAACTTAAATAAACGTATATTTGTCTCAGAGCCAACTACACTGATAAAAAATTTAATTGATTCAAATAAACAATTAATTGAATATTATCAATTAAATATTTAATTGAATCAAATAATATTTATTCAATTAAAAATTTAATTGAATTAAATAATATTTATTCAATTAAATATTTAATTGAATCAAATAATATTTATTAGAGTCAATTAAATGGTTCAGTTCATATTTGCTTCAAATACTGAAGTTATTGATTTAAATACCATTTAATTGACTCCATCTAATATTATTTGATTCAAGTAAATATTTAATTGATAATAGTCAATTAATCGGTTATTTGAATCAATTAAATTTTTTCCAGTGTAGGCTTTTAATTTGTCTTAAATAAAATTTTTATTCCACATATATTTGTTTTTTATTCAAACATATATTTGAATCCAATAAAATTTTATTTAAACCAAACGAAATTTATTTGAAACAAATAAAAAGTTTAGTTTGTTCTGAGCCAAGTATAACATTTCTCTGAGTGTATTTATATTAACATATTTACTTTAATTGAGCCTCTTACAAAAATTTTTTAAACCAACATTTATATTAACATATTTTACTTAAATTTATCTTCAATTATCAATTATTAGTATTAATTTTTTCAGAGAGAGAAAAATGATAGGCATCACATGATTGAGCGACTTGAAAAAAAGAAAATAATAATTTCTGATTGGGTGCCATACAAGGATGAGAAGAAATTTTTCTATGAGATTTAACGACAATCGCAATCATCCAAACAATAACTCCATTTTCGACTCGAAAGATGTGATTACAGTAAGCCTATGATTATGTTAAATAATTTACTCGCTTGCCAGTCGTTAAATTAAAAATTTTTCTCCTAAACTTCTAATTAGTGACCCATTTTCTATTTAACAGTTTGAGACAAAAATATTTAAATATCCTTTTAAATTACTTATGCCATACAGTATCGTTTAAACAAATATTTTAATTGATATTTTTAAATTAGTTGTGTATTAATTATTTTTAATATTCATATTATTATATTGTTCATGTGCTTCAGAAAATAAAGGTGTAAATCATGGGAACAAAAAACAGATGCAAGTAACGAACAAATTAATTTCTGACGGAATAAAATACAAGAATGAGAAGAAATTGTTACATTGACGATAGAATAAAAACAGTTGATTCATCCAAACAATAACTTTATTTTCTGTCTCGAGGGATGCAATTATTAAGGTATGTCTATTGTTATCTCGAGTAAATTATTTCTCACAACTAATTAAATTAAGTGATATTTTCTCAACCTTTTAATATTTAATATATTTTATCTAGTTTTCTCTTTTTGGCAAATAACTTTTATTGGTTCTACGTCTTTGAAAAGAGATCTAGAGAATTTGTGCGCAAATACGATTGAGTTGATTAAAATTGAATGTATAATATATTTTTTCTAAAATTATTAAAAAATATGTAAATAATTTCTAGGTACTTGGTCCACTTGCCATCGTCGTGAAAGTGTATTCTCTGGAATGGGATCTTTGGGAGTGGCGCATATACCAGAAGAGGAGGAATTCGTCTGCATGGAAATATCAAAGAGGATATTCTGTCACTGGTTGAAGATCCACAAGGATTGGCCTGTTCCAGGAGATGAGGAATTTGTCTGCATATGCAGTCACCCAACATGGATTGTTGTTTTTTAATTTTATTTATTCTTGAAATCTAAATTTCCTTAAATATTTCAAAATTAATTCAATTTTAAGAGTTGCGTTTACGATTTTCATAATTTAAATGAACTTGAAGAGATGTTCATTTGAAAGTTTGTAAAACTTCAATTTTAAAAAATTCAAAAATGTTAACAAAAGAATAATTAAAAAATTATTCTTATTATTTAAAAAGCAGTAAAAAAGTAATTATTTAAAAGGCAATTTTAATAAAATTAGTCTCAAGAATTCAATTATTTTTAAAAGTAATAAATTCTTCGTAAATATCAAATTATCTTCAAAGATTTATAAAAATTTTAGACAAAATTTCAGTTTACTTTGTAAATAATATAATTTTTCTCCAAAATTCAAATATTTAGAAAAATTTAAAATCAAATTATTCTTAAAAAATTCATTAAAATTTGTTAAGAGAATTCAATTATTATAAAAATTTTTAGAAATAAGTAATTTTCAAAAAGTTTTAAATTCAAATGAAATAAATACTTATTAGATCCGAATAAAAATTATTTAAATAAAAAAAAATAATAATTTGAATTAATTGAGTCAAATAATTTTTTTTCTATGTAATGTCTTTGAAACTCAATTGATAATTTTCGAATCAAATAAATATTTTTCAAACAATTCAAGTTTTATTTAAATGAAGTAAATATTTATTAGATCTAAATAAAAATTATTCGAATCAAATGAATATTTTTCAAATAATTCAAGTTTTATTTAAATGAAATAAATACTTATTAGATCCGAATAAACAATTATTTTAATAAAAAAAAAATATTAATTTAAATTAATTGAGTCAAATAATTTTTTTTCTATGTAATGTCTTTAGAACTCAATTGATAATTTTCGAATCTAATAAATATTTTTCAAATAATTCAAGTTTTATTTAAATGAAGTAAATATTTATTAGATCTAAATAAAAATTATTCGAATCAAATGAATATTTTTCAAATAATTCAAGTTTCATTTAAGTGAAGTAAATATTTATTAGATCCAAATAAAAATTATTTAAATCAAATAAATATTTTTCAAATAATTTGAATTAATTGAATCAAATAATTTTTTTTTCTACGAAACTCAATTGATAATTTTTTTCCGAATTCACAAAAATTTACAAAATTGCATTTAATTCTGTTACAATTAAAATTATTTACATTATTTACTAATTGAACATAGAGTTTGCTTTCATTTTCCAAGTTAAATGTAAAGATTTCTTGTTGGATTTTTTATTTTATACACTGAAAAAAAATTTATTTGATTCAAATAACCGATTATTTGTCTAGAATCAAATAAATATTTACTTGAATCAAATAATGTTTATTTGAATCAAATAAATTGTATTTGAATCAAATATTTTAGTATTTGAGGCAAATACTAATTAATTGATTCAAATAAAAATTATTTGATTCAAGTAAATATTTATTTAATTGTAGACAAATAATCGGTTATTTGAATCAAATAAATTTTTTTTTCAGTGTATTTGATTTGCAAAATAGAAATGAAATTTTTTGTTAAATTTTTAATTTTGCGTAATTTACAAAGTTGAAGTTAATTTTTCGGACGAATTTAGTAAAAATGAAATTAAAATTCATTAAATTTTATGTGTTATGTAATTCACAAAATGAATGTAAGTTTTCTTGTCAGTTTGAGTAGAATACTATTTATACAAGTTCTTTCTTCAGTTTATCACAGAGTTTTCACAGTAATCTTTTTTTAATTAATTTCCATTTTCTTCAATTTCTCTATTTTTATTTTTCCCTTTTTGAACTTTGGAAAAATTTAGTTATTTGAAATTTAAATTGTTTTTTCATAATATCCTCACAATTTTTAAACACTGAAATTTTTATTCCAGGTATTTAATTATAGTTTGTTATTTTAATTAATTGGATAGTTATTTTTTGTCGTATATAATTTCCTTAGAATTTTAAAATTTAGAAATTTTTGAACAAGGTATAATTGTAATTTGTAATTTTAATTAAGTAGATAGTCATTTTTTGTTTGCTTTTAATTTTCAAATTCAAATCTAAAAATTTCTTGTTGGATTTTAAATTTAGTATTTGACTCTTTTTAATATTTAAATCAATAAATTTGATTTAAGTCAAATAAATTGCATTTGAATCAGTCAATTAAATACTTTAGGGCAAAGAAAATTTACGTGACTTGAATAAAAAACTATTTGATTCAATATTCATTTGATATTTGCCGAAGTAAATATTCGAATCGAATAATTTTTTTTCCCACTGTAATCTGTCACTAATCAGTGATGATTTTTTTTTTTTTTGATAAAATAATCATCTTGTAATTAGTTATCGTTTAGATACTATATAAAATACTCCTCTTTCGTGTATCAGTTGAATTTGCCCTCTGCTCGCGCACTAGAATTACGTTTACGGTCGGCCAGTGAGGCGGGAAAGGTCGACTGTTGATGCAATTGGTTTTGATGCGGTTTCGGTTACTGGGACACGTTAAAAATAAACCAAGAAAAATCAAACAATATTGAATGACGGCTTTCATCCGCAAATCCCCTTATTTATTTTTTTTTCTCTTTCCTTTCAAAAGAGAATTATTTCTCCCTTTGTGCATTTTTATTGAAATATATATATATATCAAGTGCGAAGCTTACTAGAAATAATTTAATTTTCTCTCTGTCGCTGCGCTGCTGTTGCAGAAATTTTAAATCTAACTAAGTGTATGTTCAATGCTGTGATTTATGAAAGAATTTTAATTTTTACTTTTTATACTATTTATACTATTTATACTATTTATACTCTTTATACTTTTTATACTTTTTATACTTTTTATACTTTTTATACTTTTTATACTTTTTATACTTTTTATACTTTTTATACTATTCATACAATTCATACAATTTATACTCTTCATACAATTCATACTATTCATACTATTGAATCCTCAAGCGTAAATTATAAAAAACATTTAATTTAATAATGAATATAGTAATTATTAAATATTCTATTTTGATAAAGAGTGTAATAATAATTAAATTTTCTATTTCTATGAAAAATATGGAATATTTATTACGTAGGTAAATTCTACATTTTAATTGTAAATCTTATTTGTTCGATTTGCAATTTATTCGTATTTCGCATTTTTACAGGAAGCTTTTTGAAAGAAATGAAATATTCTATGTCTAAAAAAAATGTCTGTCTAAAGAAAATGTTTATTGCAAACATTCGGAATGATTAATATTACAATTTTTATTCACATCATTAGAAAGATTTTATTCACATTATTTCTTAATAAATTTACTTTTTCCAAACGAGGTATGAGGAAGATTTTAATTTTTATACAAAAGATTCTTAAATGGGACTAAATTAATTATTAAAAAAGAAAAAAAAAATTGCGCGATTGAACTTGGCTATTTTGAAAAGCGCAATATAGAATAATAATTATTATTAGAGGGGAAAGATTCATATCTTGTAAAGTGCAAAGAGTTTAGTATTCTTTAAAGAAAAGTCATGATAAACAATTCTTGGAAACGCTATTCATCTACCTAATTATTTTCAACTCTATGCATCACCTTCATGTCATATACACACGTTCTAACTTTCACAATAATTATAGTATTTGTGTGCTTTTTATAATACCAACACTGATCTGCTTGTAATTATGAAAATTGTGCATCACAATATGCATGACATAATATGCTTAGTGTATCGAGTTTTCATTCATAAACTATGTTGTAATATTACTAAAGCCAAGGATATTGTAATTTTTCCCATAAAGTTTACTTATTTTCAATTTATTAATTTGCTCGAATATTAATAATAATAAAAAAAAAATTTTTTTAACCCAAATTTGTATATTAATATATTTTATTGTAATTATGTAACTATACATGTAATTATTAATTATAATATAAAATTAAATTATAATATAAAATAAATAATATAAATAATATAAAATTAAATTAAAAAATAAAACTATTTATAAATCATCCACGAAAAAAATCTTCACCTGGAACAACTACAAATTTCACCATATTCGCGAAATTTTTACACTGAAAAAAAAATTTATTTGATTCAAATAACCGATTATTTGTCTATAATCAAATAAATATTTACGTGAATCAAATAATTTTTATTTGAATCAAATATTTCAGTATTTGAAGCAAATACTAATTAATTGATTCAAATAATTAATTGATTCAAATAAAAATTATTTGATTCAAGTAAATATTTATTTGATTATAGACAAATAATCGGTTATTTGAATCAAATAAATTTTTTTTTCAGTGTAGTTATTCCAACGAATATTTTCGCTATTGCAAGGAATTCTTTCGCTATTTTAGCGAAAGTTATCGCTGTTCCAGTTAAAGATTTTTGTTTCATACATAAATAATAACAGAAAATGTTTTATGAACAAAAAAATGCTAAATTCAAAAATAAGCTTATTTGGATGGGAAAAAAGTTGATAACAAAAGTAATAAGTAACAATTTTAATAATAAAGTCAAGTTTGTCATATTCTATAGTAACAGTGGACAGTCCGCGTATATAACTTTGTCTGACTGTACGTTGAGTGTTCTACTGAAAGAAATCGAATTCATAACAAAATGCACTTTATGGTCAGAGCCATTGGCACACTTTTTGTTTTGTTTGTCGACTACTAATTATAATTAATTTAGTTTTATGTTCTCTGAAATTACACGTGCATAAAATACATTGTAGAAGTTGGTTATTATCGTGGATAAGTGAAATAATTTATTACTCAACTTATTTTACATTAGAATGAATTTTCCAGAAATAATAACAATAAATTTTTTTCCTTTTTTGCAATTAATAAATCGGCAGGGTTGCCACGCAAACCTGGAAACCTGAAAAACCATGAAAATGTCAGGGAATTTTATAATAATTGAAAAAAAAACATGGAAAAGTCGGGGAATTTTGATCGAAATCCTGGAAAGTTGTTGTTTTCTGTAATTGAACTTAAAAAAAAATTTATTTTAATTAAAATTAAAATTTAAAAAAAATTCTATTTTAATTAAAATTAAAATTTAATAAAAATTAAAATTTAAATTTAATAAAAATTAATTTAATTTAAAATTTAAAAGAGTTGCGTTTACGATTTTTATAAATAAATGAACCTGAAAGGTTTTTATTTGCAATTTTGTGAAATTTCAATTTTCAATTAATTTCATCAAACAATTTTAAATTCTAGATTTAAAAAAAAAAGTAATAACTAAAATTCTTAGGAAAATATTTAAATTTTTTAACATACATTTAATAAATTAAAAACTAATTATTAATAATTAATAACGGATTTATAGAAGAATTTTAGTTCTCTAGAATTTTTAATTAAAATTCTATTTTAAATTAATTATCAATTATTATTTTTGATAATTTTTCAAAAAGTCGATTGACAATTTTCAAATCGACTTGTTTTCAATTCAATTTTACGAAATTTCACCAATTATTCAAAAATTCTTCAATTATATAATAGAAAAAAAATTTAAATAATTTTAAAATAAAAATTCAATTACTTTTTTAACAAATTTTATTCTACAAAATTGTTGACAATTATTATGAAAAATTTAAATTTGTTTTATTTTAATTTTAAACCTTTTAAAAATTAAATTATTTCTAGAAATTCACGACTGTAATGCTTTCAATATTCAATTATAATCTAAGATTTTAATTGAAATTCATTTTTAAATAAATATTTATTAGAAAATTCTAAAAAAATTAATTTATTTAGTTAAATACTTTTTTCCTTTTGAAAAAAATTTATTCTACAAAATTGTTCGCAAAAAATATGAAAAATTGAAATTTATTTTACTTTAATTTTAAACTTTTTAAAAATTAAATTATTTCTAAAAATCCACGGCTATAATGCTTTCAATATTAAATTATAATCTAAAATTATAAATGAAATTCATTTTTAAATTAATATTTATTAGAAAATTCTAAAAGATTTAATTTATTTAACTAAATATTTTAGTAAATAATTAAACTTTTTTTAAAATTGAATTTTCATGAAGAACATTATCAAGAAATTTTTAAGTAACAATTGAATTCTTTGAAAAAATTTTAATACAGTTTTTAAAAATAATTTTATTTTTCAAGAAATTTAGTTAAAATTTTTGTATATAAAAATAATTAAAATTTTGACAAAAATTTTATTATTTATAAAGATAATTGAAATTTTGACGAAAATTTTTGTTAATTTTTTGTCAATTTTTTATGTTTGCGAAGAATTTATTACTTTTGAAAATTATTGAATTTTTGTGACGAATTTTAAATTAGTCTTAGTCATTTGAAAAATATTTGAAATGTTTCGTGAAATTTTATTGAAACAGTAGACATTGAAAATCATTGCAGTTTGAGCAACTTTTGAAATTAACTAAATTTTCACAAAGAATATATTAAAATTATTTTTAAAAAAATTCAGTGATAATATTCGAATTTCTTTAAAATTTTAAAAATAATTTAATTCTTTTGAAGAATTAATAAAGAAATAAAGAAAAATAATTATATTTCAAAAAAATCTTAATTTCTACATGAAAAAATAATAATTAAATATTTATTAAAAAATGTAGTTTTTGATGTTTTTCAATAATTTTTTAATTAATAATAAATGTTGTTTAAAAAAACTGTAATTTATCAACAGTTTCACATTATTTAATTAAATCTTTTACTTACCTTTGTAATTAAAAATGTGTTTTTTTCCTTTAGTATTAGTAGCAAATTGTAAATTAAAAAATAATAATTGAATGAAGAAAATAAAAGTGTAGAACATGCGAAAATTTTAATACACTTTATTATAGTTAGATTGTTTATTAATTTTGTTAACATTCAGTAACTTTAAAAAAATAATTTGCGACGCACTCCGAAGAAAAAATATGTTAATAAAATTAAAAAATTAAAATGATAATTAAAAAAATCTATTTGTATACAAAAATATATGTTTACAAATTTTGAAATGAAAATACAGTTTTCGTTATATCTAAAATATTTAATAAAAGCAGACTTTACTTTTTCAAAATTAAACAAAAAATTTTAATTAACGTAATAATAAAACAAACAAAGTTTTATATTTTTATTTCCAGGGTACGTTTCTTCAGAGCGAGTTACATTTTTAAATTCAATTAAATCAAATAATTCAATTTGAAGAAATTTTGTTAATTAAAAAATCGATCTTGAAAAATAAATACATAGGATTATTTAGAAACGGCAATTTTTAACAAAACCCTGCATTTATTTATTTATTCACATTCTGTACAAAGATATTTTACATAAAATCTGTTTATAACTATTTCCTATCACATTCATTCAATTCCAAAATGCTAACGTGTTTATTCGCAGATGACTTTTTGTAATTTAAACTTATTCTTTCTTTTTTCGCTAGATTGTAAAATTTATTTCTACAAATATTTTGAAAAAAAATACTGATCTCATTTTTTTTTTACTTTAAACTAAACTGTTGAGTTTATCAGGTAGAGACAAAATATGTTTTTAATAATTTTTAATTATGCACGCATTTCATTAAAGAGAACAAAATATCAACGTAAATCTTAAAATAAAGTTTATTTCTAACTTTCATATTTTATTTTTCTGCGGCTGACATTCGAATGACTGTATTATGCTAATATTCTTAATTTTTATAATTAAACTGATCATTAAAGAAACGATAAAACTAAAAAAATTTTTTCCTTTATTGTCTTAAATGATGATCACTGGAACTTGGAAAGCAACTTTAACATGAATAAAATTTTAATATGAAAGATTTTCTTTAAATTAAAACTTTTTTTTTATTATAAATTATTTTTTAAATTCTTTTTTTAAAATTCTTTTTAAAATTATTTTTTTTTAAATTCTTTTTAAAATTATTTTTTTTAAATTCATTTTTAAATTATTTTTTTTAATTCTTTCTTTTTAATTCTTTTTTTTAATTCTTTTTTTTAATTCTTTCTTTTTAATTCTTTCTTTTTAATTCTTTCTTTTTAATTCTTTCTTTTTAATTCTTTTTCTTAATTCTTTCTTTTTAATTCTTTTTTTTAATTCTTTCTTTTTAATTCTTTTTCTTAATTCTTTCTTTTTAATTCTTTTTTTTAATTCTTTCTTCTTAATTCTTTCTTTTTAATTCTTTTTTTTTAATTCTTTCTTTTTAATTCTTTCTTTTTAATTCTTTTTTCAATTTTTGTTTAAATTCTTTCTTTTTAATTCATTTTTTCGATTCTTTTTTTTTTTTAAATAAAGTAATTAAATAATTTTCAAAAGTCATCTTCTATACACGTGTTGAGAGAATAATAACTAAAACAGGTATTAAAATTGTTTACAATTGAACCTAAAGAATACTATTTCTGTGGTAACGCACCTGTCTTATTTATTATAAAAAAGAGGTAATAACAATCGCTCATTAACACACTATAGGAGAAATTTTGAATCCCACAAAAAAAACCGGGTCCCATCCCTTAAAACTTAATAATTATTTTCTTTTTTTTTTGAATTGTACTAACGAATCAACATACATATACATTTATAAATATTATGACGATTTTCTTGCGTTCAAGTGTACTTAGCACATTATGGTACAGACAGTTTGATTCTCATTTTAGAATCTGACGTCGATGGTTTAATTAAATTTATTTCTTAACAATATTAAACGTTTTTTTTTCTTATTTTCTGGCCAGCATTTGATTCTTATAGAATTAAGGCGCAAAAGTCGTGCATAGTGTCTGCGTGACGCACATTTGATTCGGGAAAAGAATTATTATTCTAAATGAATTTAACGAATTTATTCTTTTTAGTGAAAAAGAAATGTTAAGAAATGTTATTTTAAGAATGTTAATTTTTTTTAGTGACTAATCGCTAAAATCTAAATTAGAAAAACTTTGGAATTCTTTATAGAATTAATTTTTACAGTTGTTATCTAATTATAGTTTTATTGTATTAGATTCTGTTTCGGTCGCATTTCAAATATATTTTAAAAATATATTTTAAAAATATATTTTTATAAAATTACAAACGTTTTTCTTACTTTAAAAAAGGGGATTTTTTTCAGCCTATAATGAAGAATAGTGTGACAAAAATGTTTGTTTGATCTTTGTTGTAAACAAAAAATTTTTGCTTGCGGCAATTATTGTTTTGGCCAATTTTGTCAGTGGAATGGAAAAATATTCGTCAATTGTCAAAGTATAACTTTAATAATTAGATTAATATTAATATTTAGCGGAGAAGAAAATTTTTTCCAAACAATTGCAAAACTGGTTTACATAAATAACATTCAATTATTATCATTGTTAATTTAATTGTTAATTTTGGGCCGAATTTCAACAAATCTTAAATCTTCTAAATTTTTGTTATTCACGTTTCTTTGGTTCGTGGAGTGTTTATTTGGACTAATATTTTTTTTTAATGAAATAAACAAATCTGGTTGTAAATTTTTGTTTTTTAGAATATTTTGTTCGAATAAATAGTTAACGATGATTTGTTAGTTCTTTTAGTTATTAACTTAATTCTTTTAGTTATTAACTTTAATTTTCATTTGTCGCAGTATTTTTAGCGATTAATCTTTTTTTTTGTTAACAATTGTTTACGTAGTGAAATCATTTAATTGAATTCTTTTCCGAATCAAGTACATAAACTGTCATCAGTCCTGAGGAACAAAATCCAATGTTATGGCAGACACTGGTCAAAGACCAAAATCGGTAATTGATCTTTCAACCCCATTTAGCAGCTATACTGTACAGCGATCTGAGTAATTCTAGTGCTCTACTGTCCGAAATCGATGTCTCATCTTCAACTAAAGCACTTCTGGACTCAGCAATTGCTGGATTCGATGACGAATGGTATTCCGTATCGGGAACAGGTGTTGTTGATTTAAATTTCCTCCCCTGTCGATTTCTAAATGTTGTTATCGACGGTTCCGTGACGGCAATAAATGTTTGAATAACTCTCGATTTATCTGCCTTTAAATTATCATCAGCATTATTATTTCCAAGTGGTAAATTCAATCTGCCAATACCGGCAATAATTTCACGCGATTCCTCCGATGTGAATTCATTGACTGGCAGTTTTAGCAGGGCATTCAATAAATGTTCCTTCTCCTCTTCCATTGTTTTATTCATTGGTCCATTGCAGTGACTGATGAGTAGTAAAACAAGTTGTCGTACCGTTGCATTATTGTCAGCTTGTTTCATTACTTTCATTAGGGTGTTCGAACTTGAGGAGTTTAGTTTGCCGAACATTTCCTGAGCCTTTTCGATTTCATTTTCGGTGATGTTGATGACGTGGTCACTGATTCTGGTGTTGGGAATGTGGGTCTCTTGTGTGCCTGAATTTGATAGGGATGATGTGACACTGGAGATTGTTGTGTAGGTTGGATTTGGTGTTGCTGTATTCTCGGTTGAATAGGCCGATGGTAATAAAGTGAATGTTGTTGGGGAATCGTTGTCGTTTGGTGACCATTGCCATGGTGTTGACGAATCGGTGATGAAGTTTTGAGGAGTGACACTGTTTGATGCATCCGTTGCTAGAAGTTCTTGACTTGGGTTTGTATTGAATTGTGTGGGATCGGCTAATCTTGGACCGGAGGTGGATAATTGATCGTGTATCAAGTCGTGATTTATTCGCTGAGGATCGAGGAATACCGTTGTTTCCCATAAGCGAGTTACTTCCGGTGATGAGGTCCAGTGATCGTTGGGTGTCTCAACTGGTGAGGTGGTTGTTGTGTAAGTTCTTGTGTCCTTGAAGACGCTATTTGATCTTCCAGTTGCTCGCAATTTGTTGTCGAGTTCGTTTCTGTAACTCGAGTGCACATTCGTTGCTGTTACTAAAGTCTCCTGATTTTTTATCTTCGGTGTATCGTAGTAGCGAATTCTGAAGGGTTCAGTTGTCGAGGGGATTGAATTTTGATTTTCGGTTCTGTAGTTTGATTTTTTATTTTCGTACGGACTCTGGGAGGTGGGAAGGGCAGGAGGTGTTAGTTCTTGTTCGGGACGATTTTGATCGTAGAAACCTCTTTGCTCGTCGGTTTGAAAGAATGAGGAGGGCGTTGTTGAGGGAACATAGTTTGTGATTGGAACTGCGTCGAATGGTTTTAGATTTTTTCCATAAGGCTCGCGGGAGTTATTTTGATAACCAGCTTTGTTTGTTTCGGGAAAGTAATTTTCGTAATCGTTCAATGAATTGCTGGGAATTATCGAGTTTCTGTTTTCTTGCAAAACACTATTTACTTGATAGGCAAAGTTGTCATTTCCGGCTCGATTATTGACGTCTGGTGGTTGTGTGGTTGAATACTGGGAAACTGAAGAAGTCACGGATGTTGTGTAGTAATCGGTGGATCCTTCTTGATTGCTTTCGGCAATATAATTTGTTGGTTGATTTGGATAAGGTGTGGTCGGTCTTCTTCTTCGGGCAGTATTACTGTCGTCGGAGAAATCGAGAACCTCGTCCTTTTCTTTAGTGACTGATGGATATTCCTCGGTGGTTGTGGGTGATAATGTATTCTCGGCATTTTCATCCTCGGTTGATAATGAAGGTTCGGTGGGTCTTATTTCTGTGAGAACTTTCTTGAATGTCTCGGGATCTTGAAGATAGGCCGATAAGGCGTGAGTGAAGACTTGTGCCAACTCACGAAGTTTGGTGCTGTTTGACTTCTTGGCTGCGTTCAAAGGACCTTCACTTTGTTGAATATCGAGATCATCTTCGAAGTCGTTGCTTGTATTTAATTCGCCACTTGTGTCTTCTAGTAGAATGGCGGTATTGTTTTCTAAAGCGTTGTTGAGATTGAATAAATCAATGTAGGAATTAATGGTATGTTGAGTTAGAATACTAGTCGGTAGTTCTACTGATTTGTTTCCATTTTTCGTTGCAAGTTCGGTTTTGTATTCAAGATTTTGAGAAGATTCGGTGATATTGGCCAGACCGGAATTATCAGCCGCTGTGGCAAAGTACAAAGCGAGGGAATGTAAAGTTGAGGGTCCGGAGGAACTGGGAATATTCAATCCACTTCGGTTTCCGTTGGGAATTTCGGTGTTGGTTCCCTCCAAACCTTGCAGTGATTGTATCATGTTTAGAACGTGTTCTTTCTCGTTTTTCGGTCTATCATCCAAAATGGGTTTACTCGTAACTGATGTGGTTTGTTTCGGTAAATAAGTAGCTCCGGTTCCTGATCTGCTTGGCGAGAATGAAGCTGAATTTGATTTGGAATTAGGAACAAGGTCGTTAAAACTGCCACGATTGTTAGGTGGAACTGTTGCAGTGTAGATAGTTGGTTTTTGAGTAGTTGCACTTGCGACAGTCGTGTAGGCATAATTCTTTGTAAATGGAACATAAGGCCGAGACGTTGAGGCCTTACCTTGACGATTCGATAAACTCAAATCGGGCTTATTAGTTACGGAATTTTCACTAAACGACTTTTCCGTCGCTGCATTTACGATAGAATTGAGCTGATAAACTTGCGACGATCTCGATGGATTCTTTGTTGAATACTGAATGTCATTTCGTTCTCCGCTTTGATAATTCTTCGAAATCTCGAAACCTTGAGGTTGTTTATTTAATACAGTCGCTGAGGGTGTCACTGTATTGTCAGCGTAAGTGATTCCTGGGGAATTTTCCCGGTATGCTTCAGTGGCCTGATTAGTTCCGGTTGGAGAATTTTGATACGCTTCGGACTTGTGATTATTCTGATAAGTTGCGGAATTTTGATAAGTACCAGAGTTTTGATAAGTACCAGTTCCAGTGTTTTGATAAGTACCAGTTCCAGTGTTTTGATAAGTACCAGTTCCAGTGTTTTGATAAGTACCAGTTCCAGTGTTTTGATTAGTACCAGTTGCGGAATTCTGGTAAGTACTAGATGTAGCTGAATTTTGACGATAATTTTCAACTGGTCTCAAAGTGGTGAATTCCTCCTGATAATTACTAGTAGTGGGATTGTCATAATAATTAGAATAGGTGGAATCGTAGATTGTGGTTGGAGCAACTGTGGTTGGATTCTGCTTGTAGTAATCAGTGTTGACGTATGTTCTTTGAGTAGAAGTTCTGTATCGATCATCATTTGCAATTTGTTTGTAGTTCTGAGCATTTTTGTTATTATAAGCAAAACCGTCGGTTGTGGTTTGAGATCGTGGTGTTGTTGTTGATGATGTTGTCGTCGTTGGTCCTCGTTTATCAGAGGAAGTTAGTCGCGGTTTGAAGATGGGTGTGAATGTGGGTCCCGGAAATGGAGGTATACTACCAACTTTTGGCTTTATAGTTGTTGGAGAATTATTCTCGTTCTGAGTTGTAGATTTTTGGGTATCCGAAGATGTCGCACGATTATTCTGATAGTTATTGTACTGACTTGTGCTGTAAACTTTGTTAAATCGATTTCCACGATTGTTGACGAATGCTGCACTCTCGGCCATTTGTTGATATTCTCTGATGGGACTCGGAGAAGTTGTTCTGAAGGTTGTAGTTTCCGTATAGGATGGAGTTGCTTTCTGAGTTATTCCATTGTAATTATTGTCGGTGAATGATTTAGATTTCGAGTTTCTGGAAACTTGTTTCTCTGTTTTCCCTTGACCTTGATCGGAGAGTTGATACTTTCTTCCACCACGACTATCGTAGTCATTATATTGTTTCGATTTTTCCTTTCGATCGTCTGTTAACTGATTTTGTTGTCTGTGTCGTGACTGATGATTATTGGGAAAAACTGTCGATTGCTTTTGTTGATTGAAATTTGTATTTCCCTCACTTAAGTCTTGTAGGTCTTTTGGTTTATAGTCCTGGGCAAATTGATTTTGCCGACTTGAGCCTTGATTGTAGTCGAGATTCTGTCTGTAGGGTTGATTCTTGTTATTTTGATTGTCTTGAATTTGATTTTGATTTTGACTGAATGGATTCGATCGACCGTTTTGCCGTCCATCGTAGTCGACGTATTGGAAATTGTTTTGTCCGTTCTCCTCCTCTGATGTGCGATGATATTCAGAACTTATTTTTTTCGCGTCATTCCTCTTTCGTTCCTCTTCGGCCAAAAGTTCGGCACTCTGCTCATAGAGCTCCGTTGATCTGCTGCAGTCGACTTTGAACCACCAGTCGCAAATTAATTGCGATTGCTGGAATATTGTACCGTTTGGACACAAAAATGATATCTTGCGTCCATTGTCGCAAATGTGGAATACCTAAAAAATGAAAGTCGAAAATATAAATAAAAAACCAAACCAAAAGTCTCGGAGAAATTAATAAAAGAAATTAGGATGAAAATATAGAGTGAAAAATAAATGAAAAGGAATCATAAAAAAATGTAAGATTTTTTATGAAAGGAAACAGTTTTTTTTTTAATAAAAATTTTCTTACTTGGCAGTTCGTTTCCAAATCGGCGTAATATCCACCTTTGACTCCGCGACAGGTGAAAGACGTTGTAGGAATTGTTGTCAGAACTGGAAAGTCGACCCCAGGTTGACCCGTAACCCCTGAAAAATTGTTAGAAGATTAATAATTTCGTAATGAGTGATAATATCAAAATAACCACCATTTATGAAGTTAAATAATTATTTCTTTATTACGTTTAGACAATTATAATTTTTGGTTATTTTATGATATAAATAACATGCAAAAGCGTTAGTTAGAATTATTATACCCGCTCCCTTCAGCCACTCCTTTAGAAGATCCTCGTTTCCGAAAAAAACTGGCAACCAAGAAATGAGTGTATTTAATTTTCTTAAAGTAACACTTTTAAATGAAACGAAAAGCAGAAACTCTCATTATTTAAAAAGAAACTTAATGTTTTTCTTCACCTAATGAGAATTTACTGTTTGTACTTATAAACACGTATAGAGAAACTTACATTAGTTACATAACTTAAATCTAGTCTTTTATTAATGTTATTAGTATTATTATAATGTTATTAGTGTTATAAGTGTTATAAGTGTTATTAGTATGGTTAGTATTATTAGTTTAATTAGTATTCTTATTAGGTATTTTAATAATTATAGATAATTAGAAATTAATTCCTAGTATTAATGCATGTGCTTCCTGTCTAAAATTATTTTAAAAATGATGAGAAAATGATGAAAACCTTGGTATATTTGGTACTCGCCATTCTTTTCAGGGGCAAGCCTTTTTACAACTTTTTTCAAGTCTTTAATGTCTTCTTCCGAAGCTTCTATGCTAGCCAAATCCAATTCCGAGAGGAATTCTGGTAGCTTCGCACTTTCTTCATCAGCTGATACCTGAAAAATAAAAAAATAGTAAAATTCCGCATCAATCGAGACTATATTCGAAATATTGAAAAAATAAAATTTCATCATCATTTTTCTATAAAATTCGAATGTCCAGTTTCTTATAAGTTTTCCAATTTTAACTAAGAAGAAGAAAAAATCCTCGTGGATAGAATTTTTATTATTGCATCCCGGAAATTGATCTCGCAGAAAATGTATTAATTTTCTTCAATTGTATATTTGTATTATTGTATATTTTATTGTATATTTGAAAATATTCGGAATATTTCGAATCAACTGAATTTTATTCTACTTGGAAAAGTAATTTTTTTTAAACAACAAAAGCTTTTCTATTTTTTTTTTTTTTTGGAAAAAAAGTTACTTTTTTGTTGTTGGAAAAAATTTTTGTTAGAAACCACAGCGTGTGGTAACCATTAGGAGAGGACAATCGCTAGTGAACGTTGAAGATTCTCTCTATTTGGTTTTTATTTTATTTTCTTACATTTTAGATAGGGGAAATGAGAAAGAAAATGATCTTCTAGAAAAATGTTTCTGTGTAGAAAAATATTCTTTTAAAAATATATACAATTCTTGATTGCAATAATTGTTGAATTGTGAATAATTGTGAATTGTTTTGAATTAGTAATTAAATTAGAATTTTTTTTATCTAAAAGGGATTTTTCTATAAATTTTATAAAAGAAAAGAAAATTTACTATAATAATAATTAGAGAAGTGTGGGGGGAATATAATTTGGAAATTGATTAATATCTCTGGAAAGTTTTAGAGTTTCCACAGATCGAGTGTATTTTATCGTTCTCTTTGGAAGTTTGTCACCCAGCACCTAATTTACTGTTCGATAAGACGTGAAATACGTGTTTGTAAGTGCCGGTTGCAAAGTTTCCTAAGTACCTTACGATTGAATCTATTGTTTCGCGTACCGAAACATACATTTTTAAATTTGATTCAAACTTTTCACTTCCTACTTTTGTGTATAGCAGTGTTATAGAAAAAGTACTAATGCAATTTTCCTAAACTCGAATTCTTGTCCACAAGACGTTACCTACTTTACTTTATAGTTTCCCTCTCAACTATATATATTGATGTACAAAACTTGTGCGTAATTTCTCAATTAAATTGATTTTACGAAAGCGTTAAATTAAATTCTTCATCCATCAATAAACATTTCAATTATATATCAACTTTCACTTTAATTACCATTCGCATTATTCTCTTCATTTTTTGTAAAACTTATTATTTCATCTAAATTAGTATTATCTAATAAAAAATTGTTTCGCAAAAATAAAAATGGATCGGAATCTATAAATCAAAAAACAAGACTTAAATGAATTGAAAAAAGAAATAAAAAAATGGAAGTTTATTTGTGGCTATAAATTTATTATTTGTTTATTGATTGATAACGTGTAATAAAGTTAAAGGGGGTTTTTTTTGCACACATAAACTGAAAGCATAATTTATTCCATATTTGTATTTGTACTTTGTCGGTTTGGTGAATTCTGAAAATGAAATACTACGTAAAGCAGTGAAATTTAAACCCTCCCGTTTTATGAATCGTGATATTTCAAAAGTTTGCCAACTCGGAACTTCTGTAAACTCCGGCTGCTTTAAAAATATTACCTACTCTCTGTGAAACAGCTCATAAAACGTCAACTGAACATGGCTTCACCACATTTTTCTCTAATAAGGAAAAAATAAAAGTATAATTCTCTTAAATTCTATGAGATTTAACAAAAATTACTCCCTTTGATTGTTTATAAAGAAACCAACCCCAGGTACCAGTAAAAATAACAAAACATGTTTCAATTGCAATCATAATTTTATTTGTTCAGATAATTGAGTAATTAAAATTTAAATAATTAAAATTTAAGTAATTAAAAAAATAAATTAAAATAATAAATTAAAATAATAAATTATAATGAAATGATAGAATATTAGGTAAATAAATTAACTTTAATTCCATTTTTCCTCTTTTCTTCTGCTTTGATTAAATATTAATTTTAGAATCATTGACTGGGAAATGTTTAGAAATTTGTTTCCTATAGTTATTTTGATAAGGGAAATTAATTATATCCTCAGAAGAGTGATAATATTCTTGACACATGAAAGGTAGCCTTAGGTGACCAAATAATATCCAAATTTAATTAAAGCACATTCTACATGATAACATTAAATTATAATATAGTCTGGAAACTGTAATTCAAACTACACTGATTATTCTAAAACCATTTTCTATCTTCATATGATTAATTAAGTTTTATTTACAGCATTCCTGAAATCCTGTTTGTGATTTACCATTTTCCAGTTCGAGAATTAGTAAAACATATTTTGATTACAAAACTTCTGCCGATAATTAATATATATGAACTCGAATCGAGTAATATGTGTTAAAAAAAATTAATTTATTTTTCTTTCATAATTTAATTTATTGCATTTAAAAAAATATAATAAAAAGCATTATTTATCAAGTAAATTTTATTATTGAAGTTTACTCCCGAAATTTACTTGAAATTTACTAATTTTCATAATAAAATTTTTTTCGGAAACATTTATTTTTCTTTCATAATTTAATTTATTACATTTAAAAGAATATTATAAAGTAAATTTTACTATTAAAATTTAATCCTGAAATTTACTCCCGAAATTTACTTGAAATTTACTAATTTTCATAATAAAATTTTTTTTCAGAAACAATTAAAGTTATTCTGGAAATATTTTTTAACAGTAAATTTTACTATTTTCGAAGAATTTCTTAATAACTTAAAAGTAAAATTTACTAATTTTTAGCGGAATTTACTTTGGATTTAGTCAAATTCAAAGAGTTTTGAAAAAAAAATTAGCTTTACAATAATTTGTTATTTGTTGTAATTTTTTTAAAGGCGAGAATAATTTAAAAAAAAATTAATTAAATTAGTTAATTATAATTAATAATTTAAATTTTCAAAATTACTAAAAATAATTTATTTAGAGCTGATGTTTAGTTGAAGATTCAAAAAAATAATTAAATTCTCGAAAAATGACAGGAAGTAATTTTTAGTAGTAACAATTGAATTCTCGAAAAATCACAAGAAGTAATTTTTAAAAGTAATTTAATATTTGAATAATTCCAGTAGTAATTTTTGGAAATAATTAAATTTAGTAGTTTATATCAAAATTTAAAAAAATTATTAACAAATTTCTGGATTTCAAAATTCTTTTCTAAATACATTGTTTTTAGGAATTGTAAAAAAGTTTTTTGAAAATTAAATTTTTATATTTCGTTTGATTATTTGAAATTTTTTAGTTAATATATTAATGAAATTGATAAAGTATAAATTTTATTATTTATTTCAATAAAATTTGACGAAATGTTTCCGAGTGCTTGAAGATTTTGCAATTAATTTTATTCAGAATTTTAAGTAACAGAAATTTTTATTTACAATTTTCAGAATTTTAAAATTTAACTATTCAACGTGTCAGTAATTTTTAAAAAATTATTTTAAATAGTTAAGATTATTTATTTTTTTACAAGAATTAGAATTTTTAAATCTGACAATTTCAAATCAACTCAAGTTTAATTCTTTCTAAAAATTACTACCCGTATGTAATTTTTCCAAAATTCAATTATTTTCTGGAATTTCCAACTAAAATTCTATTCTAAATAGAATATTTGTAGGAATTGTGAGAAAATTTTTTGAAAATGAAATTATTTTAAAAAAGGGCATTTCTTTTAAATAACGTCTAAAATTTAATAGCTTTCAATTAAATTTTACGATATTTTGATTATTTAAAATTTTTTAGTAAATATATTAAAGAAATTGATAAATTTTAAATTTTATTATTTTTTTTTCAATAAAATTTGACGAAATATTTTCTAGTGTTTGAAGATTTTGCAATTTATTTTATTCAGAATTTCAATTATAAGAAATTTTTATTTAAAATGTTCAGAAACGTAATTTTTTCAGAATTTCAAAAATTAATTATACAATGTTTCTGTAATTTTTATAAATTATTTTAAATACTTAAGATTATTTATGTTTCCACAAGAAATAAAATTTTTAAATCTGACAATTTCAAATCAACTCTGGTTTAATTCTTTCTAAAAATTACTATCTATAATTTTTCTAAAATTCGATTATTTTCTAGAATTTCTAACTAAAATTCTATTATAAATACATTATTTTTAGGAATTGTGAGAAAACTTTTTGAAAATTAAATTATTTCAAAAAAGTAGAATTTCTTTTAAAGAACGTCTAAAACTTAATTGTTTTTAATTCAGTTTACGATATTTCGATTATTTTAAAATTTTTAATGTATATTCAAAAAATTATGTTTGTAAGTTCTAAATTTTTACATGAACATTTATTTCTTCTTGAAATTAAATTTTTATTATAATAATTTTACGTCACTATAAAAAAATTAAATATTCAGTTTCTAAAAGTAAACCTTATGTTTTTAACATTTATTGCATTATAATGATTTCTGAAAATATTTTTAATAAATATTATTTTGTTCATTTAACAATTCAAAATTTGTGAACAGTTAAAAATTGAACTAATCAAAAATTTCCATAAAACTATTTTCTGTAGAATTTTCAATTTAATTGATTAAACATTAATGTTTTTGTAAGTTTCAAGTTGAAATCTTATTAAAACTTCAGTAGAAGAAAAAAAATAGTATTTTATTTTAGTATCTGGGGAAGAAAAGTCACATTTTAATTAAATTAAATAGAAAAAAGTCTCATTTTCTGAAAATATATAGTCGAAGAAGGTAAAAATAAATTTATACTATTCCAGAACTGTATTAATTTTTGCAAATTCCTAAAGTAGAAATTATTATAGTTTTGGATTTTAATTTAACTAATAATTAAAATAATAATAAACTGAATTTAAATTTGAACTAATTCTAAAATTAAAATTAAAATTTTTAAATAGTAATTTGATTAATTTATTACTTAAATAAATATTTACTTCAATTTGTTAAAATTGGAATTTATTACTTTTTTTGATATTTAAAGGAATTTATTTAACTAATTAAAATAATAATAAATTGAATTTAAATTTTAACTAATTCTTAAATTATTTTTAAATAGTAATTTGATGAATTTATTACTTAATAAATTTTTACCTTTAATTTATTAAAATTGGAATTTATTCCTTTTTTTTTGCTTCGTTTTTTAAGTTGTTTAAAATTTGTTCATTTTGTATTTCAGATATTTTCAAACCTTCTAGTTTTAGAAAATTAATTCCTAATTGCGAATAATATTCGTTAGTATGATTAATATTAATGGAATTTATTAATATGATTAATATGTTAATGAGATTGCTTAAATAAAATTGATTGACATAAAAAATAGTAATAAATATATTTATTACTATTTAAAAATAATTTTAAGGAAATTACAGCAAAAGAGTGGGAAATGAATTTAAATGTCACAGAGTTAAAAGCAGAGGAGTAACAATGCTAAACTATAATTTAAAATTGACGCCGTAAATTATTATTGAGTGTCGAGGATAATAGTGCAATGAATATGAGAGAGAAAGAGAAAAGTCGATCAGAATTTGAGAGAGCATTTCTTGCACCTCAATGTATATATATAAAATGTACTCTAATTCAAATGCGATGAGTCCAAGGTCTCGAAAGAGAAAGGCCTCACGTGCCAAGTACCTATAATAGTACATGTCACTATCGTGAATTTGCAAACGCGTCTCTATAAGGTAATTTTAAATGTTGTTTGCACACTTAAAAACTAATTTATATTCATTATCCACTCGTAAATAACATATTTTGACGTTAAGTAAATTATTGATCATGATAGTGATGAAATGAAGAATTAAGTAAAATGCCGGTAATAAAATAATCCTTACGATTTCGCGTATTAACTCTCAACTGCACTTTTACAATTTAATGCTCTTATCTTAATTACTTTTACGACTCGTGTTTTATTATTCTAATAAACAAAAGAAAGAATGGCAAGAAAAAAAAAAGAAACAAGAATCAAAGAATGAATCGTATTGAAAATGGCAAAGTAATTTAAAAGTAATTCATTGCTTAAAAATAGAGAGAGAGAGAGAGAGAGAGAGAAAGAGTGAGAAGAAAAATAAAACACGCGGAAGGATGGGGCTTTATAACGTCAAGAATCGCGGAAGTATATAAATCGACATTAAGAATAAACATAGTGAGTAAATCGCTACCAAGAATAATTCCTTTGAAAAATTGTGTGAAACTTTCTTTTGATTGGCGGCGCAATTTTAATCAAGAAATCGTAATGGAAAATTACTGCTTCTAAATATTAATGTGCAATAAAGTTTTTTTTTATTTCTTTCATGCAATATTTTAAATATTTAAAGGCATTATTTTTCTACAACGTGAATGCAATTATAAATTATCAGGGTTGCCGCGCAATCTAAAGACCTGGAAAACCTGGAAATGTCAAGGAATTTTATTCAAATTTGAAAAAACCTGGAAAAGTCAGAGAATTTTGATCGAAATCCTGGAAAATTATCGCTTTTTAAATGTATTTATTCTTGAAATCTAATTTTACTTAAATAATTCGATATTAATTCAATTTTAAAAGAGTTGCAATTATTTTAAAAAAGTTCAATTTTAAATTAATTTTATTAAAAAATTTTAAAAACACAGATTTTTACAAAAGTCTTAACAACTAAAATTGTTCTGAAATTAGTTAAATTTTTTAATACATATTTTATTGCTTTTTTTAAATAATTGATTTATAGAAGAATTTTAGTTAAAAACACTAAAACAAACAAATTCTTCTCAGAAATTCAATCCTTTTATTTTTTTTTTTTATTTATTCTTCAAAGAAATTAATTATTTTCAAACATGTTAATAAAATTCTTTTCTAACAATTTAATTTTTTTTCAAAATAATTTTAATGAAATTCTCCGTAGAAATTTAATTAATTTCAAAAATTTGTCAAAATTAAATTATTGTGAATGTTAGATAATAAAATTTCACAAAAGAATTCAATTATTTAAAACAAATTTTAATTAATAGTTTCAATAATTCTATTATTTTCAAAAGTAGTAAATTCTTTGCAAAAATGAAATTATGTTAAAAAATTTACAAAAATTTTAATCCAAATTTCAATTATCTTTATAAATAATACAATTTTTCTCCGAAATTTAAATAAATAGAAATTTTTTTTTATAAAGTTCTTCAATAACTTTCAAATCTATTTGTTTAGAATATTCAATTTTACGAAATTTTAATTATTTGTAAACTCTTCAATAAAATATGTGTAAGGAAATAAAAATTTCAAATTTTTTCTAAAACTTCAAGTGAAATTCATTTAAAAATCAATTATTATCAGAAAATTCTACGGAAATTCAATTATTTGAATACAAAGTAAAATAATTTATTGAATAATTCAATTTTTCTTAAAATTCAATTTTAGTAAGCAAATTTATCAACAAATTTTTTAAATAATAGAATTCTTTCGACGAATTTTAATAAAATTCTAAAGAATAATTACATTTTTGAGAAATTAATATTTGATTGAAATTATACTAAAAGTAATTAAAATTCTGAAATGATTTTTTGAAATTTGAAATTCTTATTTTTTGGAAAAATAATCGAATGTTCATGAAGAATATTATAAAAATTTTTTTTTGAGAATTGAATTTTTTTACTATAAAAATGAATATTTTATTAAATAATCGTATATTTCTTAAAATCAAATTTTCATAAAGAATTTGATTAACGAATTTTTAAATTATTAAATTCTCTTGATAAATGTTAATAAATGTTTTTAGGAATAATTTCATTTTTTGATAAATTTGATAAAAATTGTGCATATATATTAAAAATAATTGAAATTCTAACAAGAATTTTATTTAAATTTTTCAGAAATACTTGACTTTTGGAGAGAAATTTTATTATTATACAATTTTTAAAGTAATTGTGAAAGTGAAAGAAATTGAAAATTGACCAGAATTTTTGTAAATTTTTAAACATAATTAGATTTTTGCAAAGAATTATATTACTTTTAAAAATAATTGAATCTTTTAAGACGAATTTTATTAAGATTTCTTCTTAAATAATTGAATTCCTTTGTTAAAATTTTTTAAAACAGCAAACGTTGAAAATAATTGAATTTTGACAGATCATTTTGAAAAAAAATTTAAGAAAGTAAAAAATTTTTGAAAATAATTTAATTTTTTGAAGAATAAATAAAAAAATGAATTTTTTTAAATCTTTATTTTTATATGAAAAAATGATAATGATTAAATATTTATTTAAAAATGAAATTATTGGTGTTTTCGAATAAGTTTCTAATCAATAATAAATGTAGTTTAAAAACCTGGAAAAATTCCATTTTTTAATCTTGATAACCTCGAAAACTACTTTCTCTCTATTTTTCCCACTAAAATTAAAATGTTTGTCATCAATTCATTTTTTCAAAAATTATTAGTGTGGATATAGAATGTAAAAAATGAAAATATATAATTATGCCTTAAAAATTTGTTTCAAAAATTTAGAGAAAAGTCAGAGAATTTTATTAAATGTACTGGAAAAATATTCAATGTCTATAATTCATAAAAAAAACTCTAAATTTCTAAAAGTAATTGATCTCTGCAGGTTTGAAATTGAATTTATTTAAAATAATTTTGTTAATAGTTTTATTTAAAAATTCAAAAAAAAATAATCGAATTTGATAAAAGTTGTGCAATTAATTTTTATAAACAATATGCAAAATTATACTACCTACAAAATTTTCATAAAATTCTTCAAAATAATTAAAAAAAAGTGAAAGATGCACTCCGAATTGAATTGAATTAGAGAAGAATTTCAATTCAAATTTCTAGAAAGTAATTGAATTGAATTTTTTTCAAAGTAAAGAATTATAAAAATAAGAAATAAGAAATTTCTAGAAAATAATTGAATTGAATTTTTTTCAAAGTAAAGAATTATAAAAATAAGAAATAAGAAATTTCTAGAAAATAATTGAATTGAATTTTTTTCAAAGTAAAGAATTATAAAAATAAGAAATAAAATTCTCTTTTGATGATAAAAAATCACGTCTCACAAAAATTAATGTTTAAAAAAGCTTAATTATAACAATTAAATGTTAATAAAAAATATTTGTAATTATACGTTAATTAACGTATTTTAATTAATTGTTTAAATCTCCGGCATTTTTAAAAAATAAAAAAAATTTTTATTATTGAATTAAATGTATTTCACGCTATTGTGTTATGCCAATCAAAAGACCAGATTTCATGAAAATTAAACTTGTTACACCGCGTGAAAACAATTGAAAAAGAATACAAGAGTCAAACATAATAAAAATGAAAAAAAAAATGTGAAACAATTTTTCAGAAAGAATTTTTCATTTATCAATGTTTTCTTTTTTTTTATTCCACCGTTTGAATGCAGGTCACAAAAGTGGAAAATGCAGGTCATTTAGGTATGTTACGTGAATAACGTATGCTGTAACGCTAAACGAAGCCACCTGGCGTGAAATATGAGTTAAATGATCGTTAAATCGATACGGTCATGGGTAGATGAATAACTAAAAAATACAAATGAATTCTGTGCATATATGTATAAATATATGTAGATGGTGGAAAAAAATTCATGTGTGGACCGGAATCGCAGATAAAACGCATATATAGTTGCGCAAACTTATGTTGAATAACATCCGTCCCTCTGCCGCGCGCACTAAAATATCTGCGTGTATATAAGAAAAAAAAAGAAGAAGAAAAAATGAAGAAAAAGAAGAAGAAGGGTTGTCTGTTTTCTTTTGATATCTTATCGAGAAGAAATCACTGGAATCTCTCTCGAAACGCGTAACCGTTATAAACTCGTGTTTGTACCCACGCCTACCCACTTTTAATGAGTCGAGAAAAATGTAGGAAGTGACTACTTCGCTGTCAAGTTGACGCTTCCGTGACTCGGTTATACGTTTTACCTTAGGGAAATTCACACCGTGAATCCAATTTTTGTTTTTTAATTTTATATAAATAGATAAATAGAATTTTGAACTTGAAAAAATTTTGAACTCATTTTGAACTTGACAAAAACATTTTTGAATTTTTGACAGGAAAGGAAAATTCGAATTTTTTTTGTAAATGTTTGGAAAAATTTGAAATTAAAAATATGAGGGAAATATTAAACTTGATAATTCCATTTTTTGTTTTAATTTAATTTTCATTATCTTCAATAATTTTGAACTAATTTTGAACTTGACAAAAACATTTTTGAATTTTTGACAGGAAAGCAAAATTCGAATTTTTTTTTGTAAATGTTTCGAAAAATTTGAAATTAAAAATATGAGGGAAATATTTAGCAACTTGATAATTCCATTTTTTGTTTTAATTAAATTTTCATTATCTTCAACAATTTTGAACTAATTTTGAACTTGAATTTTGACAGGAAAGGAAAATTTGAATTTTTTTTTGTAAATATTGAAAAAATTTGAAATTAAAAATATGAGGGAAATATTTAGAAACTTGATAATTCCATTTTTTGTTTCAATTTAATTTTCATTATCTTCAATAATTTTGAACTTGAATTTTGCCAGGAAAGGAAAATTTGAATTTTCTTGTAAATGTTTGGAAAAATTTGAAATTAAAAATATGAGGGAAATATTTAGAAACTTGATAATTCCATTTTTTGTTTTAATTTAATTTTTATTATTTTTACTAATTTTGAACTAATTTTGAACTTGAAATTTGCCAGGAAAGGAAAATTTGAATTTTCTTGTAAATGATTTGAAAAATTTGAAATTAAAAATATGAGGAAAATATTAAACTTGATAATTCCATTTTTTGTTTTAATTTAATTTTTATTATTTTTACTAATTTTGAACTTGAATTTTGCCAGGAAAGGAAAATTTGAATTTTCTTGTAAATGCTTTTCGAAAAATTTGAAACTAAAATAAAAATATGAGGGAACTATTAAACTTGATAATTCTTTTTTTTGTTTTAATTTAATTTTTATTATCTTCAATAATTTTGAACTAATTTTGAACTTGAATTTTGCCAGGAAAGGAAAATTCGAATTTTTTTTTTGTAAATATTGGAAAAATTAAAAATTAAAAATATGAGGGAAATATTGAACTACTTGATAATTCCATTTTTTGTTCTAATTTAATTTTTATTATCCTCAATAATTGCAAGAAAGCTCAGTGGAGAAAGATGTATGTATATTAAAGGTGTGAAATAATTAGTACCTGTGCTAATGCTCGTAAATGTCTCCCTTCCGGTTTGTGCGCTTTTGTGTGTATATATTTTATGTATTTTTGATGCGCTCTCGGCATAACCGGAAGAGAAGCATTTACGGCCACTCGCTTGTTATTAGCTGTTGCTTCTCGCTAATTAAATTATATATTTTAACATTATAATCGATTTTGCTAAATTTGGAAAAAGTTTTTGATAAAAAATAACAATTTTTTCCTTTTTGGAACTTTTAGGTCAGGCGTTGTTTTTAATATTCAGATGAGGTGCTAGAACTGCTTGATTTTATTTTTTACTTTGGTTTTATTGTTGCTTCGGAATAGTAAAAATTATCTTGTTGAAAAATATGGTTTTTTGTTTGTTTTTATTTACGCTGAATGTATATATAGTGCACTGGAAAAAATTTATTTGATACAATTAATTGAAATTATTTATATGAAAAATAAATAATTAAATAAATATTAAATATATGAAAAATATTCAATCTGAATTCAGGGTTGCCATAAAACCTGAAAATGTAACGGAATTTTATAAAAATTGAAAAAAAACCTTGAAATGTCAGGGAATTTTGATCGAAATCCTGAAAAATTGTTGTTTTTAATTGTATTTATTCTTAAAATTTAATTTTACTTAAATATTCTATTCAATTATTTTTAAAAGTAATATAATTCTTCTAAAAAATTCCATTTATGTTTCAAAATTTACAAAAATTCTTGGGAAAATAAAAATTTTTTCCGTTAAATTTTAAATTGTCTTTATAAATAATAAAATTTGTCTCCGACATTCAAATATTTCTGAAAAATTTTAATAAAATTCTTGAAAGAGTTTCTTATTTTTAAAATACAAAAGTTTGATCAAACGTCCCGAAAAATAAAATTAATGTTTAATTTTTTTTAAATTTGTCTCTTGACAACAAATAATAATAATATTAGTTATGTTTCAATAATAGAAAACAAAATAATAATAATTTTAATAAAATTCTTATGAGAATTTCAATTATTTTTAATATACAAAATTTTCATCAAATTTCTCGAAAAATGAAATTATTATTAAGGTTTTTTTAAATTTGTCTCTTGATAATAAATAATAATAATAATAATGAAAATAATTATTACAATAATAATAATAATAATAATAATAATAAAAATTATTACAATAATAATAATAACAATAATAATATTAGTAATATGTTTAATAATAAACAACAAATTAATTAAATTTTGATAAAATTCTTTAGGAAAATTCAATTTTTAGAAACATTCTATTATTCTTCAAGAAATTCTTTATACACGGAGAAAATTTGCTCCTCATATTTTACCGAATTCTTCAGTAAAGTTGGGATATAGTAGCATAACAGTAATTTTTAATAATTTTTAAATTATTTTTTCATGAATAATATTCAAAATTTAATGTCATATCTTTATTTTTTACAAACTAGTACTGTAAAAGTTAAAACAAAATCGAAACTGAACGTTTAATAAAAATTAAATAAAATTTTAACGTTTCTTTTGAACACTTCCTTGATGATCACTAACGTTTCAGGAACAGTTCGGTAAAACTTTCTTGACTTGACTCGAGTCGTAGTTTTCAGGAATAGTTCGGTAAAACTTCCTTGACTTGCTTGAATTGTTAATTTTCAGGATTGAAATACTTTTTTAAATGCCCCGTAGTAAAAAAAACTTTGACGTTAATAGTTAGTTTTTTTTAACTTATTTGTACTCATTAACTAATACTTAATAATTTCATTTATAGCAGAAACCGCTTCTGAAACGAAATTAAATAGAAAATGACTTTCGTTTTTGTTCTTAAATAATCCAAAAACAAAAGTATTTGAAACTTTTAATTTTCGTGTCGACTCGAAGCAAAAAGAATGAAAAACATAATAATTTAGTGATAATCACAGAAAAATTGTTTTTATATTTTACATTTTTTAATTTACATAATTACAGCAAGTTACGTATGTGACGTAACCAGAGAAAATAACGTAAGTACAGTAACTTACGTAAATGTTCCAACTTAAGTAAGTTACGTAACTAGAATAACTTACGTAATTTATCAATTTTACGTAACTTACGTAAATAATCAAGCTAATGCAACTGACGTATGTAATATAACTTACGTAAAAATTAAACGTACGTAACTGACGTAAGTTGGATCCTTCACGTGAGTTACGTAAGTAAAATAACTACAAAAATTACGAAAATAATCGAGTTTACGTAACCTACGTAAATAATCAATTTTACGTAACTTACGTATGTAATTTACGTAGAAGATCAAACTTACATAAGTCACGTAACTGGAATAACTTACGCAAGTTACGTAAATGATGAAACTTATATGTAACTTATGCAAATGATCAAAGTTGCATAACTTACGTAACTATAACACCTTACGCAATTAAAAGAATTTACGTAAGTTTTACCATTTACATAAGTTACTGTAGTTATGTAAGTTACTATAGTTACGAAATTTGCTCTGGTTGCGTAATTTACATTAATTACTTTAGTTGCTCTAGTTACGTAAGTCAGGGAAAACAATTTTTTTTGTCTGACACTAAATAATTATGTTCTTTAATCTTTTGTTTCGAGTTGTCACGAAACTAAATACACTTTATTAGTTTAGTTTCGTGTCGACTTGAAATTAAAGTCACTTTGTTAATTTAGTTTCGTGCCATCTAGAAAACTAAAACGAAACTAAACTTTCGAGGCGGTCCCTGATTTATAGTAACAATAACACTAAAATTGATTATTTTAATCTTTTTTGATAAAAATTTAGAAAAAATAAGAATTTTAATAAACTATTGTTTTATTACATAAAATACAAATTTAAACATTTTTCTTTATAACAATAAAAACATAATTTGAAACTATTTCATAAATTGACCTTAAATATAGTTAGAAATTATTCAGTAACATGGATTTAATATGGATGATTCTTTTATTTTACACAATTATTGTTTATTAATTTGAATCTTTCTCGCAAGCGGTGAAATAAAATTCAGATTCATATATAAGGACAGTTGAAACTTTCTGAAGCAATAATGTAAAGCGTGCGATGTATGTATTAATGTATGCGTTTAGAATGTACTGTAGGCAGGTGTAATGTATAAGTATTTGTTCGTGAATAATTGTAGGGGGTTTAGGTAGTGATTAAAGTAGGTAGAATGAGATTTACGGGAGTATTGCTATAGAACTACTGCAATGACATTATTTTTTATTTTTTATTCTTCAAGTTTTACTGAACTATTCAGTAATTCAATGAATATTAATTTTACCGAACATTGTACCTTACGTTTTACTGAACTTTCAATAAAAATAAGTGTAGTGAACACTTACCCTACGTTTTACTGAACTATACAATAAATATAAGTTTTACCGAACACTGTGCCTTACGTTTTACCGAACTTTCAATAAAACTGAGTATAGTGTATGCTTACCCTACGTTTTACCGAACTGTAAGTGAAGGGCTAATACATGTACCGTAAGATTTATTCTTTTTACATTATTTTTCAATGCAATTGCTTTTACAGTCCTGTTCCTTAAAAATTACAGTTTTGACACTTCATCCCAGTTTTACCGAACAAAGTTCGGTAAATGTTCAGGAATTAATTTTCTCCGTGTATTTATATAGTTAAATAATTAATTTCTTGTAGAATTTCCTAATAAATTTTGATTTAAAAATAAATTTTAGTTAAAATTTTGTATTACAATTGACTATAATATTCAAAAATATTTATCAGAACATTCTACGAGAATTCATTCATTTAACTCTAAAAATAAACATTTTATTAAATAATTGAACTGTTCAACATATTTTTAAATAATAACCAAGTTCTTTTAAAATTTTTTTTAAATAATTGCATTTTTTGAGAAATTTGATGGAAATTTTGTATATAAAAAATAATGGAAATTCTGACAAGAATTTTATGAATATTTTTGAAAATAATTGAATTGCGAAGAAAAATGTTATTATTTATGAAGATAATTTAATAAACATTCTATTAAAGAATTGAACTTTAACAACAAATTTTTAAATAATAATTGCTTTTCAACAATTTTTTTAAATAATTGCATTTTTTGAGAAATTTCATGAAAATTTTGTACATTAAAAATAGTTGAAATTCTGACAAGAATTTTATTAAAATTTTTGAAAATAATTGAATTGCGGAGAAGAATTTTTTTATAAATTTTATTTACAAAGATAATTTTAATTTGGACGGAAATTTTTGGTCAATTTTAGAACATAATTAGATTTTTGTAAAGAATTAGGTACGTCACCTATGAAACAATTGAATTTTTGAAACTGATTTTATAAAAATTTCTTTTTACATAATTAAATTTTTTTGTGAAATTTTATTGAAATAGTAGTCATTGAAAATAATTGAAATTTGAGAAATATGGAAGTAAAAACTTTAAATTTCTTCTAAAATTTTAACTGATGTTGAGTTCAAAAATTAATTATTCTCAGAAAAATCAACGAGAATTCAATTATTTAAATACAAACAAAGACAGTTTATTGAATAATTCAATTTTTCTCAAAATTAAAATTTGAAATTTTTAATTGTTGGAAAAATAATTCAATGTTCGTGTAAAATATTATAAAAATTTTTGTTTATCATTTGAATTTATTTTACTGTAAAAATAAATATTTTATCGGATAATTAAATTATCAATTTTTCATAAAGAATTTTATCAACAAATTTTTAAATAATTGAATTGTTGACAAATTTTAATAAAATTTTTAGAAACAATGCGATTTTTTGAGAATTTAATTAAAATTGTAAATACATTGAAAATAATTTAAATTCTGCCAATAATTTTATTAAATTTTTTCCGAAATTTTTGAACGTCGGAAAAAAATTTTAGTATTTATAAAAGTAATTGAAAATTGACGAGAATTTTTGTAAATTTTTTAAGATAATTAGATTTTTGCAAAGAATTATATCACCTTTGAAAATAATTGAATTCTTGAGACTAATTTTATTAAAATTTCGGTTTAAATAATTGAATGGTTTCGTGAAATTTTATTCGAATAGCAAACATTGAAAATACTTGAATTTAAAAAATTTTTTGAAATCAATTAAATTTCCACGAAGAATTTTATTAACATTATTTGAAAAAATATTAAATTGTTTGCAAAATAATTTCATTGAACTTTTTAAAAATAATCGAATTTTTGAGACGAATTTTATTAAAATTTCGGTTTAAATAATTGAATTGTTTCGTGAAATTTTATTCGAATAGCAAACATTGAAAATACTTGAATTTAAAAAATTTTTTGAAATCAATTAAATTTCCACGAAGAATTTTATTAACATTATTTAAAAAAAAAATTAAATTGTCGCAAAAGAATTTCATTGAACTTTTTGAATATAATTGAATTCTTGAGACGAATTTTGTTAAAATTACCTTTTAAATAATTGAATACCTACTTTTGTTAAATTTTTTAAAAATAGTAAACATTGAAAATAATTGAATTTTGACAAATTATTTTGAAAAAAGTGAAAAAATATTTAAAATTTTCGAAAATAATTTAATTCTTTGATGAATAAATAAAAAAAAATTTAATTTTTTAAAAACCTAATTTCTATATCAGAAAATAATAATGAATAAATATTTATTTAAAAATGTGGTTATTGATGTTTAACAATAATTTTCTAAATAATAATAAATGTTGTTTTAAAAAACTGAAAAAATTCAATTTTTTAACCTGGAAAAGTCAGGGAATTTGAAAAGCAAAAGAGCGTGGCAACCCTGTTGATGCAAATAAATTTTTTTTTCTTCAGTCTGTAAAAATGAAATTTAGTAGAAATGGAATAGCGTAGAAATGAAATGCTTCGCGTAGAAATGGAATTATTGCAAAATAACTTTCGGATTATTAATTAATAGTTTTAGTTGAAGATCAACAATAAAGTTTGTTTCTTCCTTTTTTTTTTGGTGTAATTTTGCAACGCTCGTTCACAAACTGTATACGTATGCATTTATAAAGATAAATATCAACAATAATTCTCGGCCCCATAAACCAGAGACACTCAGAGTGGTATATATGAAGTCTCTTTAGCTGAAGCCTCAGGGAGGATTCATTCCATAATACCGTTGCATCACACGGTATATCCTATTGTCTTGCCAATCTGATGAGCGCAGCCGGAAGCTCGACGCTTCGCTCTCAAGATAACGCGGATGTGCATGCCGAAGTTGGTTAGAAAAATGGGATGGAACCGTGAAAGTGCACCTCCTAAGACGTGAGAGTGACTGAGAGAGAGAGAGAGAGAGAGAGAGAGAGAGAGAGAGAGAGAGAGAGAGAGAGAGAGAGAGAGAGAGAGGGAGATCGAGAGAGAAAGAGGGAATTTACAAAGAAGGTGCAGACCTTCGACAGTACCATTGTTAATCTTTTTCATTTCTTCTTTCATTTTTTTTTCTTCTTTTTTTTATTATATTGTCTTGTTTTTAAATGAAAACACGTAACATTTTCTGACACTTGTCAGAGTTGTCTTATTTAACAAGATTATACTCGTATATTTTTAGTTTCAATTTCTGGACAATTAATTCTTTCGAATGTTTGTGAATTTTAATTGTGTGTTTAAAATTTTAAATTGTCCGTTTAAATTTTGTACTTGTAAATTTCGGTTCGATGTTATCAAAATGGGTCTTTAGTGACAGTGGGATACACTGAGAAAACAATATATTTGAATCAAAAATAATTATCTTTATTATACACACTGAAAAAAAAATTTATTTGATTCAAATAACCGATTATTTGACTACAATCAAATAAATATTTACTTTTCAGTGTTTAAAAATTGTGAGGATATTATGAAAAAAGAATTTAAATTTCAAATAACTAAATTTTTCCAAAGTTCAAAAAGGGAAAAATAAAAATAGAGAAATAGAAGAAAATAAAAATTAATTAGAAAAAGATTACTGTGAAAACTCTGTGATAAACTGAAGAAAGAACTTGTATAAATAGTATTTTACTCAAACTGACAAGAAAATTTACATTCATTTTGTGAATTACATAACACATAAAATTTAATGAATTTTAATTTCATTTTTACTAAATTCGTCCGAAAAATTAACTTCAACTTTGTAAATTACGCAAAATTAAAAATTTAACAAAAAATTTCATTTCTATTTTGCAAATCAAATACACTGAAAAAAAAATTTATTTGATTCAAATAACCGATTATTTGTCTACAATCAAATAAATATTTACTTGAATCAAATAATTTTTATTTGAATCAATTAAATAATATTTGCTTCAAATACAATTTATTTGATTCAAATAAAAATTATCTGTTTCGAGTAAATTTTTATTTGATAATAGTCAAATAATAATAAAAAAAATTTATTTGATTCAAAAAACCGATTATTTGAATCAAATAAATTTTTTTTCAGTGCAGTCAACCAAAAATTATCTTTGATTTAAACATAATAATTTGAATTCAATACATACACGTAAAAAAAAACTTCAACTGCGGAAAATTTTTACTTCAACTTTTTACTTTCGCAGCAATAGCGAAAGTATTCTTTAAAATAGCGAAATTTTTCGTTGCAAATAACTAAAAATTTCGCTAATATAGTGAATTTTATAGTTGTTCCAGATGAAGATTTTTTTCGTGTAATAAATTTGATTCAATAAAAATTACGTTTAATTCAATTATAAAATATGTTTAATTCAAACATATTTTTTTGGTTGACTACCTACTTTTGAATTAAAAAAAAATTTTTTTCAGTGTAATAAGTTACATAACTTTAAATTTTTAATTTAAAACTATATTATGTTTGTTGTCCGATTTTCTTGTGAATCAACTGTTCAGGAAAAGTGTCAATATTACAAAAATCGGACAACTGAAAACGTCGATAATAAAAATTCCTCAGAGTTATCTAAGGTCAGGGAAAGTAGAGTTAATCAGGAAAAAGTCGGGAAATTTTATTAGAAATATTGGAAAAAAATTAAATTTCTAGAATTTATAAGAAAATTCTGATTTATTTTGCCTTTTTTTGTTTGCCTCATAAACTATGAAATTGTCACGTTCAATGAAAAAAAAAACCTTCAATTTTTTCTATTTCTGAGTTCTGAAAAAAATTAATTTCTAAATAACTTGACTTTTGAAAAACTATATCATAAAATTATTACTTATGAATGATTTATAATGAATAATTTTTATCAAATTGTTTAAAAGTAATAAAATTTTATAAGAGTTTCTTTTTAAACTTTCCTAAATAAACGAACTTTACAAAAGGTTTTAGGTTAAAATTTTAGAAAATTTTAATTTTCAATTAATTTAATTAAATTTGAAAGAACTTGGTTTTTGCAGAAAACTGTAATGATATAAATTCTTCTGAAATTAGTTAATTAATGATTAAAAATAAATTATTTATAAAAGAATTTTAATAACACATTCTAAAAAAATTAAATTTTGGACAAGTTAGAAATAATTGAATTTTGGAAAAGGTCTTAAATTAAAATAATTGAATACCCGAATTTTTTAGTATTTTTATTTATCAATTTTGTAGAACCTATTTTTTCAAATTTAATTTTAATTCATTTCAAATTATTTTAATTTTTAAAAATATTTTTGACATTGTTTCGAAAAATGTTAGCACAATTTTTCCAAAAAATTATATTGTTAAAAAAAAATTTTCTAAAATTTATATAAACTTTTCCAAAAGTTGTATAAATAACAAAATTCTTTATTACAAAATTAAATTAGATTTAAAAAAAATTGTTTACCTTTTTGTCAAGATTTCAATTTATAATTAAAAATTATAAAATAATTATAAAATTATAATTACAAAACAATAATAAAATCTCCAAAATTCAATTATTTTGAAATATTAAATTAAATTTTGTGGACAAGTTACAAATTATTGAATTTTTGAAAGGGTTCTAAATTAAAATCATTGAATATCCGAATTTATAATATTTTTAATTAATATCTTTGTAGAACTAATTTTTTTAAAATTTTAATTCCAATTCATTCGAAAATCTTTGAATCTTTATAAATATTTTTGATATTAATTAAAAAATTTGACCACAATTCTTCGGAAAAATTCAATTATGTTGTGAATTTTGAAAATTCTTACCAAAAATTCAAATATTTTGAGGAATTTTAATAAAATTTTTGCAAAATTCAATTATTTTTAGGAATTTTAATAAAATTTTTGTAAAATTCAATTATTTTCATAAATAACAATACTAATCAGGAGAATAAAATTATTTTCAGAAATTCAATTATTTTCTAATTATTATTTAAAATTGAAGGAAATTCTATTTGAATAAAATTTTTTTGCAAAATTCAATTATTTTTAGGAATTTTAATAAAATTAAATTATTTTCATGAGTAACAATATTAATCAGTAAATTAATTAATTAAGAATTAAATTATTTTCAAGAGTAATACAATTCTTTTCAGAAATTCAGTTGGTTTCTCATTATTTTCTAAAATTGAAAAAAAAATTGTCTGTTATTGAAATTTTTTGCAAAATTCAATTATTTTTAAATTCTCGTCAAAATTTAAATTACTTTTATAAATAACACAATTCTTCTCAAAAGATAATTTATTTAAAAAATTTGAATTATTTTTAAAACCATTTTAATTGAATAACTTTAGAAAATATCATTATTCTTAAAAATTTTTTTAGAATTTGTCGAAAGAATTCAATTATTTAAAAATTTGTTGATTTAATACTTTACAAGAATTCAGTTTTAAGAAAAATTTAAATGATTAAAAAAATCATTTACTTTTGTATATAAAAATAATTGAATTTTCATAGAATTTCTAATGTCTTTTGAAAAAGTTTAATTCAACTTTTTTTTGAAACTAATTGAAGTTTTTATTTTTTTTTTATTTATTTTAAGTCTTTCCGAATAATCGTAGTTTCGTAAAATTGAATTGCAAATAATTAGATTTTAAAATTCTCAAGAAGAATTTTGTCAAAAATTATTTAACAAAATTGATTTATGGAAGTATTTTTGAATTAGAAATTTTAGAAATTAATTATTGTTTTGTAATGAACAAAGGTCAAGGAAAAAGTGTAATTTTTTTTGTCTGTAAATCAGGGAAAAGTTTAGAAAAAACTAAAATTAAAAAAAATGTAATAAGACACATGGTCGTTTTAAAATTCATTTTATTGCCGATAGAGAAAACTATTTTTGCTAGACAATGTTTAGTAGATAAAATCATGTCAAGGCAATGCTCTCTTTTAAGAATGTATACAGAAAAAAAGTAAATTTTTCCAGACAAAATTTTCTTTTCTCCTAGGAGATGGAGAAGATTTAAAAAAGCGCAATGTTCACTCTGTTTTTCCTGTCAGGCGAATTTTTCAGAAGTAAATAAATCCCAGGGAACATTTTTTACTAGAGTTTTCGTAAGTTGATCCTCAATTTTTAAGTAGAAAAAAAGTTGGGCGAAGCAATTTTTTAATTTAATTTTTTTTTAGTGGGTTAAATTGTTTCCTTGCAGCATTAAACCTTATCTATGTATTAAAGAAAACGGTATTAAAATAACTAATGATAGAATAAAAAGTGAATTAGAGGTAAAGAATAATAAAAATAGAACAAAAGATGAAAAAACTTTTTAGGTTTGAAATAAATAATAATTATAAACATTGAAGAATAATTTCTTTTTTTTTGTTAATTTCCCACCGAAGGAAACTTCTCCCAGAGCAACTCTCTTTTACGAAATGAAGCGCAACTTTATATTAGATACTTTATGTTTCAATCTTGATATTTATATCTCGATGCAAGGTCCATAAAAGTTAATAAAATACAATTTCAATTAATATTTCATTAAAAGTCTTGCTAAATAGTATTTTTAACTCGTAAAATATTTACCTTTTTTCCGCCGTGAACCGGAACCAGGGTAAGCACAACACCTGAAAAATAAATCATGAGAGCGATTAAAAATTATTATTATTTTTTTGTAGTTATTATTATTATTATTATTTTTACTATTATTATTTTTACTATTATTATTTTTACTATTATTATTTTTACTATTATTATTATTATTATTATTATTATTATTTTTATTATTATTATTATTATTATTATTATTATTATTATTATTATTATTATTACTATTATTATTATTATTTTTTTTAATTATTTTTGTTATTATTATTCGTTAACTGTATTCACAGAATAAAACTTTCATAAGGAAAATAATTTGAGGTGAATAATATTTTTGAAAAGCTATATGTAATAGTTGAATAATAGTTCTCATATTTCGTTTTTTCATACGTTGACAGTAATTGAACAAGATTCAATTTAGCATTGTTTCCAGTCAAGTGTAATTATATTCGACTAACAGAATCGAGACTTAGCTCTTGTTAATCAAAATGCAGATGCTTTGAATAGTAAATGCCATTCCTCTTGAGTTCTGCACATCTCATATCATGAAGCCAAAATCACAAAAGCAAACTCCAAGAGCCGAAATTTCTTCTCCATTCCTCTTATTATGAAACACAAATTCCGTTTCATCTTATGGAAGCTGTTAATTTCATTTTCAAACGTTTCATTCGCGCAATAGAATTTTTCCCCTCAAAGCAAAATATTATTCTTGAAAATTAATTTTATTCTCAAAATGCACTTTTTGGGGGAAAAAATTCGACAATATCATAATTTTTTATTTTTTTTTGTTTTTCACTTTTTAGGACAGATTAATAAAAATTTATCCTCTGGACAGTTGAGAAATTTTTTTAAACAATTTTTTGTTTCTGGGAAGCAAAAAAATACAGTTAGAACTTAGAAATGAATGACAAGGTTGACACACGGTGAAATTAGCGAAATTACAGGAAAAAATCATTTTTGATAGAAAATTAAGACTTTTTTCAATTTTCAAAAATGACAACATTTCCGAATTGACTTCCAAATATTGAAATCATTGTTTACGATAATTGAATTTTTCAAAATATATTTCAAATAATAGTATTTCTGTCTTTTTATCTATTTAAATATAATTAAAATTTTGTGAAATTTAATTGACCATAATATTAATTTTTTCGAGTATTTTCTTCATATTTTTAAAAATCAACTTTTGAAGAATTTTTAAATGAAAATTTGAGAAAATACAAATTAAATTATCAAAAAATTTTATGAAAAATCTTTAAATGAAAATTTAAAAGTAAAAACTACTGAATAAAAAAATGTGAAAAAATGGAAAAATTAATATTTTTAGTACCTTTTAATTGCATATTTTCGAAAATTCTTAATATTTTTGAAAATCAACTTTTGAAGAATTTTAATTGAAAATTTGAGAAAATAAAAATTTAATTACCAAAAAATTTTATGAAAAATCTTTAAATGAAAATTTAAAAGTAAAAACTACTGAATAAAAAAATGTGAAAAAATGGAAAAATTAATATTTTTAATACCCTTCAATTGCATATTTTCGAAAATTCTTAATATTTTTGAAAATCAACTTTTGAAGAATTTTAATTGAAAATTTGAGAAAATAAAAATTGAATTACCAAAAAATTTTATGAAAAATCTTTAAGTGAAAATTAAAAAATGAAAATTACTGAATAAAAAAATGTTAAAAAATGGAAAAATTAATATTTTTAGTACCTTTCAATTGCATATTTTCGAAAATTCAAATACGGGCAAAATATGATAATGTTTTAAGACTATTTTTAACACTTTGGAGAAAAAATTATGCTGAAAATTTTCAATTAAACTTCTTAAAAAAATAAATTAGTTTCTTCAATAATGCAAAACTTATTCTTAGAAATTCAATTATTTTCGGAAAATTACATTAAAATATTATATTTTCTTGATTTCAAAAACAAACAAAATTTCAAAATCACATTTCTTCAAAAAAATTCAATTATGTTGGTAAATATATGAAAATTCTTTACAGGGAAAATTCAATTATTTAGAAAAAATTTGTTTCTTAATTCTCATTCATATTTCAATTACTTTTATAAATAACGGGATTGTTTTACGAAATTCAACTATATTTAAAAAAAATTTCATCAAAAATTCAATTCCCTTTGGAAATATTATTCTCCAAAATTCCATTATTTTCAAATATTAAATCAAATTTTTGGAGAAGTTAGAAATAATTGACTTTTTGAAATGTTTTAAATTAAAATCATTGAAAACCCGAAATTTTAATATTTTTCATTGATAATTTTGTAAAACTAATTTTATTTAAAATTTTAATTTCAAATCATTCGAAATTATTTAAAGCTTAAAAAATATTTTTGATATTTTTTCAAAAATTCTATCACAATTCTTCGAAAAAATTGAAATATGTTGTGAAAATTGAAAATTCTTTCCAGAAATTCAATTACTTTTAGGAATTAAAATAAAATTTTTTGCAAAATTCAATTTTTGCATAAGTAACAATATTAATCAGGAAAATAAAATTATTTTCAAACGTAATACAATTTTTTCAAAAATCTAATTATTTTCTCAAAATAAAAAAATATTCTCATCATGATTTTAATTATTATTTTTATGCATAGCAAAATTATTCGCTAAAATTCAATTATTTTTAGAAATTTTAATAAAATTTTTTGCAAAATTTAATTATTTTTGAGAATTTTAATAACCTTTTTTTTGCAAAATTCAATTATTTTTAAATTCTTGTCAAGACTTTAATTACTCTTATAATTAATACAATTCTTATCCAAATTTGATTTTAACACTTTGGAGAAAAAAAATTATGTTCAAAATTTTTATTTAAACTTCATCATCAAAAAATTAATTAGTTTTTAAAATTGTAATACAAAAATTATTTTCGGAAAATATGAAAAAGTATTTTTGAAAATTAATTCTTAGAATTCTTCGTATCATATTCTTTAAGATTCAATTATCTTTGAAGAACGTAAATAGAAAAATTTATAAAAATTTGTTTTTTTAAGCTTATTAAAATTTTGGAGAAATCATGGTCATATATTTGTAATAAATATTTTTCAAAAAATTGATTATTTTAATTAATATTTTTCAAAAATTGGATTATTATAATTTTTATTTTTCAAAAATTTAATTATTTTTGAAAAATCTTTTCTAACACTTTTTTTAGTATAATTTTTTGAAAATATTATATTTTAATAAATTAAGAACAAAATGTGGACAGTTAGTATTATCATAAAAAATTGAGTTTTTAGTCTTATTATTTTTTTATTTTTATTTATTAATTTTTATTTATTTATTATTATTTAATATTTATTTTATTATTATTTACAAAAGTATTTAAATAATTGAGTTTTAGAAGAAATTTTAGAAAATTATTTAAAGTAATAGTTTTAAAGATGAAGTTTAGTTGAAAATTGTATACTGGAAAAATAATTATTTTGATTCAATGAATTCAAATTATTTAATCGTTTCGATTCCCATAGGTTTCAGTTTTTAATTTAATGGAAAAATTCCAAGCTTAGAAGAATCGATAATAGAAAATTTAAATTTGAATTATTTTTATAAATGTTTACGTATGAAAGTGGAAAAAGTGAAATTTATTCAATACAAATGAATATTTATTTAAATCCAAAACTGCTTTGTTTTGATGCCTATAAATTTTTTACTTGGACTAAATAATTAATTATTTGACGCAATTAAACGAATATTTGTCTCAATTAAAAGAATTAATTATGATAAATAATTGTAATTTTCAAAAAATATTATAAATTTCATAAATTTTTCTGATTTTAAGTAAACTTTTATGTTTTCCCTTGAAAAGAATTTGCCGGAGAAAATAATATTAATGTAAATAAATTTTTCTAGGGAAATTGATAAATTGAAACTTGTCACCACCCTGAATATATAAATGGACGAAATTTAATTAATTAATAATAATAGAAGTTTTTATTATAAATTTAATTAAATAATTTCAATAATATATATGTAATTGGATAGTAAAATTGGAATTTTCTCCATAAGTTAAACATTTCCTTTAATAATCACAAAACTAATTGTTGTGTAGATTATTTATGTTTTGCCTAGTGAGTTGGCAGAAGCTCGGAAAAGCTCTTTGAATACCGAATGGAAGCGAGCGGTTATGTTGGTTCTTGAGAATGGTTTCGTCGTCTTGGTAACACTGAGTGTGAATATGCACTAGTTTCACCGTTTCTAGGAATGTAAAGGATGTATATATACAACATTTAATTCTCCTTTATGCGCCAAGGTTGCTACTTATAGTACTTTAAAACCCAAAACATTTTGTCAGCAAAGGAGATAAAATCCAACCAAGAAAACAGTGACTCCTTTGTGTGAAATTTATTGTAATACCATCTTAAGTGAATTAAATAAATTCCCCCATTCCTTTGCACACAAACTTTTCGTTCCCACTGCATTTCCATTTTGATTTTATTGCAATTTTATTCAAACGCAATTGTTCAATTTCTCTATATGGGTGAATTTTCTGAAAGTGACATTTTTTATGTCTCGATTAATTTTACAAAATCTACTCTTTAATAATTATTATCAATTTCCATAGTGAAAATTTAGCTCTTATTTATCATTTTTAAAAGAAAATTAAATAATTTTATTCAACTTAATTTACGTAATAACTAAATTACTTTCATCTCCGAAGCCTTTTCAACATGTCTCCAATAGGACTTCTAGAATAAAATTAAATTTTCCTGGTTTTTTTCAAATTCTCAGAAATTTTTTAAAAATTTGAATAATATATTTCTTATTTTTAAATATTTGAATTCTTTTGTGAATTTTTTTTGAAATAGTAGAAATTAAAAATAATTGAATTTTGATATTATTGAAATTAATTTAATTCTACAAAGAATTTAATTCAATTTATTTTGAAAAAAATCGAATTGTTAAAAATTATTTCATTAAAATGTTTGAAAATTAATTTTAATAATAATTACATTTTTCGAGAAATTCCATTAACATTGTACCAAAAATAATTGAAATTCTATGATGATTTTTATTGTTTATAAAAATAATTAAATTCCCGGTTAAAAAAATGTTATTCTTTATTAAAATAATTGAATTATTGCGAAGAAATTTATAAAAAATTTGTAAATGGTAGAATTCCGCTGAAATTTTTATTATTTAATTCATTTATTCAAAATTGTCATTTTCTAAAATTTCAAATTAAAATTTTTTTTTAAATAATTGAATTCGTTTTGGGAAATATTTTATTAAAATCGTAGATATTGAAAATCATTAAAATTAGAAAAATTTCTGAAAATAATTGAACTTTGGAGAAGAATTTTGTCATTTATAAAAATAATTGGGATTTTTACGAGATTTTTTTCAAGATTTGAATACAGTTGAATTTAATATGAAGAATTTTATTTTTTTTAAGAATGTTTGCAATTATTTTTAAATTCTACAAAATTCTACAAAACTGAATTTTTTTTAGAATTTTGAACAAAAATTTGAATTAGAAAATTTTCAAATTTTATTATTTTTAAAATTGCTAATTTTATTTAGAAAGGTAGTAAGAAGTTAGCCGCGCGATTTGATGCTAGTTAACTATATAAATTTGAATGTTCTTTCATTCTTTTATTTACTTTTTCTGTCCCTCACACTTTGAAGTTATCTTTTGTATATGGGTGAATTTTCTGAAAGTGACATTTTTTATGTCCCGATTAATTTTACAAAATCTACTCTTTAATAATTATAATCAATTTCCATACTGAAAATTTAGCTCTTATTTATCATTTTTAAAAGAAAATTAAATAATTTTATTCAACTTAATTTACGTAATAACTAAATTACTTTCATCTGCGAAGCCTTTTCAACATGTCTCCAATAGGACTTCTACAATAAAATTAAATTTTCATGGTTTTTTTCAAATTCTCAGAAATTTTTTAAAAATATTGTCAGAAAGTACAACGTTCTTTCTATCATTATATGCATTTTAAAAATTTGTAGACCTCACTTTTATTTTTGATAAAAATGTTTAAACTTTGTCTTCAGTTTTAGGTTAAAATTACTTTACAATGATTGCTGACGCATTTTATACTTTAAAAATATCTTAAACAAAATTTTAATGCACATTAAAATAAAGCTGAGAATCTGACGTTAAATTTTCCTATATTTTATCTACAAAAAAGGAGAAAAATTATTGCTGTTATGAATAATCGAAATTTACATTTTCCTCCGAGTAAAAATTAATTTCATCTCCGAAGCCTTCCTTTTTAATAAATAACTGAATGTAATAGTAAATTTAACAGAATAATTCGATGATAATATAAAATAAGGGTGTGAGATTTGTATGTTTTACTAAAAACCATATTTTAATTGCGCCCTAATGTATACAAATATGAAAGAAAATTTATTTTTCATCTCCGAAGCTTTTCATCTCCGAAGTCTTTTCCTTGAAATATGCTAGTGTTTCTTTTGTTTTTAGTATTTACCTGCATTGCTTTGAAAAAATTAACCCAAATTACCATTAAATCAAATACTTTAAATACATTTATATTTTCATCCAATTGAATATATTTGGTATTAAAATATACAAATTATTAATTTTTAAGCAGTGTAATTTTATTTTCGATTTCGTGAACACGATATTGGCGTGAATTTTTAATAGAAAAGCTCGCCAATTAAATAAAATTAATTTAATGGATCAACAATAATATTTTTCAAATGAAAAAAACTTTAATATTTTTAAGAATTAATTTTCCGCAACCTAAAAATCTTACTCTTGAGTATGAAATTAAGTAGTTTTAATAGAAAAAACCATATAATTGAAGAAAAAAATTAATTGAAATTAATTAATTAATTAATTGAAATTTAAAAGTGTCACTTTCAGAAAATTCAGCCTTATAGAAAATTTTCTTCCGATATATTTTCGAGTTGTAAATGTAATTTATAATGTCTATTAGATAATATTTCCATTCAGACAATAATTCTGTTTGCTAATAAATAATTCTTCTTCTGCGCTCTATCAGAAAATATTTAATTTTTTTGTTGTTTTTTTCTGATGTTTTTTAACTAAATGAAAATTTTGTTTAGTAAAATTAATTTTTAATGGACTTGGAAAAAAGGGTTTAAAAAAATGAAAACACGATTAATTCTCAGCGAGCATTAAAAATGCATTAGTTGAAAATTGTAGCAATTTGGAGCGGGCGGAAAAACGTGTGTTTTTTTACACTGTCGCAATTTGAAATGACAAAGTATTATTTGAAATTTCGTCTTGTAATTTTGTTTGGAGATTTAAATATGAAAGTTTATAAGGATGTTAGATCCGTTAGAAGCGAAAGATGCTTATCATAAGAGGAGGCGTTTTTGTATAAATGTTCTCCATTCAAAAAGTTAGTCGTTATAGTGTAACTAATTTTTTCTTAGAAACAAATGTAACGGAAATAGAAGAAATAGGTGAAAAGTAATTTTTATTTTATATTTTGTATATTTTGTATTTTATAATAATTTTAAATTTTTAATCGAAACTATATTCTCAACATTTTTAATTTTGTATTTAAAAAATAAATTAATTAATTAATAATTTTTTGTTTAATTATAATTAATTTAATAAATTTAAATTCTTAATTCTTGAAAGTTTCTTTAATGAAAATTTTGATTAGCTTTGAATAAATTGTATTTTGTAAATTTTAATTTTTTAACGTAACTTTTAATAAGACATTTTTATAGTAAAAATATTTTTAAAAAATTATTGAGTTAAATTAAAATGAAACACGTAATTGTTTTAAAGTTTGTGTAAGTTCGAAACTTTGTAAATTGATTTTATTAAAAATAATTTCATATATATTCTATATTAATAATTGTTGTATTTATGTGAAGAATATTATTATTATTTATCAAATAATTAATAATTAAATTCTCACCTAGAATTTTATTAAAATACTATCGAAAATAATAATTGAATTTTGTACTAAGAAATTTAAAACTTTTTGATAAAATAAATACGAAATTGGATTTTTAAGAAAAATTTTACTAAACATATCTTTAACATAATTGAATTCTTGTTGAGAATTTTATTAAAATTTTTAAATATAATTGAATTTCTGCAAAGAATTTTGTTCTTCTGGAAAATTTTATTAAAATAGTAGATATCAAAAATCATTGAGATTAGGAAAATTTTTGAAAAGAATTGAATTTCTACTGAAGAATATTATTAATTATAAAGGTAATTGATTTGTCTAGAATTGAAAAAAAAATTAAAAGAATAGAAAAAAATAAATAAAATAAAAAAAATTAAATATTTGCTGAGAATTTTTTAAAAATTTTTCAAAATAATTGAATTTCTGCAAATAATTTTGTTCTTCTAAAAAATTATATTACAATAGTAGACTTTAAAACTCCTTGAAATAGGAAAATTTTTAAAAAGAATTGAATTTATAAGAAGAATATTATTATTTAAAAAGGTGATTGATTTTTCTCCAAGAATTTTTATAAAATTCTGTCAAAAATAATTGAATTCTTGCCCACAGTTTTATTAAAATTTTTGAAAATAATTGAATATTAAAGAAAAAAAAGTAATAAAATAAAATTTACAAAAAATAAAAATAATATAAAAATAAAAATAAAAAAATTTTTAAGAAGAATTTTATTAATTTTTTTATCGAAAACAATTGAATATCTGAAAAGAATTTTATTAAAATTCTATCGAAAATTATTTGAATTTTCACAAAGAATTTATTCAAATTTGTAAAAATAATTAAATTTCTAAGCAGAATATTATTATTAATAGAGAAAGATATAATTGAATTCTCGCGAAGAATTATATTGAAATTTTTGAAAATAAAAAAATATTTGAGAAGAATTTTATTAATTTTTTTATCGAAAACAATTGGATTTTAGACAACAATTTTATTCAATTTTCGAAAACCATGGAATGTCTGAAAAGAATTTTATTGAAATCCTCATGAAAATAATTGAATTTTCACTAAGAATTTATTGAAATTTAAAAAAATAATTGAATTTCGAAGAAGAATTTTGCAGATCTGATGTTGGAAATAATTGAATTCTTGCCAAGAAATTTATTAAAATATTGGAAAATAATTGAATTTTTGTAAAGCGTTTTGTTATTTTGGAAAATAATTGAACTCTTAACAACAATTTTATCACAATTTTATGAAATAATAAATTTCTGTAAAGAATATTATTTATATATTTTTTAAAGATAAAATTGAATTATTGTCAAAAATTTTATTAAAACTTTTTTAAATAGTTAATTTTTTGTGGAAAATTTTAATAAAATAGTGGATATTAATTTTTCATTATAATTAAGAAATTTTTTTTTAAATAATTGAAATTTTGCCAAGAATTGTTTTTTAAATTTATGAAAATAATTTAATTTCTGTCGAGAATTTTATTATTTATAAAAATAACTGAATTATTGACAACAATTTTATTAAAACTTTTTTAAATAGTTGAATTCTTGTGGAAAATTTTAATAAAATATTAAATATTAATTGTCATTAATTAAGAATATTTGAAATTCATGAAAATAATTGAATTTCTGCCGAGAATTTTATTATTTATAAAAATAACTGAATTATTTACAACAATTTTATTAAAACTTTTTTAAATAGTCGAATTCTTGTGGAAAATTTCAATAAAATTTTAAATATTAATTGTCATTAATTAAGAGAACTTTTTATAAATAATTGCAATTTCGCTAAGGATTGTTTAAAATTTATGTAAATAATTGAATTTTTGCTAAGAATTTTATTATTTATAAATAATTAAAAATAATTTAATTATTGATTAAATTAAATTAAATTTTTTAAAAAGTATTGAATTGGTTAGAAGAAGTTTATTAAAATTCAATTGAAAATAATTGAATTTCTGTTAAAAATTTTGTTTTTTATGAATATAATTAAATTATTGACGGCAATTTTATTACAATTTTTGAAAATAATTGAATTTTAGGTAACAATTTCGTTATTTATAAATATAAATGAATTTTTGACAAAAATTTGGTGAAGATACTTAAATTGTTTCGGAAAACTTTATTAAAACTTTTAAAAAAAGTAATTAATTATGTTAATTGTATTTATAATTATAGTAATTTGTAATTATAATTTTTTTGGCACCTCCTTTTAAAAAATAATTTACCTTTTTACTTATTTTAGGTAAAAGGTACTGTATGAACTCTTTCATTATAATTTTTATTTTTCCTTAATCTTATTATTATTATTATTATTATTATTATTATTATTATTATTATTATTATTTTGTTATTATTATTATTATTATTATTTTGTTATTATTATTATTTTTGTTCTTTAAATAAAATTTACGTTACAAGATTATATTAGTAGTATCATGCAGCGAAGTGTACTTATGGATTTGTGTAGAAGAGGCAATTGAGCACGTTCGAGAGTACGTGTCCCATATTAAATTATTAAACCCACTGAAACCTATTATAAACAAGTACTTGAAATTAATTATGATCACTTTGAACAGTAGCTTTTCGTATAGAGATTGATTATTGCTTTCGTAATTAGTTATTAATTGTGAAAAACCGTGCAATATGGACGTGCAATTTATAACAATATTTTGAAACGATTTTTGATTTATATTAAATGTTTTCAAAACTATTGTTTATTAAACAAGCCTTTAAATTGGTTTTAATATTAAAATTAGTTTAGTCTAATTAACAATATATGTTTTGTACATATAACCATAAACTTAACTTTTTGAACTAATTTATCATCAATTTTTTTTTTGTTCTTCTTGTTCAAACAAATTTTCTTTACATTCTCTAATTACTTGCATAATATTTTCGGTAAAATTTGCATTTTTTCATCCTCATCTATTTAAGAGACTTTAAAAGAAATTTCAATTTAAATCAATTAAAATTCTCGAGATAGTTATTAATTGATTGCCTTATAAGTCATGTTGTGAAATTAGATTCTCCCTTTCTGTGAAATTATCAACCTTATAATATAAATTTCGCATGCGAAGAATTCGCGCATTAATTTAATATTCGTTACACTTTCGTTTGGTAATGATGATAATAATAATAGTAATAATAAATAGTTAAGTATTGCGCGTGAAAATTTTTGAAGATAAATGTCAACTGAATTTAAATATACAGTGTTGTATGTGAGATTTCAATATGTATATTTATATGCATGAGAATTGTTATATTGCTTTTATAGGGGAAATTCGAAACCGTAGCAAATATGTTGGGTCATTGCCGCACATCAGAAGCCATTAGATCGTACTTCAAACGTGTATCGAACTATTGGATCAATGCAAGATTAATCTCTAGTGAAATGCAATACAGTTATCCAATAAAACATCTTTCTCCTATATTACATTATACATATGATATTATCGAAAATTGAAAAGGTTTCATTTAATTACATAATTAATATTTGGGAGAATAAAATTAATTTTTAGTTTTTAACTTTTTAATCATTGCCCAGAAAAATTAAGATAATTATTAAGAATTCAAAATTTTTTCTTATTTCGAATTCCATTTTTGACCAATTTTTTTCGTTATCATTTGATGAAAACAAATTTTTCTTGACCGAAACACTACAATAGTATATTTCCAATGTATTTTTTCCCTCTGAATTCCAATCCGATATCAGAATTTCCAAATTGGTTCTTTTTTTGAGAAAAAAGAGTAAAAAATCCGAATTAAAATTTAGAAAATAAATATTCTTTTGCATAACACGAAACTAGTACATTTCCAATTTTTTTTTTCCCGCTAAACCTGAATTCAATGTCAAAATCGAGAGAATTGCTCAAAATTTTGAGATAAACTTAAAAAAGACTCAAAAAATCGAATTCAATTTTAAAAAATTAAATTTTTTTTTGTATAACACAACAAAAATATATTTATATGTATATTTTTAAGCTAAATCCGAATTATATGTCCGAATTGAGAGAATTGATCAAAATTTTGAGCTAGACTTATAGAAGACTCTAATAATTGAATTAAAATTTTTTATACAACACTAATCTAGCAAAAAAATACATGAAAACCCATGTATTTTTTTGCTCTAAATCTGAATGTTATGTCAAAATTGAAAGAAATGCTCAAAATTTTGTGATATAATAAAAAAAATACAAAAAACTGAATTACGATTTAAAAAATTAAATTTTTTTGTATAATACAATGGTAGTATATTTCCATGTATTTTTTCGCTCTAAATCTGAATTTTATGTCAAAATTGAAAGGAATGCTCAAAATTTTGAGATAAAATGAAAAAAAAGTCAAATTACAATTTAAAAAACTAAATTTTTTTGTATAATAAAATGATAATATATTTCTATGTATTTTTTACGCTGAATCTGAATTCGACGCCAGACTTTATAGAATTACTCAAAATTTTGAGATAAACTGAAAACGACTCAAACAACGGAATTAAAATCTAGAAAATAAATTTTTTTTATAACACTAAACTAGTATATTTTTATGTATTTTTTTTTAGAATCTGAATTCTATGTCAAAATTGAGGTAATTGCCCAAAATTTTAAGATAAAATCAAAAGAACTCAAAAAACCGAATACAATTAAAAAAAATTAAATTTTTTTATAGCACAACAATAAGATATTTCTATGCATATTTCACGCTGAATCTGAATTATGTGTCAAAATTAAGTGAATTGCTCACAATTTTGAGATATAAGCTCTAAAAAAGATTAAAAGAACGGAAGTTAAATAAAAAATTTAAATTGTATTGTATGACACTAAACTTATATATTCCTATGTATTTTTTCCCGCAAAATCCGAGTTTAATATCAAAATTGGTAGATTTGATCTAAAATTTTGAGCTAAATTTAAAAAAGACTCAAAAAACCAAATTAAAATCTAGAAAAAAAATATTATTTTGTATAACACGAAACTAGTGTATTTCTATTTATTTTTTAGCGATAAATCCGAATTTTCTTATCAAAATTAAAAGAAATGCTCAACATTTTGACATAAAATGAAAAAAATACTCAAAAAACCGAATTAGAATATGAAAAATTAAATTTTTTTGTATAACACAACAATTGTGTATTTCTATGTATTTTTTCAATGTGAATCCAAATTCGAAGACAGAATTCAAAGATTTGCTAAAAAATTTTGAGATAAACCCTAAAAATGACTCATAAAACCGATATGAAAAAAACATTAAAAAAATTAGTTTTATGACACTAAACTAATAAAAAATATGTGTAATACAAAAAAAAATTAATTTCCATTATTATAATTCGGTTTTTTGAGTCTGTTTTTGAGCTTATCTCAAAATTTTGAGGAATTCTCTAAATTTTAACACATCATTCGGATTCAGCTGGAAAAAATGCATAGAATTATACTAATTTAGTGCTTTAAAATTTATTTTTTAATTTTTATGATTTTAATTCGGGTTTTTGAGTCGTTTTTCGAGTTTATCTCAAAAATTTTCAGCAAATATTTGAATTCTCTCTTCGAATTTGGATTCACCTTGAAGAAATACAAAGAAATATACAATTGTTGTGTTATACAAAAAAAAATTAATTTTCAATATTTTAATTCGGTTTTTGAGTCTTTTTTTGAGTTTATCCCAAAATTTTCAGCAAATCTATCAATTTTGACACATAAATCGGAATCAACTGGGAAAATTCATAGAATTATACTAGTTTAGTGCTATAAAGTTTATTTTTTATGATTTAAATTCGGTTTTTTGAGTCGTTCTTAGAGTTAATCTCAAAAATTTTGAGCAAATCTTTTAATTCTTACTTCGAATTTAGATTCAGCGTTAAAAAATACATGGAAATATATTATTGTTCTTTTCTATAAAAATAATTTAAATTTTAATATTTTAATTCGGTTTTTGAGTCTTTTTTGAGTTTATCGCAAAATTTTTCGAAAATCTATAAATTCCGACTTCGAATTCGGATTCAGCGTTAAAAAGTACATGGAAATATATTATTGTTCTTTTCTATAAAAATAATTTAAATTTTAATATTTTAATTCGATTTTTGAGTCTTTTTTGAGTTTATCTCAAAATTTGTAGAAAATCTATAAATTCTGACTTCGAATTCGGATTCAGCGTTAAAAAGTACATTAAAATATACTACCGTAGTGTCGTAAAAGAATTATTATATTTTTTATTTTAATTCGTGTTTTTGAGTCATTTTTTGAATTTATCTAAAAAAAAAACCAATTTGACAATTCTGACTTTGGCCAAAAAACTTTTTTGTCTGTGCCTGTAAAACCGTTTTCATGTTTTAATAAAGAAAAATTTTTTGTTCGGATTTATAAAAAATTAAAAAATTAATGAAATATTAAAAGGAAATTGATTGAAATTCACATTCAACAAATGTGACGCGATCTGAAGAAAGGGACCTTAGAAGCAAATCACTTTAAGGTTATGTTAGAGTTACATTTTTGTTGATTTAAAGTTTCTTTTTACTTTTTGCAAATTAAAATCAGTGTTTATTAAAAATTTCAGTTATAATGAAAACTTAGACATTAATGATTCACATTAGCAGTTGATCTTTTTTTTGTATTTTTACTTTAAAAATTGCAAACATAACCTATAATTTTTGGCTTCTAAGGTCCCTTTCTTCACATCGTGTCAAAAATCTTTGTCTAAAAACGGAATTCACATGAATTGGACAGAAACGGAATTAAAAAAAATTAATAATTTACCCTTTTTTTGTAAAAAAAAGTTAAAAATTTGCAATTCTTTTGAATTCCTTACTTCCTACTGGGTGGATTTTAATGAATGAGGATTCTTTTGGAGGTTCAATACTGCTTGTTAGTTTTTTTTTCTCTGTAGGCACAGAACATCAGAAACGATTTTAGAACAAAAAGGTAAAAAAAATAAAAAAAAGGTTTTAGGTTTTCTAAAAGGTTTTAGGAACGTTCTTAAAACGTAAGGCGATTTTTAATGATAATAGAATAATTTTTTAATAATAATAATAGAAACAATTTTTTCTATTATTTTTGGTTGTCTTTGCTTTTCTTGTCTTCTACTGTTTATCGGGTTTTTCGGAAGTCAGTAATTTTTTTTTTTTTTTTGGGGAGGGATTGAATTTTTCGAAAAGCTTCAAACTTTCCTAAACATTTTGTCAATCATGACGATGATGACTTGTTTAAACAAAGCTTTTGGCACGATTATGAATATACACATAATTTTTTTTGAGAGAATGATTATAATGAAGAAATGATGGACATTGCAAAAAGGTTATTGACCAATTGAAACATAAATCCATGTTCATATATTCGATTCGATGAAGCGAGGTCACGGTACCTCGAATAAACATCATCTCGAGTTTATGATCGTTGAACCGAATCCTTGACTTTTAGACCCGTGATGCGCTCCCACGCCACGAACACAGATTCATCATCTCTCGATCAGTAAATATATCTCTCTCTCGCTTTACAATGGAGAATGAATGTTTCGAAGATTGTGACGCGATAAAAAATGTTGATATAAAAAGAAAACATTCTGTTCAACATGGACCTCGTGTTCAAGCGTTCATATAAAGGGCCAAGGACAATCTTCTTTTTTTTCCTTCTTCTTCTTCTTTTTAATATTGTGTCAGAATGCAGCTTCCTGATTTACACTTGGCCTTTAAATGCTACCGCACCTCAATGAGTGTCGGTAATTATATACTCTCCTCTTAAGATGAAGATCTTTTTCATACTTTACAGTAGTCTTTACCTCTTTTATTGTTCAATATTTACAAAAGTAATGATTCATTTGTACATTTTTTTTTTGTATTCTATCCTTTTTTCTTGTTATGTCCGAAACAATGTTATTGACAATAATAATAATAACAACAACAATGGAAATCAACTACAATGATAATAGTAACAAAAATAATAATAAGAATAATGTAAAAATGAAAATTTAACGATCCTTACGAGTCAATAATATTATTGACTCGTACACTGAAAAAAAATTATTTCATTCAAATAACCGATTATTTGTCTATAATCAAATAAATATTTACTTGAATCAAATAATTTTTATTTGAATCAAATATTTCAGTATTTGAAGCAAATACTAATTAATTGATTCAAATAAATATTTACTTGAATCAAATAATTTTTATTTGAATCAAATATTTCAGTATTTAAAGCAAATACTAATTAATTGATTCAAATAAAAATTATTTGATTCAAGTAAATATTTATTTGATTATAGACAAATAATCGGTTATTTGAATCAAATAAATTTTTTTTTCAGTGTAAAGATCGTTAAATTTTCATTTTTATAATAACTAATACGAACGAGTGATAGAATCATATTACCACTTAATAATAAGAATAATTTTATTAGGTTCTGTTAACTTTGAAAAAAAAAAAAAATAATCAATAACAGGGTGTTTACTATTTTATACTAAACTGGGAATTTTTTCACCAAACTTAAAAATTTTTATTACTATTTTAATTTGTTTTTAAAAATTCGCTTTTTAGTTCAACTTTTATATATATTTTTACTATTCTTTAAATTTGATAATTAAAATATAGAAAAGATAATATAATATTAATATAGAAAAGATAATATAATATTAATATAATAATAATATAATAATAATATTAATATTGTAAAATCAAACTAAAAATATGTCATTAAATTTGTTAAAGAATTTCATTAAAAACTTTTTAACAAATAGAATTTTCAAAGTATTTTAATTTAATAATTAAATAATAACTGGATTTAATAAAGATTTTATAAAGATTTATAAAAAATCTGATGTATTAATTTTTCTAAGGGAGAAGATTAATATTTAAAATTTTTATTAGTTAATTTCAAAAAACCGATAAACACTTTAAACTTTTTAATAAAATTGAATTTTTGCAAGTTTCTGTTTTTTCATTCTGAAAAATAAGATGGTTCAAATTTTTCAATTCTATTGTTTTAAAATAATCGAATTTTTCTAAACAATTAATAATTTAACATTTTTGAAATAATCGAATTCTTTTAAACGAATTTTACTTAAATTTTTCGAAAATAATCAATAGAAGTTAGTGATCGGAATTAGAAATTTATTGTTAAAATATAAGGTCCTTCTTAAAGTTTTAAATCAGTTTTTTGCTTCTATAAAAATTATATTATTCTGTTATTATTATTATTATTGTTATTATTATTATTGTTATTATTATTATTATTATTATTATTATTATTATTATTATTATTATTATTATTATTATTATTATTATTATTATTATTATTATTTACAAAATTGCAATTTCTGAATGAATCGAATTAAAAATTTTAAAGAACACAGATTTTAACAAACTCTAATAATTCACTTACGAAATTCGTTAAAATTTTTAATATACGTATATATTTAATAAATTATTAAAAATAGATTTATAGAACAATTTTAGATAAAAATACTAAAAAATATTTAATTTTTGGAAAAGTTACAAACAATTGCAGAAATTACAGTATTTCCAAAAATAATAAAATTACTCCATAAAATTCAATCATAAAGAATCATCTAGAGAATCATGGCAGCAAGAATTGTTAGAAATAATTGAATTTTAAGGAGGTTTTGATATTAAAATCTTTGAAAATTAAAAATTTTTTATATTTCTATCTTTAACAATACTGTAGAATTTTTTCAAGTTTTTATTTTTTAAATATTTAATTAAAAAATTCCCGAATAATCCAAATTACAAAAAATTGAATAGTATACGAATGAATTAGAAAATTTCGAATAAAGATTTGTAAAAATTATTAAAAATAATTGATAATTCAATTGTTTTAAAGAATTTTAAGACAAAATTTTGTAAATAAAATAACATTTTTCGTAGAATTTACGTAAAATTGTGGGTATTAAAAATAATTAAAATCCTGCGAAGAATTTTATTATTTATAACAATAATAGAATTCTTTTAACGAATTTTATTACATTTTTTGAAATATCTAAATTTTTTGTGAGAAATTTTACTAAAATAGAAAATTTCGAAATTGTTTTTTAAATTCTTAGCTACGAATTTCATGATTTAAAATAAAAATTTTTTTTAATCTAAATTTATCATACTTTTAACAAACAATTTTTTAAGAATTATTTATGAAAATAATTGAATTCCATCATCGAACAATGTATATTACATTTTTTTTAATAAAAATTTTTTTGAGAAATTTTACTACTTTAAAAAAAATTAAATTTTTTTGAGAAATTTTACTACTTTAAAAAAAATTAAATTTTTTTGAGAAATTTTACTACTTTAAAAAAAATTAAATTTTTTTGAGAAATTTTACTAATTTAAAAAAAATTGAAATTCTACGAACGATTTTATTAGGATTCTCGTAAATAATTAAATTGTTTTTGAAAAATTTTATCCTAATTTAATTTATCATAAGTTTTTGATTTTCGTAAAGATTCGTATTTGAAATTTTTCGAAAAACTTAATTCCTATCTTGGGAAAAAATTGTTTTTAATTAAAAAATAATTAGTCAACCAAAAAAATATATTTGAATTAAATATATTTTATAATTGAAATAAACATACTTTTTATTGAATCAAATTTATTATGCATGGAATCAAAATTATTATGTTTAAGTCAAAGATAATTTTTGGTTGACTTTATAACAAAGATAATTATGTTCGATTCAAATATATTGTTTTCTCAGTATATGGAAAAATAATTGCGATTGAATATTTATTTAAAAATGAAATTTTCTGCGATTTATTCGAATAATTTTACAATTAAAAAAATTCATAAACAAATGTAATAGAACATATTTTTTTAATGTATGTAATAATTTTTTTGAGTGAATCAGAATATTCTTTAGGGTCAGGGAAAAAGTCAAAATTTTGTTTGAAAATCAGGGAAAAAGAAAACTGAATTTTTGTGGCAACCCTGATAAAGATTATTATTATTATTTTATTTTTCTTATTATTATTATTATTATTATTATTATTATTATTATTATTATTATTATTATTATTATTATTATTATTATTATTATTATTATTGTTACACTGAAAAAAAATTTATTTGATTCAAATAACCGATTATTTGTCTATAATCAAATAAATATTTACTTGAATCAAATAATTTTTATTTGAATCAATTAATTAATATTTGCTTCAAATACTGAAATATCTTATTCAAATACAATTTATTTGATTCAATTAAATATTTATTTGATTATAGACAAATAATCGGTTATTTGAATCAAATAAATTTTTTTTTAGTGTATTGTTATTGTTATAATTGTTATTATTGTTATTGTTGCTGTTGCAAAAAAATAAAAAAATAGTCCTTGTTAAATTTAGTGGACGCAAATTTTAAAGAAAAAAAAATTGATACACTTAAGGGTTGGAAATATAAATTTTATCTTTTTGCAAAAAAAGAAGTGCATAAACTGGAAGTTGATATATACCTGGGTAGAGAATTTTAGGAGCTATAAAAAAAATTTTATATATGTGAAAGCTGTGTGAGGTCACAAGAATATTGCTGTATCATTTGGAATTGAAATTATATTCGAATCGGTGCAGATTGAAGTATCGAATTAAAGGGCTCTCTCTTGAGATCTTGAAAATCGACAGATTAACGAGACTTTGGGCTTTGGACGACATCTATCCTTGTACCGTGAGATATGTACATAGACACTGGGAGTTGTAAAGCCAGTGAATTTACGATGGCAATCGAGTTATATACGAAATCGTGTGGACGACTTTCGGAAACCTTCCTCGCAGATTGATATCGACGGAAACCAGATTCACGAATAGATGAATTGTCCATAAAATATGGATGCATTTATCCCCCCCCCCTATTTGTGTTGTCTTGTGTTTTGAACTTTGTTTATTTAGTTGAGAAAATCTCATCCTCGTTCGCTTGAAATTTAGATGAAATAGATGAATATTGAAATAGATTTTTAATTATTTTTTAAATATTTTAAATTTTAAAAAGAAATTTTTGATCTTTTAAGTTTATTTTGGAATTAAGATTCTTTTAATGACGATTAATAATTATTAAAGATTTAAGAAGTTATAGTAGTAAATTTTAGAAATAATTAAATTTCAAAAAGATTCAAGTTCAAAATTTTCAAGAATTTATGTTAATTTTATTAATTAATATTATTTTGAATTATATTGAAATAATAATAAAAGTAATAAAAAATAATTTAAATAATTAACGTTTTTTAAATTTTCAGAAGTTTATTATAAAATTTTCAATATAACTGATGCTGAATTCAGAAATTTTAAAAAGATTAAGTTTTTGAAAAATTTTAATACAACTTATTTTTTTTAAGATAATTGAATTCCCGAAAGTAATTCATTAAAAAATTGTCACACAATATTGTCGATTTCATGAAATTTTATCAAAATACATTTTTATTCGAGAATTTTATTTAAATTTCTTAAAAAATCGTGTTTTTAGAAAAAAAAATATATTTCAGATTATTAGAAAAATTAGGCAACTCAAGGAAAAGTTGGAGATTTTTACTGAAATTCTAGAAAAAATTGAGTTTTGGAAAAGTCACTTACGAATGAGTATGAAAAATTCAATTGTTTTCAAAAGTAATAGAATTCATGGCAGAAATTCAATTATGTTGAAAAAATTTAAAAGAAAAATTATTTTCCAAATTTCAATTATCTTTATAAATATAATAAAATTCTTCGCAGAAATCAAATTAAATTATAAATCAAATTATATTTTCGTAAATTTTAATAAAATTCTCGTCTAAATTTCAAATAAAAAAATTCAAAAAATTTCCTCAATTCGATAATTTTTAATTTATCAAAATTTTCTAAACGCATTCCATTATTTTAAAAAAATCTTGACAAAATTCTACGCAAACATTCGATTATTATCAGAAATATACAAAATTTTACAGTAATTAAATTATATTGACAATTTTTTATAAATTTCTTCTCAATAATTCAATTATTTGAATAATAAAACTTATTATTGTCAATTATTTTTAATAAAATTTTTAAGTTTTAATTAATTCTTAATTCTTAATTTTAATAGAATTCTAGAATTTTTAATACAACTTCTCGAAAAATATCATTATTCTTGTAAATTTAATTAAATTTCGTCAATGTAATTCAATTATTTGAAAATTTGTTAATTAAATTTCTCATGAGAATTCAATTTCAAGAAAGATACATTTTTTCAATATATTATTTATTTTTGTATATAAATAATTGAATTCTCTTCGAATTTTCTAATAAAAATTAATTTAAAAATGAATTTCAGTTAAAATTTTAGATAATAATTGAATATTAAAAGCATTATCACTTGAATGTTTAGAAATAATTGTATTTTTAAAAAATTTTCAAAATCAAAAAACTAAAAATTAAAATTAAATTAAATTACATTTAATTTAAATTAAATTAAATCTAAAATTTTTATAGTTTTAATTGACTAATTATTTCAAGTTAAAAAATGTATTATTTCAAATTTTTATTTTCCAAATGATCCAAATTGCGTAAAATTGAATTAAAAACAAATAAATTTTGAAAATTCTCAAGATTTTTTTGCAAAAATTATTAAAAATTATTGATAATTGAATTGTTTCTAAAAAATTTTAATAAAATTCCGTATAAAAAATATTTTTCAAAAAATTTACTTAAAACTTTATTAAAATTAATTGAAATCCCATAAAAAATTTTATTATTAATGAAAATAATTGAATTCTAGCAGCGAATTTTATTAAATTTTTTTTAAAAATAATAGAATTCTTTTGAGAAATTTTATTAAAATAGTAGATTTTCTAAATATGTGAATTTCAGCAATGAATTTCACGACGTTAGGAAATCTAATTGAATTCTTGCAAAAAATTTTTGCGGAAATATTTACATTTTTCGAGAAAGTCATTGTTTGAAAATTCTATTGTCAACGAGTTTCATTAAAATTTTGCCTAGACATTGGGGAAAAATAGTGAAAAACAAAATTAATTTTTTGTCGTAACCCTGTGTTAAAAAGTGTCAAAAAATGTTTTGAAAATAATTGGATTTTACAAAAATAGGAATAATGAAAAAATTGGAAAACTTTTCTGAAATTTAAAAAAAGGCAGGAAAAATATAAAGTCTAATTTTTCTAAAAAAAAATCGTGAATAAAATTAACGACGTTGTTGACTTTCTTCTTAAGTAAAATCGACTAAGGACAACGTTTTTTAAAATCAGTCCAAAGTCTGTAGTAATTAACAATAAATTTCTACGTTTGAATTCTAAAATAGAAGAAGAAAAATTTTTCTAAATGAAAATTGAATGAATGAATGAATGAATTAATTAAAATTTAATTATTAACGAACTGGAAATTAACTATGTGGGTGAATTTTCTGAAAGTGACATTTTTGATGTCTCGATTAATTTTACAAAATCTACTCTTTAATAATTATTATCAATTTCCATAGTGAAAATTTAGCACTTATTTATCATTTTTAAAAGAAAATTAAATAATTTTATTCAACTTAATTTACCTAATAACTAAATTACTTTCATCTCCGAAGCCTTTTCAACATGTCTCCAATGGGACTTCTACAATAAAATTAAATTTTCATGGTTTTTTTCAAATTCTCAGAAAATTTTTTAAAATATTGTCAGAAAGTACAATTTTTTTTCTATCATGATGTGCATTTTAAAAATTTGTAGACCTCACTTTTATTTTTGATAAAAATGTTTAAACTTTGTCTTCAGTTTTAGGTTAAAATTACTTTACAATGATTACTGACGCATTTTATACTTTAAAAATATCTTAAACAAAATTTTAATGCACATTAAAATAAAGCTGAGAATCTGACTGATTTTTCTATATTTTATCCATAAAAAGGAGAAAAATTATTGCTGTTATAAATAATCGAAATTCACATTTTTCTCCGGGTAAAAATTAATTTCATCTCCGAAGCATTCCTTTTTACTAAATAACTGAATGTAGAAGTAAATTTAACGGAATATTTCGATGGTAATATAAAATGAGGGTGTGAGATTTGTATGTTTTACTAAAAAACATATTTTAATTGCGCCCTAATGTATACAAATATGAAAGAATAGTATATTGTGCATCAAGTACAGAAAGAAGCTGTTTTCCGACGAGTGCAAAGTTTGCTGCTCCGAGCGAAGCGAGGGCAGCAATTTGCACGAAGTCGGAAAATCTTCTTTCGTACGTGTTGCACACAGTACTTTGTGCAACACCTGTTTACCGAAAAAAGTTATTTTTATACATTTCTAATCAATAAATATAGTTTTATGTTGATTATAGTGTATATTATACTGTTTACAAAAAAGTGTGCAGGAAAGTATACTTTCCTGCACACTTTATCAAAAGTGTGCGGGAAAGTACACTTTCCTGCACACTTTTAAATGTGCAGAAATTGACCACTTTCTGCTGCATTTATGTCAAAGGAAAGTAGCTCTTTTCCAGCAGGGGTTGCACAAAATTTATTTTTCATCTCCGAAGCTTTTCATCTGCGAAGCCTTTTCCTTGAAATATGCTAGTTTTTCTTTCGTTTTTAGTATTTACCTGCATTGCTTTGAAAAAATTAACCCAAATTACCATAAAATCAAATACTTTAAATACATTTATATTTTCATCTAACTGAATATATTTGGTATTAAAATATACGAATTATTAATTTTTAAGCAGTGTAATTTTATTTTCGATTTCGTGAACGCGATATTGGCGTGAATTTTGAATAGAAAAGCTCGCCAATTAAATAAAATGAATTTAATGAGCAACAATAATATTTTTCAAATGAAAAAAACTTTAATATTTTTAAGAATTAATTTTGCGCAACCTAAAAATCTTACTCTTGAGTATGAAATTAAGTAGTTTTAATAGAAAAAACCATATAATTGAAGAAAAAAATTAATTGAAATTAATTAATTAATTAATTGAAATTTAAAAGTGTCACTTTCAGAAAATTCACCCATGTATCTGCGAGTAGTGTAGGTGAAAAATTCGCTTTTCAATGAAGGGAAAAAAATAAAAAACTGTGAATATAATAAAATGATACATGAAAAACAATTTAAGAGAGAGAGAAAAAAAAAGAATCATGACCCTTTAATTGACTTTTATCTATTCGCCGCTCATTAACGTATGCAAATCTGTTCAGAAATCAGAATGGAAAATTGCACGTCCGGAAATGAGTCTCTTTGGAAACAAGATAAATGGCTGAAGTTTGTTTCAACTCTCGTCCCTCGCGAAGTAAGTCGAACTGATGAGCTTAAAATGCGAAAACTTGCGAACATGAATTTTTTTTTTTGGTTCATAGAGAGAGAAAAAAAAGAAAAAAAAGAAAAAAAAATGAAAGAGAGAAATGTGAAGTTTACGATTCATAAAATGGAACGTGAACGTTCGTCATTGCTTTGAGTTTTCAAAAGTACAGGTTGCAACTTTAGTTCCGGCATAATAATTTCGTAGCTTCCTCTTCGTTTAACTCCAACCGACTATTCTAGAAAAGAGAGTGAGAGAGATAGAGAAAGAGAGGTGGAGTGGGGGGAAGAAGATTGCAACAACGAATTTCGAGTTGAAGACAAAGAGCGTGAGGAGGATTTCCTAATTTTCAGTTGACCCATCGCGTATATATCGCGTACTTGATCGTCATGCTCCAAAGTACACCCTAAATTTTGGACCGTGGCCTAGTATTTTCTATTTACATATATGTGTAATCTTGCCCCAAAACATTTTCTACTTTTGCTTTTTTATACTCGGTCCTTGAATTGGCCAATTGCTCACTTTACATTCCGAAACAATATAAATATATTGCTTGGAAAAAAATAAAAAATAAACGGGGGAAGAACTATTTTTTTTCTTCATTTATGATCTTTCGTTTCTTCACATTGTTATAAACTCAAGGACGTATGTCCCAAAAAAGGATGTGTTTTTCATTTCTGATTCATTAAATCAAGTTACGAAAAAAAAATTCTCTAATTTTGTAATTATGCAACGTTAATGTTCGCTCAGAATAATTTATCATTAAATTACAATTGTGGAATACATCAATACAGTGATTTCAATTATTTACATTGTAATTTAATCATTGAATATTTGGTTTCATTTAAATTCACATGATTTTGTATATTAAATTCCTCCAAATGGGTCTAATTTAATATTTTCTTCTAATGAAATATAGTGTTACAATTATAAGCATAGCATTAATTGTAATAAATTAATTAAATAATAAAATAAAAATTGTAACAGTACATTAAAAAATGAATTACAAAAAAGGAAGTAAAAAATTAAATTAAAAATAATACACAGGTTTGCCAGTTGACACGAAATTTGGAAACCTGGAAATGTCAGGGAATTTTATAAAAATTGGAAAAACGTGGAAAAATCTGACAATTTAGACCGAAATTCTAAAAAATTGTTGTTTTCCAATTGTATTTATTCTTCAAAACTAATTTTAATTAAATATTTCAAAATTAATTCAATTTTAAAAGAGTTGCGTTTACGATTTTCATAATTGAATTATCTCAATAAGAGATTTTTATTTGCAATTTTGTAAAATTTCAATTTCTAAATAAATTTCATTAAAAAGTTTAAAAACCTAGATTTAAAAAAAAATTTAATAACCAAACTTGTTCTGAAACTACTTAATTTTTTTAATATATATTTAATTGATTTTTTTAAATAATGGATTTATAGAAGACTTTTATAGTTAAAAACACGAAAATAACAATTATTTTCAATGTTTACTATTTTAATAAAATTTCACAAAGGAATTCAATTATTTAAAACGAATTTTAATAAAAATAGTCTCAAGAATTCAATTGTTTTCAATAGTAATAAATTCTTCGCAAAAATAAAATCATGTTCAAAAATTTTAAAAAATGTTGGTCAAAATGTCAATTATCTTTATAAATAATACATTTTTTTCCGAAATTAAAGTATTAAGAAAAATTTTAATAAATTTCTTAGCAGAATTTCAATTATTTTTAATGCATTTTATACCATTCGTTTAATCCAATTTCTCGAAAAATAAAATTATTCCTGAGAATTTTATTAAAATTTGTTACGAGAATTCAATTATTATTTAATTTTTTAGAAATAATTAAATTTTCAAAAAGTTTTAAATTAAAATCTTTAAAATCGTTAAAATTTTTAATTTTTTATACCTTTGACGAACAATTTTGTAAATTTTAAAAAAGTTTTTACGATCATTTTTCTTAGAATTTTTAACTAAAATTCTTCTTAAAGGCAATTTATTATACTAATTTTAGAAAAAGTTCTTTGATAATTTTCAAATCCATTTTTTGAAAATTGGTAATTCAAAAACCGATTATCTAAAATTTTAACTGAAATTCATTTTAAAAATCATTTATTCTCAGAAAATTCTACGAGAATTCAATTATTTAAAATTTGAAATACAAACCAAGGTACTTTAATGGAAAATTCAATTTTTCCTAAAATTCAATTATGGTAAAAAAATTTGCCAGAAAATTTTTTAAATAATAGAATTCTATCGACGAAGTTTAATAAAATTATTCAGAATAATTACATTTTTTTGAGAAATTAGATAAAAATTGTATTAAAAATAATTGAAATTCTGCGCAATGATTTTTTGCAATTTTTATTTTTTGGAAAAGTAATTCAATATTCTTGTAGAATATTTAAAAAATTTGTTTCATTATTGAATTTTTTACTATAAAAGTAAATGTTTAATTAAATAATTAAATGTTTTTTAAAATTGGATTTTCATAAAAAATTTTCTCAACAAATTTTTAAATAATTGAATTCTCTTGACAAATGTTAATAAAATTTTTAGGAATAATTTCACTTTTCGACGAAATTGATAAAAATTGTACATATATTTTAAATAATTTAAATTTTGCCAAAGAAATTTATTATTATTTTTTAGAAATGTTTAAATGTCAGAGAAAAATTTTACTATTTAGGTATAAAAGTAATTGAAAATGGACGAAAATTTTTGTAAATTTTATTAAAGAATTGGATTTTTGTAAATAATTATTCTACTTTTGAAAATAATTGAATTCTTGAGACAAATTTTATTAAAGTTTATTTCTAAATAATTGAATACTTTTATTATTATTTTTTTTGAAATAGTAGTCTTTGAAAATAATTGAATTTTAACAAATTATTATGGAAAAAATTTTAAAATAAGTTTAGAATTTTTGAAAATAATTTAATTCTTTGTAGAATAAATAAAAAAAATAATTGAATTTTTGTAAAATCCTAATTTCTATATGAAATGATTAAATATTTATTAATGATAAAAAAAGGTTAAAGATTATTAATGATTAAATATTTATTTAAAAATGAAGCTATTGATGTTTCGGAATAAGTTTCTAATAACAAAAAAATATTTTTTTAATATTATTATTATAATATTGATAATAATAATATAATAATAATAATAATATAATATTAATAATATAATATTATTAATATTATTATTATTATTTATTTTTATAATATTTTTATAATCTATTTTTTAACCTGGATAACCGGGAAAAGTCAGGGAATTTGAAAAGCGCAAAAGCGTGGCAACCCTGATTACAACAATAAAATTAAAAATAATAAATTAATAGTAATTAAATATTAATATCAGTTATTTAGCACAAAATCGTAATTTGTTTCTTACTCAGTATTCCTCAAATAACGATGTTTATTATTAACGGAATAAACAAGAAAGTTCAGTAATTAATTCACTAAAATTCATTAGTTCAATTAAAATTCGACATAATTTGTTTAAAAGCTGCAAGAGAGAAGTAGTTTGGAAAATTTTTGGAAAATATTAATTTGATGTTTCCAGCAGCGAGTTTAATAATAGATAATCAGCTTTCCAGATGGTTATAATAGGATCAAAGTTGGAAAAATTTGAGATTAATAATCGGCTTTATTTAATACTCCGGCTTTTGCGAGGAAATAAATAAAATATTTTTTACAAAAAGATAATATATATATATATATATATATATATATATATATATATATTCAATATAATCTAATTATTCGCTAAAATTATTAAATTTTAGATACTTACATAAGAGAAATGCAGTTTTGAAACTCATCCTCGTGAATGGCATGCACGTGTTATGCCTGTAACAGGAACAAAAAATTTTAAAAAAATGAGGTGAGAATATAAATCAATCAACTTTTCAAAAAGTCAACAAAAACTCAGGGAAATATAATTTACACGCGCTATTAAAAAGAACGCTCGTTAATGTTTCACCAAACACTTCGTATACTATTTTTTGTGACTATCTTCGTGAAAAAAAAATTGGAAAACCCGTTTGTAATTTATGCATTTTTTAAAAAAGTAATTTATTTGAGAGAAAAATTAAAACAATTAAAACTTCAAAAGAAAGGTATTTGTAGGAATTGGTTTCTGAATTATTTATTGTACATATCATTATAAATATTTATTGTTTATGCAATTATTAGTAGTAATTACAGAATTTTTTTTTTTTTGAATTTAGAAACAATTAAAATTAAAACAATTAAAACTTGCAAGAAAGTATTATTCGTAGAAATTATTTTCTGAATTTTTTGACATTTAATATTATCTTTTACCGAGTGATAAATTCTACTACTTAATAATTTCTAAATTATTTATTGTATCTGGAAGTGTAAATATTTATTGTTTTATTGTTTAAAAAATTTTTGTAATAATTATAAAAGTACAATATTTATTTACAATTTAAAAAAATAAACAAATAAAACTTGAAAAGAAGTATTTAGAGAAATTATTTTCTAAATTATTTATTGTACCTAAAAGTGTAAGACTTTTATTCATTTTATTAAATGAATAATTTATTTAAATATAATATAAATAATGAATAAAATAAATAATAATAATAATAATAATAATAATAATAAATAAATAAGTTTATAATATAAATATATAATTTATTAATTACATAGAAAATTATTTTAGAAAAGAATTATTTTATTCATTGCTTAATTTCTATTATTTTTTCCTTTTTTTTATTTTTATAATTATTACCTTTTTATTTTCAGAATTATTAGTAACAATTATAAAATAATATTTTTTTTAATTTCTGATTTCACTATTAATTTCTACAATTCACTTGGTTAGAATTTTCAATTTTTTATTATTTGGAGAAAATTAAAAGGAAAATTTAAAAAGAAGACAAATTTTAACAACAGTTATTTGTTTAAATTCATTTTCGGTTCGTTTGATTTTTTTTCAAACCAAATGACAATACTTTGCGCACTTTTTGATGGGAGAAAATGATGATACTATGCTCTACAGGTCCATTAGACTTTTCTTCCATATATAACGTTAGTTTGTGAGAGAATAGCGTTTTTTGTCTCTGAGATTAGTATTTAAGTAGCGTGGTAAAAGCGTGAGAAAACAAGAATATTGTCAGTGTTGTTCTCAACGTATATGAAAAATTCAAATTAAAAGAAAATCAATCTACTTATATACATATTTGAAGATTTTTTATTCATTACGTTTGTGTACATGAATTTACAAAATTTCTAAATGAAAATTTACATATTTAATTATGCATTTATGGTATATATTTATTGTACCATGTAAACTTATATTATATATGAAATTCTTCATATTGTATTATTTTGATTTCTATTCTATTATTTTGATTGACACCATTTACGTTATTACATTCCCATGACTACAATGTGTATTAATTATCGAATTGTTGATTCATTTATTCAGCAGGGTTGATATTAAAAGAACATCAAAATTTTCAGGAAAATGTTACAGTTTCGAAACTAAAATTAAACCTTGTTATTTTGACATTCCATTTTTCTATTGAGTTTTTTTTTATTTTTTTAATAATTATTTATTGTTCATTTATTTGTTGAAATAATTTACTTTCGGATGAAACTTTTTTAAAGGGAATTTATTTTTCGTTCATTTATTATTATTTTTTTTTTATTCATATTTTTTTGGTGTTTTATTTTTCGTTTATTTATTATTATTTTTTTGTTTATTCATTTTTTTTGTTTATTCATTTTTTTGTTTATTCATTTTTTTTGGTGGTTTATTTTTCGTTTATTTATTATTTTAGTTTTTTTTTTTTTTGTTTTTTTGCTTTTTGTTTTTTTTTTGTTTTTCTGTTTTTTAAGCAATTTTTCGCAGGTTAGAATTAGCATTTCGATTTAACGTCACACGATCGCATATTCAAGTGACATATCATTGCTGTCATCTCATCAGATTTAAAAAACGATAAGGCGTGAGATAGAAAGTTGAGTCATTATCCAATGAAGGTGAAAAGTCAGGGCGATAATTTGCTGGGGTCTTATGCCTTTTAAACTAGTTTTTTTTTTTTTAAATGGGGTGTTTGGAGAAAGTATGAGTATATTATTACATATAGATGTCGACGTATAAGTGGTCTTCCACGATCATTATTTCTGTTTTTAATGTTAAAGATTTAATTTTTCCAAAACATTTAAAGCTACTTAACTTTTTAATAATAATAATTTTCTTTGAATTTAGAAATTTCATTGAAAAAAAGTCTAAACTCTAAATTGAAATTTATATATATATAATGGTTTTTTTTCCTTAAATTAAAATTTAGTAATTTGGGGAAAAAAAGAGGAAATAATCATCTCGAAAATTCATGGACGTAGTGAAGGAGAAAAAATTTTTTACCCGAAATCTTTGATAATAAGGTATAATTTATACAAAATTGGAAATTTTTTTATTTTATTATTATATGTATTGGAGAAAAGTTTATTTGATTTAAATAGTCGATTAATGTTCTGTTAGCAAATAAACATTTACTTAAGTCAAATATTTTTTATATTTCAATCAATTAAATGCATCAATTTATAAAAATTTAAAAAACTTTGAAAAGTCAGTGAATTTTGATCGAAATTCTGGAAAATTGTTGTTTTCTAATTGTATTTATTCTTGAAATCTAATTTTACTTAAATATTTCAAAATTAATTCAATTTCAAATGAGTTGCGATTACGGTTTTTATAAATGAAATGAACTTGAGAAGATTTTAAATGAATTCGATTAGAAATTTTAAATAACTTAGATTTTGAAAAAAAATTTTTAAACTAAAATTGTTCTGTAACTAGTTAAATTTTTTAAAATATATTTAAATGATTTTACTAATTAATTAATTTATGAAAGAATTTTAGTTAAAAAAAACCCTACGACAACAAATTATTTTCAATGTTTACTATTTAAATAAAAGTTCTTAAAAGAATTCAATTATTTAAAACAAATTTCAATAAAAATAATCTCAAGAATTCAATTATTTTTGAAAGTAAAAAATTCTTTTGAAAAATAAAATCATGTTCAAAAATTAAAAAAAAATGTAGGTCAAAATGTCAATTATCTTTATAAATAATACACTTTTTTCCAAAATTCAAATATTTAGAAAAATTTTAATAAACTTCTTGGCAAAATTTCAATTATAAAATTCGTTTCATCAAATATCTTGAAAACTGAAATTATTCTTAAAAATTTTATCAAAATTTAAGAGAATTTAATTATTATTAAAAATTTTATCAAAATTTAAGAGAATTTAATTATTATTAAAATTTTTAGAAATAATTTAATTTTCAAAAGGTTGTAAAGTAAAATCTATAGAAATCTTAATTGTTTATACTTTTAACGAAGAATTCTGTAAATTTAATTTTTTTAAAAAAATTTACTTGCTACTTTTTAACTGTAACTTCTTTTAAAATCATTTTTATCATTATGATTATTATTTTCAGAATTTTTAATTAAAATTCTTCTTCAAATCAACTAATTTTTATAATTTTCAAAAAAGTTTTTTGACAATATTCAAATCCATTTGTCTACAATATTCAATTTTAGGAAATTTTAATTATTCATAATTTCTTAAATTAAATATATGTAAGGAAATTAAAAATTTCAAATTTTATCTAAAATTTTAACTGCAATTCATTTTAAAAAGCAATTATTATCAGACAATTCTACAAGAATTCAATTATTTATATACAAGCAAAGATAATTTATTAAATATTACAATTTTTCTTAACATTTACTTCTGGTAATAAATTTTATCAACAATTTTTTTAAATAATAGAATTCTTTCGACGATTTTGAATAAAATTGTACAAAATAATTACATTATTTAGAAATTCTATTAAAATTGTATTTAAAAATAATTGAAATTCAGCAATGATTTTTTGAAATTTAAAATTTTTATTTTTTACAAAAATAATTAAATGTTCTTGTAGAATATTTTAATAATTTTGTTTCCTAATTAAATTTTGTTACTATAAAAATAAATATTTTATTAAATAATTGAATGTGTCTTAAAATTGAATTTTCATAAAGAATTTTATCAACAAATTTTTAAATAATTGAACTCTCTTGACAAATATTAATAAAATTTTTAGGAACAATTTCACTTTTCGACGAATTTGATAAAAATTGTACATATATATTTAAAAGAATTTAAATTCTGCCAAGAAGTTTATTAAAATTTTTCAGAAATGTTTGAATGTCGGAGAACAATTTTACTATTTATAAAAGTAATTGAAAATTGACGAGAATTTTTGTAAATTTTTGAGCAGAATTGGATTTTTGCAAAGAATTATATTACCTACTTTTGAAAATAATTTAATTCTTGAGACGAATTTTTTCAAAAATTTATTTTCAAGTAACTGAATACTTTTGTTAAACTTTTTTAAAATTGTAGACATTAAAAATAATTGAATTTTGACAAATTACTTTGATATAAAATGAAAAAAATTTGAAATTTTTGAAAATAATTAAATTTATTGAAGAATAAGTAAGAAAAGAAATGATTTTTTGAAAAATCTAATTTCTTTATGAAAAAATATTAATGATTAAATATTTATTTTAAAATGAAGTTATTGGAGTTTTCGAATAAGTTTCTAATTAATAATAAATGTAGTTTTTAAAAAAATTAGAAGCAAATAGTGTTTTTTTAAACTATTTTGCAGTTGACTGTTTTTGAATAAGTTTGGCAAATTTATATCAAATTAAAAATTAGCATCTGAACGTATAAATTTTAATTTTGCTTATTATAATCCGATTGACTATTCAGAATTTTTGCTAATTTTTTTTATTTATTATTTTTTTGTTTGCTAATTATTTCCGTTCAAAATATCAATATTTAAATTTAATTAAATTCCACTTTAATAATGATCGTAAAAATTTGTATAATTTCCCATTTAGTAAGATTTAAAATTTGTTCAAATTGACGCTAATTCAAGTTATTGATCTGAAATAAGCGATTTCGAAAAATGTTCCTATTGTTGTAATAATATAGTAATTGTAAAAAAATATCAATAGAGGCAATTTTCAGCTATAAGAATGAAAGTAAACGGTAAATGAAATTCTCAAATATCATCGAAAGTTGGCATTATAAGAACAAATGATTAACATCTATAATGACGGGTAGTAGAGAATAAACCCGCGACGACGCTTTTAATCAGGTGAAAGTGCGCCATTATAATAATGCTCATCGCAAAATCTTTCAGTGAGTTTTAAAAGCAAGATTCCAAAGGATCAGAGGATTATATCCGACAATTTCCGGAAGTCACATCCACACACAAGATTATGGTGCCAATAAATCATTCCTTATGCATCTGTGTACGAATGCCAATGACATTGGCTCTTTCTCATTCAACAAATCGGATAAAATTATAAACTGATTATATATGCACCTGTAGATTTTTTTTTAGATCAAATCTTAATGGAATCTAAAAAGAGTCTAAATAGAGTCTAAATAGAATCTAAACAGAATCTATAAAGAATCTAAAAAGAATATAAAAAGAATCCAAACAGAATCTATAAAGAATCTAAAAAGAATATAAAAAGAATCCAAACAGAATCTATAAAGAATCTAAAAAGAATATAAAAAGAATCCAAACAGAATCTATAAAGAATCTAAAAAGAATCAGGGCTCGAACCAGTGAAAGTATTTAAAAATACGGACTTTACGGACCAAAAATGAAAAATTACGGACCATTAACGGACCAATTACTGACAAAAATATATAAGAGAACATTTTAATTAAAACTATAAATTAGATTTTTTCAAAACTAAAAAAAACATGAAGATATCGATAACTCCGAGTCTTCATGTTTTATAATAATTAAAGATAGAGTGATAAAATCATTATCAATTCAATTATTATTTTCAAGAATTTTTAACTAAAATTCTTCTTAAAATCGATTCTTATTTTTAATATTTTTCGAAAAAGTTCTTTGACAATTTTCAAATCTATTTCTTTACAATATTCGATTTTTCAATTATTTGTAAATTCTTCAATTAAATATGTATTAGAAAATAAAAACTTCAAATAATATAAAAAAAATTCCCAATTAAAATTTCTCAAAAAAATTATTTCCACAGAATTGTTACTTAATTAAAAATATGAAAAATTCAAATTTTCAAAGATTTGAATCTGAAACCTTTTCAAAATTTAATTATTTCTAAAATTTGACGCTCTAATACTTTTAATATTTAATTATAATCAAAAATTTTAACTCAAATCCATTTTTAAATCAATTTTTATGAGAAAATTCTGCAAGAATTTCATTATTTAAATACAAAAAAACAATTTATTAAATAATTACATATATTTTTTAAAATTGAATTCTTTTAAAGAATTGTATCAACCAATTTTCAAATAATTTGAATTCTTTTTGCAAAATTTTATTAAAATAGATATTAAAAATAATTAAATTAGGGACAACTTTTGAAAATAATTGAAATTTCGACAAGAAATTTATTAAATTTTTTGAAAATAATTCAATTTTAGAGAAGAATTTTATAATTTATATAGATAATTGACAATTTACGCAAAGAATTGCATTAAAAATTTTGATTGCAATAATTTTATTCTTTAAAGAAATTTAATCAAAAATTTATTAAAAACAATATTTAAATTCTAATAAATAAATTGTAGCAAAGGTTATCAAAATAATTAAATTTCTTTGATAAATTTTAATAAAATTTTTTAAGAATAATTACATTTTTCGAGGAATTCGATTAAAATTGTATTAAAAATAGTTGAAATTCTGCAATTAGCTTTATTATTCATCAAAATAATTGAATTCCAAATAAGCATTTTATTATTTGCCAAAAAAATTAAATACCTGTAAAAATTTTATTATTTATGAAAATAATTGAATATTGCGAAAAAATATATAAAAAAAATTTGTAAATATTTTGAATTCTTTTGCAAAATTTTATTAAAATAGATATTAAAAATAATTAAATTAGGGACAACTTTTGAAAATAATTGAAATTTTGCCAAGAAATTTATTAAATTTTTTGAAAATAATTCAATTTTAGAGAAGAATTTTATAATTTATATAGATAATTGACAATTTACGCAAAGAATTGCATTAAAAATTTTGAATGGAATAATTTTATTCTTTAAAGAAATTTAATCAAAAATTTATAAAAAACAATATTTAAATTCTAATAAATAAATTGTAGCAAAGATTATTTAAATAATTAAATTTCTTTGATAAATTTTAATAAAATTTTTTAAGAATAATTACATTTTTCGAGGAATTCGATTAAAATTGTATTAAAAATAATTGAAATTCTGCAATTAGCTTTATTATTCATCAAAATAATTGAATTTCTAATAAGCATTTTATTATTTGCCAAAAAAATTAAATACCTGTAAAAATTTTATTATTTATGAAAATAATTGAATATTGCGAAGAAATGTATAAAAAAAATTGTAAATAATTGAATTCTTTTGGAAAATTTTATTAGAATAGTATAGAAACTTATTAAAAATCATTGAATTGAGGAAAAATTTTGAAAATAATTGGAATTTTTCCAAGTATTTTATTAAAATTTTTGAAAATAATTGATATTTCGAAGAAGAATTTAATTACTTCTAAAGATACTTGAAATTTTGACGAGAATTTTTAATAAAATTTGAACATAATTGAATTTTTGCGAAGAATTTTATTACTTTTGAAAATAATTGAATTCCTTCAATCATTTGTGATTTCTCTAAAATTAGCCAAATTATATCGTATAATTTACGTACTTTACGGATCTTTTTCAACCGAATTACGGACTCTACGGATCTTTTTTCAAAAAAACGGACTTTTACGGACTTCAAGCAAAGTTACGGACTTTTACGGGATTTACGGACTTTTACGGGATTTACGGACCTAGTTCGAGCCCCGAAAGAATCTAAAAAGAAAATAAAAAGAATCTTGAAAGAATTTAAAAAGAATCTTGAAAGAATCTAAAAAGAATCTGTAAAGAATCTGAAAAGAATCTGAAAAGAAATGTTTTGAATGAAGTGAAATGATTCTATTGAATGAAAATTTATTTTATCGAAAATTCGTCCCGCTGGAGGAAGATAAATGCCGCAATAAATAAATAAGGCAGTGTCAATAATTAATAAAATAACTAAAATGGTTATCAATATGTGAATCTCCTCTGGGTTTGGAAAATAATTGAAGAAATTGTCCATTGACATTTTATATTTGGAAGGAAATTGCAGTGGTTCGAATTTTGTGATTTTCACAAACACAACAGTACCTATGGCAGTGTGGTATTCATTAAATGAGCATGCACTCGTGAACGTGTACGGAAAGGTCTTCTACCTTCGCCTTTCTAAAACAGCCAAGTGCTCGATCCTGAATCATCCGTTCCATCTGCTGGTTGGAATTCTCGAGTACGATACGAGCGAACTCGGTTAAATATTGGGCAATAGAGCGGCTAGACTGGCTCTCTGATGTGCCCGCAAGGATCCTCTATGTATATAGAGAAGACTACAGAATTAGAACGACTTCTCTTTAAACGAATTCTACACCAATGAAATGCATTCTTAACAATAAAATGACAATTCAGTGACGAATGAACAATTTTTGGGTAATAAATTTTACTATTACGCAAATTCTTTTATACTTTCTTATTCTTTTATTATTTTTGCTTCCTCATTTAGAGGAAGTATTGTAATACCGAAATTTTTCAACTTCGATTATTTAACCTAAGGAGTTCAAAAATGCCATTTTTAAAAAATGTAATTCCGTGTGTTGTCACATTTTCATAAATATCTCTAAATTATGAAGAGCTTTTGGACTGAATTTTTTTTTAAATTCTAGGTCTCATCTGCGGACACAAAATGCAAATACTTTCAGACAGATTAATAAAGTTTAACTATATATTTTTTTGATTTTTAATTTTTCAAAGAAACGTTTTTTGCCCATAACTTTAAAAAAAATGTCAGAACACCTACAAATGTTTTTCTCTACACTTGTAGTTTTTTTAGACGCATCTTTTGAGTTCTCAATGAACATTTTTCGTCCATATTCACCGGAGATATTCAACTTTTAAAAATCAAAAATTTTGGAAAATAAGACTTTTTTGAAAATTTTGTTGAAAAATGCAGAAATAACTTTGAAACCAAAGTCACCAACTTGTAGAACATTTAAAAAAGCTTCGATTGACCTATTTTTGAACCTAATTCGATTGAAAATAAAGAAGTTATTGATATTTAAAAAAACAGAAATTGTGAAGGAAACTTAAAAAAAATTTTTAATGTGAAAATAACTTTGAAAAGTTGAAAAATATTATTTTTCAAATCATGTCTAAAATTTAAAAAAAGAAAAAAAAATTTAGACGGAGAAAAGTTAGTCATTGATTGTCAGTTAAAACCGTGATTTTTAAATTTTCACTGATTTTAACTAAGAGACTAATTTTTAGTTTATCATTTATTAGGAAATAAATATTTGAAATATTCTTTTCATTACTCCCACACGTGTCGAGAGTGACGATAAACAATCAACGGAATGACAATAAACGGAAATGAGTAGGTATTTCAAAAAAATTTATTAACACGTCAAATTATTGTCTTCTTTATAAATGTCTTCATTGTCACTTGCAGGTGGATTGAGAATTATTATCGAGTATTTCCCAAAAATCGAAAATTTATTTTCCAGTGGGCAAACGACGTTCCTAAAACGTTTTTAGAAACATTTAATGAAAATCGGAAAAATCGTCAAAATTCAGGGAATTACATCACAATATTAGAATATTAAAAATATTAAAATATTTTTAAAAAAATTAAATATTAAAATTTAAAAAAAATATTAAATATTAAAATATTAAAAATAAAAATATTAAATTTAAAAATATTAGATATTAAATTAAAATATTAAAAAACATTAAATTTCTAGAATTCGTTGGAAAATTTGTAATTTTGTTGCCTAGCAGTATTTAAAAATGAAAGATTAAATTCAATCATGAATTTTTTTTTATTTTTAATTCATTTTACATTGAATATTGTTAAATTCTTTCATGATTAATTAAATTCTTTCTAATTCTAACAATATTTGAACTTTACAGACTTTAAATTGAATTTATTTTAACTAATTTAATTCTTGAGAAACTATAGAAAAATTATAATTTATAAATTATTTTGCGAAAAATTTTCTTTAAAAAATTCAAAAGATAATTAATTTTTATATAATAGTTGCGCTTTGAATTTTTATAAATAATTTAAGTGAGTAAAAAAATGTTTCGCGCGAAAGGCAGTATTTAATTTTGTATTATTATTATTATTATTATTATTATTATTATTATTATTATTATTATTATTATTATTATTATTATTATTATTATTATTATTATTATTAATTATGAATATTAAAAAAAACTTTTATTTCCAAATATTATTTTAAATTTTCAAATATTTTTAGAATCAAAATTTAAAAAAATTCTAAGTTAATAAAACTTTACAAATTGATTTCTAATTTTCATTTTGCATTAACATTAATTAGTTTTTCTATAATAATTTATAAATATTTACATACTTTATAAAGTAGATAAATTTGAAAGGATTTTCATTTAAAATTTTGAAAAATTTCAATTTTAAACTAATTTTATTTAAATATTTTAAAAACCTAGATTTTTAAAAAAGTTTTAATAACTTAAATTCTTCTAAAATTTTTAAAATTTTTTAATAAATATTTAATTAAATAATAAAAGTTAAAACGAATTTATAGAAGAATTTTAGTTCTCTAGAATTATTAAATAAAATTTTTCTTTAAATAATTTATTTTTAATAATTTTTCAAAAAGTTCATTAACAATTTTCAATTCGACTTGTTTTTAATTCAATTTTATGAAACTTCATCGATTATTCGAAAACTAAAAATAAATAAAATAAATAATAATAATAAATTTTGAAATAATTTTAAAATTAGAATTGAATTAAAATTAAAAAAAAATTTATTCCTCAAAATTGTTCGTTAAAAATATGAAAAATTCTAATTTAGTTTACTTTATTTTAAATTTAAATCTTTTGAAAATTATATTATATTTAAAAATATAATGCATTCAACATTCAATTATAATTTAAAATTCAAACTGAAATGCATTTTTAAATCAATATTTATTAGAAAGTTCTATGAGAATTAATGTATTTAACTTTAAAAATAAACATTTCGTTAAATATTTGAACGTTTTTTAAAATTGAATTTTCATGAAGAACTTTATCAAAAAATTCTTAAATAATAATTGAATTCTTTTAAAAAATTTTAATAAATTTTTTTCAATCACTTCATTTGTCGAAAAATTTAATGACAATTTTGTGTTTAAATATAATTGAAATGTTGACAAGAATTTTATAAAAATAAAATAATTTTTTTTACTTTATTTATAAAGATAATTAAAATTTTAACGACAATTTTCGGCTATTTTGGAACATAATTGGATTTTTGCGAAGAATTATATTACATTTGAAAATAATTAAATTTTTGGTGACGAATTTCATTAAAATTTCTTCTTAAATATTTAAAATGTTTTATGAAATTTTATTAAAATAGTAAACATTGTAAATAATTGAATTTTGAGAATCTTTTGAAATTAACTAAATTTTTACAAAGGATTTATTAAAATTACTTTTAAAAAAATTCAACTGTCACGGTACAATTTCATTGCAATTTTTTAATATAATTTATTCTTCTATAGAATAAATGAAAAGATAAAAAAAAATAACTTATTTTTAAAAACCTCAATTTTTTACATGGAAAAATAATAATGATTAAATATTTGTTTAAAAATAAAGTTATTGATGTTTTCTAATAATTTTCTAATTAATAATAAATTTAGTTTTAAAAACCTGCAAAATTTCCGTTTTTCAATCTGGAAAACCTAGAAAAGTCATGGAATTTGAAAACGGTAAAATCGTGAATAAAAATATTAATTAAAAAAATTTTTTTTAATTTTTAGTAAAAAAAGTTTGGAAATCAGGGGAAAAATAAAATCAACTTCTTTTTTGCAACTCTGTTTAAATTACAGACAAAAAATATTTTGGAACATTACTTTAACACCAATATTCTTGAAATGTTTTAAAAACATATTTTTGTTAAACATGAAACGTTCTGAAAACGTTTTCGAGAACTCTTGGAATAACGAACATGGTTGTAACTAAATTTACATAAATTAAAAAGAAATTCCCCTTTTGCTTTACGAATATATAATATTGTATTTTATTGATGAAATAAACTGCTCTCTAAATCCGAATTAGACAGCTTAATTAGAATTTAACATCAAACGTGGCACGTTGTTTACATATAAAGTAAAATTATACATATGGGCATTTAAAATAATTCATACCTGAATGGAGTAATCAATCTGTCAATAAAGCTAATCAACGGATGTTTGAAATTGGTGCAGCTCTATATAAGGTGTATGAATAATGTATACACATACAGACAAATACTGTCACATATATTTAAATGAAATACCAGTGATTGGTTTATTAAATTCGGCAAATATTTACTTTCTAGGCGAATAAACAATACAGCACTCTCGATAGATTAATAAAGGCAACGAACCATTTTTTTCGATAACAGTATTTTATTTTATGCTATTACAATTGTTACACTAGACAAAACATGCGATGTATGTCAAACGCACTCCGGAAATTGAAGGAAAGAAAAAAAAATTCGAATATTTTTTACTGAATTTTCATTACAAAAATTAATTACAAAAATTAAAGAAGATTTAAAGTAAGGACTCAAGGAGTCTATGAAATTTCTCTATTTCCACGAGATTTTTGTACCAACCTCGGTAACCAACAGATGCTAAAAAAAGTTCCAATTGCAAAATCTTGATATTGATTGCAATTACGAATAGAATAGCCAAAGAAGCAGAATAATTGATTTGCGGCACAATTTCCGAATTTCCTAGAAATCAATTTTCCAGTTTCACTTTGGAAACGAAGAAGAGAAAATTGATTATGCGTACATATTGAAACCATAATTTAAAGAGGAGGATGATGTTTCGAGAGCTATTCATCACGAATGTTTTGAAAAAAAAAAAATGTTTTGATCTTATGGTGAAGACGAACTGTTTGACTGGAAGGCGATTTACCTTCTTATTCGTTTCCCTTCTTTCCGTAAATGTCAGGAGACTCTCGAACTAAAATGCAACTTGTAATAAGAAGAGTCGTGTTTCATCCTCGTTATATTCTTCATAGCTTTCATATATACATTATACAAGATTGAAACAAAAAAAAAGTGCTTCTTATCATTAACTTTTTTTAAAACTTTTTTTACACCCACACACAATTTTTGTACAAAAAAATAAAATGAAAACGACTCTTCTTCTTAATGAAAATAACTTGTGTGTGTATGTAATCAGATTTAGGGAAAGGGGGCTTTTTTTTAAGGGTACGACCCCGCGAGTTATTATTTATTAAGTCTATCGTTTTCGCTCATCATCTTTAAGCGTGAGAAACGAGTTTCACTTTCTTTCAATTTATAAATTTATGCAGGTCGTGGTCTTTCACACAAAGATGATGGCTTTCGCAGTTTTACGTAAAATAGTTTGCAAATCATCGGAAATTATAGGAAGGACATAAATATAGGAGAGAAAGAGAGAGAGAGAGAGAAGGGTGTAAAGATCTTGATAGTTTATTACACGAAATATTTTCAGGGTTGCCACGCAACATGGAAACCTGAAAAACCTGGAAATGTTAAGGAATTTTATAAAAAATGAAAAAACCTGGAAAAGTCAGGGAATTTTTATCGAAATGCAGGAAAATTGTTGTTTTCCAATTGTATTTATTTTCAAAATCTAATTTTACTTACACCTTTCAAAATTAATTTAATTTTAAAAGAGTTGCGTTTACGATTTACATAATAATTAAATGAACTTGAAGAGATTTTTAATTTTAAATTTTGTAAAATCTCAATTTTAAATTAATTTTATTGGAAATTTTAAAAAACCGAGATTTTTACAAAAATTGTAATAACTAAAATTGTTCTGAAACTAGTTAAATTTTTCCATATACATTTAATTGATTTTTTAAAATAATGGATTTGTAGAAGAATTTTAGTTAAAACAACTAAAACAAATGGAATTTCAACAGAAATTAGATATTATTGCAGATATTATTTTTAAAAGCAGTAAAATTCTTCTCAAAATTTCAATTATTTTTCATTATTTATTTCTCAAAGAACTTAATTTTTTTCCAAAGTATAAAGACATTCTTTTGTAATAATTCAATTTTTTTAAAAAATAATTTTGACAAAAGTTAAGTTAAGTTAAGTTAAGTTAAAAAACTAAAATTGTTCTGAAATTAGTAAAATTTTTTAATACATATTTTATTGCTTTTTTTAAATAATTGATTTATAGAAGAATTTTACATAAAAACACTAAAACAAACAAATTCTTCTCAGAAATTTAATTATTTTATTTTTTTTTTATTTATTCTTCAAAGAAATTAATTATTTTCAAACATTTTAATAAAATTCTTTTCTAACAATTTAATTTAGTTTCAAAATAATTTTCATGAAATTCTTCGTAGAAATTTAATTAATTTCAAAAATTTGTCAAAATTAAATTATTTTGAATGTTAAATAATAAAATTTCACAAAAGAATTCAATTATTTAAAACAAATTTTAATTAATAGTTTCAAGAATTCAATTATTTTCAAAAGTAATAAATTCTTTGCAAAAATAAAATTATGTTCAAAAAGTTACAAAAATTTTAGTGAAAATTTCAATTATCTTTAAAAATAATACAATTTTTCTCCGAAATTCAAATATTTAGGAAAATTTTAATAAAGTTCTTTAACAATTTTCAAATCCATTTATTTACAATATTCAATTTTACGAAATTTTAATTATTTGTAAATTCTTCAATTAAATATATGTAAGAAAATAAAAACTTCAAACCTTATCTCAAATTTTAACTAAAATTCATTATAAAAATCAATTATTACCAAAAAATTAACGAGAATTCAATTATTTAAATAAAAACAAAGATAATTTATTGACTAATTCAATTTTTTTTTTTAATTCAATTCTGATAATGAATTTTATCAACAAATTATGTAAAGAATAGAATTCTTTCGACGAATTATAATAAAATTCTAAAAAAATAATTATTACATTTTTTAGAAATCCGATTAAAAATTAATGTACTGAAAATTATTGAAATTCAGCAATGATTTTTTGAAATTTTTATTTTTTCAAAAATAATTGAATGTTCGTGTAGAATATTATAAACAATTTTTTTTTAAATTGAATTTTTTGACTATAAAATAAATATTTTAAAATAAATATTTTTTTTTATTTTTAAATAAGATTAAAATTGAATTTTCATACAGAATTTTATCAATAAATTTTTAAATAATTGATTTTCCTTTACAAATTTTAATGAAATTTTTATGAATAATTTCATTTTTCGATAAAATATTTGTAAATTTTTGAACACAATTCGATTTTTGCAAAGATTTTTATTACTTTTGAAAATAATTGAATTTTGACAAATTACTCTGAATAAAAATGAAATTTTTTTTAATTTTTGAAAAGAATGTAATTTTTTGAAAAATAATAAAAAAAATTGAATGTTTAAAAAATTATTATATAATTGATATTATGTTATCATTATTTTATTTCTATTCTTTAAAGAATTAAATTTTTTTCAAAAATATTAATATTTAATTTAATTAGTAAATATTTTATTAAATAATTGAATTATTTTAACAAATTTAAATAAATTTTTTAGGAATAATTTCATTGTTCGTTTTAATTTGATAAAAATTGTACATTTATTAAAAAGAATTGATATTTTGCCAAGAATTATATTAAAATTTTATAAGAAATGTTTAAATGTCGGAGATAAATTTTATTATTTATAAAAGTGATTGAAAATTGTAAAGAATTTTTGTAGATTTTTGAAACAAAATTGGATTTTTGCAAGAAATTATGCTACTTTTGTATATAATTGAATTCTGAAGACTAATTAATTAATTAATTAATTAATTAATTTTATTAAAATTCGTTTTACATAATTGATTTTTTTTAAATTGTTTGAAATATTAGAAATATTAGACTTTAAAAATAATTGAATGTTGACAAATCATTTTGAAGAAACCGTAAAAAAATAAAAAATTATTAAAAATAATTTAATTTTTTTGAAGAATAAATAAAAAAACAGTTGAATTGTTGAAAAATCTAACTTTTTACATGAAAAAATAATAATGATTAAATATTTATTGAAAAATAAAATTATTGATGTTTTTCGAATAAGTTTCTAATTTATAATAAATATAGTTTTGAAAATCAGGAAAAATTCCATTTTGTAACCAGAATAACGTGGAAAAGTCAGAGAGAATTTGAAAAGAGAAAAAGCGAAGCAACCTTGGAGAGAGAGAGAGAAGGGTGTAAATATCTTGATAGTTTATTACACGAAACATTTTGATTCCAAAAAAAGCAGGTGACTTCGAGTTTTTTTCCATACAATGAAATAGAACACAAGAGGACAAATCATCCTTTTATTTTTATCTTTTGTCTTTCCACGTATCTTTTTCTTTTGTCATCACACACGAATAAACTGAAAAGAGAGAACAGTAATAGTTGAAAAATAGTACAGAGCAATACGTTTTTCTATAGAGGAAGGAATCCCACTGAAGAGGGAAGGAATGATGGAAAGAGAAGGGGATTCCAACTATTCAAACTTTTTTCCTTAATTTCTCTAATTTTTTATGAAAATGGTTTTGGAATATTTTCGAAATATCTGTAATGTGTAAATAATCTTCTAAATGAGTATATACGTACTTTATGAAAGATGCGGAATATATGGCAATAGTGATAAAATTCGATTAAGAAATTTTCCACTTTATCTCATAAGAGTTTCGTAATTATTCTTATGTTGAATATTGCTATTTAATTGAACTGCAAAAAGGATTACCCGCGGGGAAATAAATTATTGTCAGTGTATAATGATTAAATGTATATCATCTCTCGGTATTGAGTTGTTGAATTTTTTTTTTTACTTGCGCATTTTATACTTCGCTATAGCTATAGCGAATACTTTTGTTGTCGTTTAAAAACAATAATTTCTTCATTGATTGATCTTTATATTTATTGTTGTGCGCGAGGAAATTGTAGTCAAATTGCATAGGAGAGACAACAAGTATATAATTGATCTTTAAATCCGTCACTTATTTGGATAAGGTAAATTTCATTTCGTGCAAACGGTCACGATTATCAAAGAAGCATCATTAGAGAGAAAATTTCTGCAACAAAGATTTTTTCATAGCCAAAGGGACACTTCTCGTTGATCATTATTTTAATCTTCCCAACTCTATAATCGTCTTGAGATGGATTTTTGCAAATCATTATTAATCGGTAGTTTGTTTTTGCAGAAGAAGAAAACAAAGGAACGATAAGATGATTGGCAAGAGATTTAAATTAGACGGTGGGTAATTTTATCAGGGTTCTAAAATTGCTACTTTTTTGTACAATTAGGAGCATAAAGCGCGAAAAAATTAAATTTTACAGCAAAAAAAAAATGCAATATAAGGAAAAAAAGTTGCTAATTATAATTTTTCGGAAAAAATTAACGTGTTATTCGAGAGGTCTTCTTTAATATCACAAGGAAATGTTTGTTTAAAATTGAGAAATTGACGTCGTGGTAATTGTACGCTTATCAATTTTCACTCAAGCAAAAGATCGAATATGAATATATTGTACGTATACAACAGTCAAAGCATGAAAATCGTTATAACGTAATCTAAACAAACATTACATAACTCATTAAAAAATCTTCTATTGTAATACCAAACTAACCAACTCTCAAGTTTTCTTTTCCCTAGAAATTGACATTTTAACATATGCGAAAACATAAATGCTAAATGCCAGAACTATGGTGGACATTATAAGATTCACAAGTTAACTATTATTTCTGATTGCACGTCACTTTCTCCCTGATGGAGGAGTTAAAGGTAGCTTCTGTAAAAAGAGATTTCATACTTCCAACGCATACACACAATCACACAACAAAAATGAATGCGTTTCATCGTTATAATGCTAATACCATACCGAAGTCACGTAAAATGTTGCCTACTACACGAAATCCAAAACCTAATCATTCAAACAAATTATTCCACACTATTAAAGAAAGGAATTTGAATTTTCTGAATTTAAAAAACAAATTTCTATTTTTATTATACTGCTATAGTACTTTTTTTCACATCATTTCTTGAAAATTAGAATTAATTTCAAATGCTTGAATTGAAAGGAAAATGTTTGTCAGTAATAGTGATAACCAGAGTCAAGTTTTCTGATGATGATAAAATTATGCTGTTATGTATAAACGAGGTATCGTTATGGTTTCTCAGTTATGAGACTTGTGTAAATTTCAGCGGCAATGAAGGAATAATTGTGCCCCAGCATGTACAGTACTAACTTGTTTCAAATACAGTGCTTTGCACTTAAGACCTTCCCAATCATGTATTACAGGATTACTCGAATTAGAGGTGCGAATTTAATAGCATGTAGATCGTAATGAGCTTCTGCTAATTCAGATCAAATTCCCCCCATTAGCCAAGAATTGATTTATCATTGCCGACTATTCATCTACTATCTATTATTATAATCTCTTCCTAAATTAATTCCCCAATGTTCGTGATTTATAATAATTATTATATTAAATCAATACATTAAGCTTCGTGTTTGATAATTAATTTTTAAACAGAAGCAAAAAGTGGATTTAAGGCTGACGAAGAATAGTAGAAAAAGTAGCTATAGAAAAATTAAATTAGATTCAAAAATAAAATTATTTTTATTCTGAAATTTAAATATTTTTAATATAAAAAAATATTAAAAAAATATTAAAAAAATATTAAAGTATTTAAAAATATTAAATATATAGAATATTTAATACAGATATAATATACAGAATATAATAAATATAATATACAGAATATTTTATTCTGAAATTTAAATATTTTTAATATAAAAAAATATTAAAGTATTTAAAAATATTAAATATTAAAATATTTTTAATGATTTCAATGTAAAGGCTTTTTGAACAACTATTTCTGAAAATTACAAACATAATTACAAAATTGTAATATTTGTAATTCTTCCAAAAGTCAATCGACTTTTTTGTTCAAAAATTTGAAGTTGAAAATCTTTAGAAATTTAATTACTTCTAAAGATTCGCACTATGAGGCATTACTTTTTTTGATTTTACAGACTTTACACTCATCTATTAAAACTATTTATTACTTTCTTTACAATTTGCTATTATTTTATAACAATTTTTTTTACACTTGTAACACTAAAAGCTACTTTGTCATTTATTTATTTCTATTAAATTCGCAAAACCAAAAAGTTGAAATAAAAGAAATGTATTTAAAAAAAAACTGTAAAATTTTTTCAAAATAATTTAACTATTTTCAAATTTTTTTCGAAGTTCAGTCTTATTACTTTTAATATATCTGCTATTTTAACAAAATTTTCTATTGAATTCAAATTCGTAAAAAAAATTTTCAAAACCATACTTTGCAAATATTTAATTAATTTCAGAAATAATAAATTTTTGGAAGGAAAACAATTATTTAAAATATAATTCTTAATTTTCTTTAAAAAAAATTTATTATTTAAAAAAAAATTTTTTTGAATTCTACGCAGGAATTAAATTTTTATCATTTTCAAACATTTAAATGAAATTCTATTGTGACATTCGAGTTTTTTAAAAATAATTTTAATAAATTCTTTGTAAAAAATTTAGTTAATTTCAAAAGATTCTCAAAATTCAATTATTTCCAATGTTTGCTATTTTAATAAAATTTCACAAAACATTTTAAATATTGAAGAAAAATTTTTAATAAAATTTATCACAAGAATTCAAATATTTTCAAGAGTAATAAATTCTTCGATCCAAAATCCAATTATGTTCCGAAAATTGCTAAAATATTCCCGTCAAAAATCCAATCTTGTTCAAAAACTTACAAAAATTCTCCTAAATTTTTAATTACTTTTGTAAATAATAAAACTTTTTTCTGACATTCAAACATTTCTCAAAAATTTTAATACAATTCTTGGCAGAATTTCAATTATTTTTATGCAGAAAATTTTCACTAAATTTCTCAAAAAATGAAATTATTTTAAATAAATTTATTAAAATTTCTTAAAAAATCCAATTATTATTTGAAAATTTGTTGATAAAGTTCTTCATGAAAATTCAATTTTAAAAAATGTTCAATTATTTAAAAAAAATGTATATTTTTAGAGTTAAATAAATGAATTCTTGTAGAATTTTCTAATAAATATTGATTTAAAAATTAATTTCAGTTAAAGTTTTAGATTATAATTGAATATTGAAAGCATTATAGCCGTGGATTTTAAGAAATAATTTATTTTCCAAAAGGTTTAAAATTAAAATTAAATAAATTTGAATTTTTCATATTTTTAAGTTTTTATTTTCTATTATATATTTGAACAATTTTCGAATAATCAATAAAATTTCGTAAAATTGAATTGAAAACAAGTCGATTTGAAAATTGTTAATGAACTATTTGAAAAATTATTAAAAATAATTTATTTAAAGAAGATTTTTAATTAAAAATTGTAGAGAACTAAAATTCTTCTATAAATCCGTTACGACTTTTATTAAACAATTAAATATATGTTAAAAAATTTAAAAAATTTTAGAAGAATTTTAATTACTAAGACTTTTTTGAAAATGTGGATTTTTAAAATTTTTTAATGAAATTAATTTAAAATTGAAATTTTAATTTTCAAAAGGTTCATAATTAAAATAAAATAAATTTGAATTTTTCATATTTTTAACGAACAATTTTGAGGAATAATTTATTTTTTTAAAGTTTAATTGAATTTCTATTTTTAAATTATACGAAGTTTTTCTTTTCTTTTATATAATTGAAGAATTTTCTATTAATCAATAAAATTTCGTAAAATTGAATTGAAAACAAGTCGATTTGAAAATTGTTAATGAACTATTTGAAAAATTATTTAAAATAATTTATTTAAAGAAGATTTTTAATTAAAAATTGTAGAGAACTAAAATTCTTCTATAAATCCGTTACGACTTTTATTAATTAATTAAATATATGTTAAAAAATTTTTTAAATTTTAGAAGAATTTTAATTATTAAGACTTTTTTGAAAATCTGGATTTTTTAAATTTTTTAATGAAATTCATTTAAAATTGAAATTTTACAAAATTTTAAACAAACAACTTTTCTAATTCATCCACTTATGAAAATTGTGTATATATTTATTTTAAAATTGAATTAATTGAATTAATTAAATTATTTAAAATATTTAAGTAAAATTAGATTTCAAGAATAAATACAATTCGAAAATAACAATTTTCAAGGATTTCGATCAGAATTCCCTGACTTTTCCAGGTTTTTTCAATTTTTATAAAATTTCCTGACAATTTCCATGTTTTTCAGATTTCTACGTTGCGTGTCAGGTTTTCAATAAATTTTTTATTTTTGAATTTAATTGATTGATTTCTCGTTCAATTTTCTAATAAGAATTAATTTAAAAATAAATTTCTGTCAAAATTTTCGATAAGAATTAAATATTACAAGCTTTATTTATTTAAATTAAATCTAAATTAATTAAATGTTGAATTAAATTTTTAAATTTTTAAAGTTCTTAATTAAATTTTTAGATTTTCAAATTCTAAATTAAACTTTTAAATTTAAAATATTTTAAATTAAACTTTAAAAGGTTTTAAATTAAACTTCTAAATATTTTAAAATTTAAATTATAAATTCAATTTTTTAACTTAGATATTTAAAAATTTTAATTGCATTAAAACTGTAATAATATTTGAATTTTTATTTAGAAAAAAAACTATTAAATATATAATTTTTTTAATCGTGGGAAAAATGCGTATTAGTATTGAAATATTTATCACTCCTATGAACTTGATAAGTAAATATTTAAGTACTGTCATAATTTCCAAAGGTTGAAAATTCTGGAAGTCGTAAAGAAGCTTAGAATTGGCAATCATCCGGATTTACTTTAATAGAAAAAAAATCTAAATCCGAAATTATGTTAGAATCCATAATCCGTTTCTTGTTCAATAACTAACCGTCCGGTCAGAAAACTTAATCCGAAGTGAATCCGGAATAATCTCAAATTTGCGTCTACTTTAGAAATTCGCACTTAATTTTAAGGTCACGAACAATCGTTAATAATTTAATAGTAATCTATTTCTCAGATAGTAAAATTTACCTTCTCGCTAAAATTTGTATTTACTCCGGATTATTGAGAACTAATTACAGAAATAAAACCGGATTTCTTACAAAAATTACATAATGTGCGAACTAAGTTTACACTAATGCTGATGGTGTATTTAAAATATCGAAATAGGTATTATTTTGAACCAATTTCTTTCGGAACTTTTTTTTTTTCTTTCGGATTTTTGAAAAATGAATATTTTTGCAAAATGGATATTTGCTGTCGTTCCGGAGAGTATTAAAGTGAAACATGTCGGAACAAGAATATATTCCGAAGAATATTACAATGTTATTAAAGGGGAAAATAAAATTTATACACAGTGTCGTAAATTTAACAGTGTCTTCATTTTATAATTTGAGGATTTCATAATGTCTGCCTTATTAGATTATTTATTGTCCACAAATTCAACGCCTCTCGAGTCCCTTGTCACGAGCGCGAGTTGCGTGTCGGGGAAATTGTCCTTTAAACTTTACGAGGCTTGTAATAATTCACATATTTGAGAAAGTTTAAACAAGGCTTTCTATAGGGACTTTATGAGGGCTTATGGCACTTTTCTGTCGATGTAGATAAATTTTGAATTTACCTCGATCGTTAAAAGTTTCGCTTGGTTTGGTGCGTTGTTATTATCATTCGTTCGCAACTATCCGGATGTTTTTGTCCATTCAGACAGAGAGTCATAAACGTAGTATTGCAACGAGTATGAATTCTCTCTTTCTCTCTGTACCAAAAATTTTCTCTATTTTCGGTTGTTTTCTCCGGATTTAACATTATAAACACACGTATGTGAATAACATCAATTTACTCACAAAACACGAGATCATAAATTTTCCTTTTCACTTGCATATAATATTATGAGTATAATTCCAAATTCTGTTCGCTCTTTCAACAATATTCTAGTGCATACTTGACTCACTAATTAGTCCGATGTTATTAAATCATACCGATTCTAGCTAATTTATGAATCTACTTTTTCCCCTCTATGGTGCAATTTTCTTTAGGGATTTTTTAAAATCAAATTTATCATAATTTTAACAGCGAATGGGGAAAATTATTGAGTTCTAGGAAATTTTGATAAAAAGTATTTAAATGCAGATGAAATTCTAAAAATATAATAATATTGAATAAATAATAATAATAACAATAATAATAATAATAATAATATAATAATAATAATATAATAATAATAATATTAATAATATCAATAATATTAATATTTTAGAAAAATATAAAGCTTTGGATTTTTTTTAATTATCTTAATTTGAATTACAGTGACAATTTTAATTAATTTTAATTAATGGCTAAGATTTCTTTAAAAAAAATGTATCTAATTATTAAAAAAATTGTTTAAAAAAGTAGAAAGTTTTGAAATTCTTCAAATATTTGTTTAAAATTTTTTCTAATAAATTTAATTATTAATTAAGAATAATTAAAATTATTCAAAATTCAATTCTTTAAAAAAGAAACATTTCAAAAAATATTATTTAGAAAAAAAAATTTTTTTTTAACTAAAACAAAAAATTAAATTAAAAAATTAAAATAAAATTAAATTGAATTAATAAAAAATTAAATTTAAAACTAAAACTGATCTGTAATTTAAAATACTAAAACTTTATAGTACAATTCTTACAATATTTAATTATCTTCTAGAATGTTTCATCCTAAATGATTTTCTAAATCTATTATTTCACTTTATTTACAATTTGCAATAAAATTATTTTCAATTCAATTTTACAAAATTTCGATACAATTAACTGCATATTATTAAAAAATTTAAACAGATTAAAAAAAAATTTAATTGGATTTTTTGAAGAAAGGGAATTGTTTAGAATTTGAAAATTTAATTGTGTTAAAAAATTTCTCCTACATTTTATCAAATTTTAATTTGCATAATTTGTAATCAAAATAATTTTCTAAATTAATTGTTTTGAATAATTTTTAGAAATTTCTTTGAGAATTCAAATTTTAAAATACAAAGAATACATTTCTTATAAAAAATTTTACTACACTGCAAATAATGTACTTGAATCAAATAACTGATTATTATCAAATAAATATTTACTGAAATCAAATAATCAAAAAGAAAAAAATTTTAAATAAAAAAATTTAATTTAATTTTTAAATTTAAAAATTTTTAATTTTAAATTTAATAACTTTTTTATTTATTCGAATCAAATAAATTTGAACTAAAAAATTCAGTATTTAAAGCAAATACCATTTAATTGACATAAATAAAAACTACTTGATCAAGCAAATAAATTTTTTTCTTTAGAAATTTAACTCTTTATTTCGAAGAAGATCATTTTTTCATAAATAGCGAAAGTATAAACGAAAAAAACTAAAAATATCATTATTATAGTATAATTTGTAGTTCTTTCAGGTAAAATACTTTTCAACCAGTAATTAAATTTTTTATTTTACTAGATTTGTAATTTTTGAAAATAATTAATTTCAGAAGGTTTGGAATTAAAATTTTAATCCCTGCATGGAAAAGTCAATAACAATAATTACACTAAATAATGATTTGACTAATTAGTTATTAAAATATTTATTAAATGTTTATTTAGCAAAACTTACTAAGTAAGTACTTGAATGATTAATTATTTAAATAATTATTTAGTAAAAGTATTGTTATCTATTTTTACATAGGATTTAATATGTATTTAAGGCATTTTTAAACCTGAATTTTATTATTTTCAAAAATTACAACTGTAATCGAATTAAAAAGTCAATAACTAATTTTACAGACTGAAAATATTTTATTTTTAAATTGGAAAAATTTACTATATAATTATTTGAGTACCTAATAATTGTTAATTGAATAATAATTAAATAATTATTTACTAGAATTTAGTAAATGAATATTTGAGTAATTAATTATCGTAATATTTATTTAGAAAAATTTACTACTCTCTAAATTTAAATAAGTTAAAAATAACTGTCAGTCGAGTTTAAGTAATTTTTAAATTATTCTTTCGACGAATTTTAATAAAATTCCAAAATTACGTATTTCAGAATTTCGATTAAAATTGTATAAAAAATAATTGAAATTCTGCAATGACTTTTTGAAATTTTTATTTTCTGGAAAAATAATTCAATGTTCGTTTAGAATATATTTAAAAAAATTTTGTTTAATCATTACATTTTTTTAATATAAAAATCAATATTTTTTTAAATAATTGAATGTTTCTTAAATTCGAATTATCATAAAGAATTTTATCAACAAATTTCTAATTAATTGAAGTCTCTGGACAAATTTAAAAAAATTTTAAGAACAATTTCATTTTTGAGAAATTTGATAAAATTATACACATATAAAAGTAATTGAAATTCTGCTAAGAATTTTATTAAAATTTTTTCCGAAATGTTTGAATGTCGAAGAAAAATTTTATTGATTTTAAAAGTAATATTGAATAAATATTTATTTAGTCGAATTAACTAAATAAATATTTGAGTAATTAATTATTGTAATATTTATTTAGAAAAATTTACTACTCTCTAAATTTAAATCAGTTAAAAATATCTGTCAGTCAAGTGCAAGTATTTTTTAAATTATTTTTGGCTGAATGTTAGTTATTATTGCACTGAAAATTAGTTATTTTCGCAATTGATTCAAAAGCAAAAAGTCATTTTCTGTTAAAACCTTGATTTTTAATTGATTTAAATTTATAGAGTAAATAAATATTTAAGTAATTATTAATATAAATTTTTATTCAAATATGTATTTAGCGAAATTTATTAGCGAAATCATTAATATTTATTTAAGTAATTATTAATATAAATTTTTATTCAAATATGTATTTAGCGAAATTATTAATATTTATTTAAGTAATAATTAATATAAATTCTTATTCAATTATTAGCGAAATTATTAATATTTATTTAAGTAATTATTAATATAAATTTTTATTCAAATATGTATTTAGCGAAATTATTAATATAATTAATTATTAATATATGTTTTTGGCAAAATTATTAACATAAAGTATTGGATATTGTAAAAGAAAAGAAAAATTCCAAATATTTCGCTAATTCGATTTATTTTATACGCGAAGGTAAATTTCCTCTACATCCACTTTCAATATTCCTTTATAGTGTATAGCAGAGTTGAACCAAATTTTTCGGAGGCACTTTTTCCAAGAGAACACGTTTAACTTTTGTGAAGTTAAAGAATGGAGATAGACGCGAACCCATACAGCGAAGTATTTTTATATAGAGATGCAAGAAAACTCGATAAACACTCCTTTTGTGCCTGCTTGATACACGTACCTGTTGTAAAAAGTGTAATTTTATTGGTCATGCTGGTCTGGGAAAAATCGAGGCATCTGTGTGATTGTTTGTGTGTGTGTGTGCTGTGCTATAACACAACTGAAAGCATTGAAGAAATTGAATTTCAAGACTCGCAACATATAGACCATAAGTTTCGCAAAAGTCACATTTCATATACTCGGTATAAGCTTTTTTTTGCAGACAAACGCCAATTTTTTAAAAAAGAGGAGACGATACAAATAACGTGTAGACAGTATATCACATACTCGTATAGATGATTTTTCTGCGAAAATTGCAACCGCAACGATATTTTATATATAAAACACGATACACAATCTTCTTGTGTATTATATTTTTTCAATACACACCTCTGAGAAGAGAGAAAAAAAGGGTTGCAAAAAATAAAAAGGTAGTAAATTAAAGTTGGGAAAATTAATTAAAAAAATAAAAAATCCTTTTTTTTACTGCAATGGAAAAAAAATTACTTGATTCAATTAAATCGAATTGTTCCAGAAATATTTATTTGATTCAAATAATTTTTATTTGGATCTAATAAATATTTATTTTTGATTTTATTTATTTATTTGATTTGGATAATTTGAATAACGTTTATTTGAATCAATGAATTTGATAATGAATCTTAATTGAGACAATTAGATAATTAATTGACTCTAATAAATGCATTTTTTAATGCAAAGAATGATTTATTCACAGTTTTCTTGAAAGTATCAAATTGATACTAAAGTGAATCAAATTGATGTCAAACATCTGGATCAATTTTTTATTTGATCCACAATTTTGGTATCAATTCGTTGCCATTTGATACCACGGTAAATCGTTAGGTATTAAAATAACACCAAAAAGGATTAAAATAATCCAATTTAGTGTTATTTTAATCCATTTTGGTGTTATTTTAATATCTAACGATTTACCGTGACTTTGAAATTAACAGTGTCTGAAACAATTAATTTATTTATTTCACTTAATTAATTGAATATTGGATTTCAATAAAAATTCAACGGTGACAAACAACCTGAAAACCTGAAAAACCAGGAAATGTCAGGGAATTTTATAAAAATTGAAAAAAACTGCAAAAGTTAGGGAATTTTTCATCGAAATTTTGGAAAATTGTTGTTTTCTAATTGTACTTATCTTTGAAATCTAATTTTAGTTAAATATTTCAAAATTAATTCAATTTTAAAAGAGTTGCATTTACGATTTTCATAACTAAATGAACTTGAAAAGGTTTTTATTTTAAATTTTGTAAAATTTCAATTTTAAATGAATTTAATTAAAAAATTTTAAAACCCTAGATTTTTCAAAGAAGCTTAATTACTAAGATTCTTCTAAAATTATTAAAAATTTTTAATAAATATTAAATTACTTAATAAAAGTTATAACGGATTTATAGAAAAATTTTAGTTTTCTAGAATTTTATAATTAAAATTCTTCATTAAATAAATTATTTTTAATAATTTTTCAAAAAGTTCAATGACAATTTTCAAATAAAAGTTATAACAGATTAATAAAAAAATTTTAGCTAAAAAGACTAAAACAAATTGAATTTCAAATTTCAATTCAATTCTTTTATTCAATTATTTTTAAAAGTAGAAAAATTCTTCTTAGTAATTCAATTATTTTTATTTAATTTGTTTTACAAGGAATTAAATTATTTTCAAAATTTTAATGCAATTCTTTTGAAAGAATTCAATTTTTTTTCAAAATAATTGTAATAAAATTCTTCGTAAAAAATTAAGTTATGTTAAAAAATTTACAAAAATTTAAATAAAAATTTTATTTATCTTTTAGAAATAATACAATTTTTCTCCAAAATTCAGTTGTTTAGAAAAATTTTGTTGTAATTCTTTCGACGAATTTTAATAAAATTCTAAAGAGTAATTAGATTTTTCAGAATTTCAATTAAGATTATATTAAAAATAATTGGAATTCTGCAATGATGTATACAAATAAAAACTTCAAATTTTATCTTAAATTTTAACTTTAATTTATTTTAAAAATAAATTATTATGAGAAAATTCTATGAGTATTCAAAACAAATATAATTTATTAAATAATTTAATTTCTTGTAAAATTCCTTTATGATGAAAAATTTTATTTTAATAAAATTCTAATGAATAATTATTTTATTTTAATAAAATTCTAATGAATAATTATTTTATTTTAATAAAATTCTAATGAATAATTATTTTTGTTGTAAAATTCAATTAAAACTGTATGAAAAATAATTGAAATTCAGCAACGACTTTTAGAAATTTTTTTTTTCTGGAAAAATAATTGAATGTTCGTTTAGAATATTGTAAAAATTTTTGTTTAATCATTAAATTAAAAGTTTTTCAGAAATGTTTGAATGTCGATGAAAAATTTTATTATTTATAAAAGTAATTGAAAATTGACAAAAATTTTTGTAAATCTTTGAACAAAATTAGATTTTTGCAAAAAATTTATTACTTTTGAAAATAATTGAATTCTTGCAAGGAATTTTATTCAAATTTCTTTTTAAATAATGGAATTCTGTTGTTAAAAGTTTTTTGACACATTGGACATTGAAAATAATTGAATTTTGACAAAATATTTTGAAGAAGATGAAAAAAAATTTGAAATTTTAAAAAATAATGTAATTCTTTAAAGAATAAATAAAAAAATTGTATTTTTTTAAATCCTAATTTCTATATGAGAGAATAATAATTTAAAGGTAGAATCGTTAGTAAAAAATTTGAATTTTTATTATTTTTATAATTTTTTTACGTATGATGATGAATAATATTGAATATTTGTCACAAAGAAATATTTAGTTATTTGAAAAAAATTATTTTATTAACGCAAATAAATATTTATTTTAATTAAAAACCATGCATTATTGAATTAATTAATTTTCAAAATTTATTTAAAGCAATATTTATTAAATCTAATTAAATAAATAATAAATAATAAAAAATAATAATAAATAATAATAAATAAATAATATTAATAATAATAAATAAATAATATTAATAATAATAAATAAATAATATTAATAATAAATAAATAATATTAATAATAAATAAATAATATTAATAATAATAAATAAATAATATTAATAATAATAAATAATAATAATAAATAATTTTTATTAAAGCAAATAAATATTTATTTTAATTAAAAACCATGCATTATTGAATTAATTAATTTTCAAAATTTATTTAAAGCAATATTTAAAAAATCTAATTATTCCGTTTGTTTTACCTGAGTAATTCGTATTCGGTACAAATGACTATTTATGTGGTATGATAAAATAAAATACTCATTACTAAAAAATATTTACTTGGTTCAAATACATATTTAGTGGATAATAACCAAATTAGTGATTTAATTGAATCAAATAATTTTTATTTGATTCTAATAAAAATTTTTTTTACTCTAAATAATATAAAAAAAAATACTTTTAAGATTTAATATTTGTTATAAGGAGTACTAACTACAAAGGACGTTTGTAAAAAGTCATTAGTGATAATTGAAAAATTTTCCTTCGATATAAATTCTCCGGTCTCGGAGGTCTTTCTTTTTTTTTCTTTTTTTTATTTTTATTTTTTGCTGTGAAGAGAATTCACAAAGGTGCCTTGTGTGAGTAACGAAAAAGTAGAATACTGAGGGTTCTTTATTGCGTAGCAATATAAAATTGCTGTGAGCATGGAAACTTTGACTTCGCAAGCAGTTCACCCTATACACTTGTTTCCTCCATACTCAACTTTCTTTCTTTCTTTATTTCATTCTTTTTCTCCTTCTTTTTTTTCCACTTGTTGGAAAATTGCACCTGCTACAACAATTTCTCTATATGTGTGTACGTGTGTGATTCTCTGAATGCACATGAGTTCATCTCGAACATTATTCGACAACGCGAATTTCCGATATTGGAATTAAACTTAATTCCTTGAATTTCAACGATCTCCGCTTCGGGAAATTACTAAATTTATCGTGCAAAGCTGATTTCCATAACAATTGGACTAATTTCTAATCAATTATGGTTTTTTTTTTTTGAGGGGAAAGGGCATATTTTTGATTGTATCTTTTCTCGAAGTTCGAGGATTGTATTTAGTATTCGTGTCACGTAGGTGTTTAAATTTTTTTTTGGTTAGGAAAATTTGGATTATTTTCTTATGTACGGAAAAAAGATTTCTTTGATTGGAATAAACGATTAAGTTTTCTTTTGGAAAAATAAGTATTTACTTGAATCGAATTAATTTTTCTTAAGTGTAAAAATGAACGATTAAGTTTTCTATTGGCAAAATAAATATTTACTTGAATCGAATTAATTTTTCTTAAGTGTAAAAATGAACGATTAAGTTTTCTATTGGCAAAATAAATTTTTACTTGAATCGAATTAATTTTTCTTCAGTGTAATATTCAGGGCGGGTTTCGTTTAATTTATATTTAATATTTAATATTAAATATTAATATATAATATATAATATTTAATATTTAATATTAAATATTAAATATTAATATATAATATATAATATTTAATATTTAATATTTAATATTAAATATTAATATATAATATATAATATTTAATATTTAATATTAAATTTGTAAATAATAGAAAAAAAATATCGAACATCAAAAAGATGTCCAAACATTTGAAAATGGAGCGTTTGGTCTCTAAAATTTTTGCCCTTTTTTTCCCCGAGAACAAAAGAATGCACTATTTCTGTCGAGCTGTAAAATCTGACATGACCCGTTTCTTATCAATTTTCTTCGGCTTCATTTGGCAGGAAAGCAATCGGACGAGAAAAATAAAGAATAATAAACCAGACGAAATATGACACAAGTCATATAATCGATTTCACAATGAGAAGAATTGATCAACTTTTCAAAAAAAAAAAAAAAAGGGTGAATCAATACTTTTTCCCCCCGAAAAAATATAGGTCACCCTCTGATTTTATTTCCTTTTAGAATACACACATACAGTGACAACATTGAACACAAGTACCATCACAAAGTTGAATTATTCACTATAAAAGCGTTTCACAAAAGAAGATAATTGAAACTCTGCTCAAATTACGTAGAAGCCGACTCTCAATTTTTAGCTGCCCTGTATTTTCGAAATTTTGTTACCAACTCTCTCTCTCTCTCTATATACCCAGACGCAATTAACTTTGGATTTTATCCGATTTTCTAGATTCCTTCTTGTTATTTTTAACTGTGCTAATACTTTTCCAATTGTATAGTTAAATATACAAAAAGGCCAATGGCTGAAAAAGTGCTTTTTATTATTTATCAGAGAAAGGTCACTGGTCCAGATATATATATACCCACATAGGACATGTGTCATTCATGATGAACGCAAACGTCATTGATTCCTAATGAACTGATTGATGCAAGGTGAGAGAGTCACGTTGCTCAATTGGAAAGGGAATATTCAAACTGATTCCCACATGGTTTCACTTCCTGAATTTCCTATTTATCACTTGTGGATCAACATTATTTTTATTCAGAATCCAAACTCCCAGGAGGTGCATCGCGTGTATTTTTGATTAAAGCAACAACAATGAGGTCAGGAAAAAAAGGAAAAAATATCTCCTCAATTAAAGAAAAATTTATAGATCAATATTTATATATACACTTTTCACCTGAAGGGACAAGATTAATTTGACACGATTAATTAAGTGTCAAAATTGATTAAAATTAAAAATCAGATAAAAAAATATTTTAAAAGTGATATTTGGTCGCTCTTTATAGTTAATTATCAACTATAACTTGATTTGGATTTTTGTTTTTTTCATGTTCGCTAATACGTTTTTTGAGCGATCTTTTCGTTTCATCGCAGTATAGCTTGAAGAGGTCAATGAAGAATTGACGAAACGTTCTCAAAATAACATCTATTTGTCTTTTAAATCATGTGTATAGTGTTTTTTTGTTTATACAAAAAAACCTACAGAACTTTTGTTCCAAAACGGATCGACATAATTAACAATATAAATTTGAATGTTCTTTCATTCTTTCATTCGCTTTTTCTGTCCCTCACACTCTGAAGTTGTCTTTTGTTTAAATACTTTTGTTTCTTGTTAACTTTTGATAGAAAATAGAAATCATCAGAATTTTTTTTACTTCTTTTCATTAAAAGACTAAAATTTTGTTAAATACACTGAAAAAAAAAATTATTTGATTCAAATAACCGATTATTTGTCTATAATCAAATAAATATTTACTTGAATCAAATAAATTGTATTTGAATCAAATATTTCAGTATTTGAAGCAAATATTAATTAATTAATTCAAATAAAAATTGCTTGATTCAAGTAAATATTTATTTGATTATAGACAAATAGTCGGTTATTTGAATCAAATAAATTTTTTTTTCAGTGTATTATGTTTTGTCAAATGGAAATTCTTTTTGTTCTTTACTTGTAAAAAAATTTAAAAAATTTTTAAACAACTGTGATTAAGAAATAGAAAATTTATTTATTTTCCATTATTTTCTTTTTGAATCACAATTTTTTACAAATCCGAGTCGAAGACTCGAGGTGATTGCTTTCTTCATGTTTTCTAATAAATTAAAGATGACCAAGAGATAAAATCACTATTTTACATTAATAAGAATATTGTTACTGTAACTTCATCAAAATTATTTTCATTATTTTAAGTAAATTACTATTTTCTACAATTTTAAATTATTTTTTATGAAAATAATAATTGGAATTCCTTAAAAAAATTTTATTATTTATGAAAATAATTGAATTCCTTGTGAAATTTTAATTATTTTATGAATATAATTAAATGTTTGCAAAGAATTTCAATAAAATTTTTCATAATTGAATTCTTTTGAAAAATCTTAGTAGATATTATAAAAATCATTGAATTGAGGAAAATTTTTGAAAATAATTGAACTTTTTGCCGCGAATTTTTTCAAAATTTTTAAAAATAATTGAATTGATTCGAAGAATTTTATTGTTTATAAAAACGAGTGAATTATTGCGAAAAAAATTGCAAATCATTAAATTCTTGCAAAGAATTTCATCAAAAAATTTGATACTAATTGAATTTCTTCGAAGAATTTCGTTGTTTATGAAAATAATTGATTTTAGAAAGAATTTTATTAAAATTTTACATAATCTTAATTAAATTCGTTTGAAGAATTTCTTTGAGTTTCTTTAAAATAATGGACTTTCTTTAATCATTTTCATTGCAAGTTTTCAAAGTGATTGAATTCTATATGAATAGTTTCTTTCAAGTTTTTATAATAATCCTCTTTCTCAATAATTGAAATTGAACATTTAATTCTAGAATTTTATTTATAATTTTTGATAAATAATTGAATTTTTTTGAAATATTTCTTTAATTTATTGAATACAATCGAATTTTTTAATAATTTTATTGAGAATAATTGAATACCTTAGAAGAATTTTATTATTTGTAAAAAATAATTTAATTCTTGCGATGAATTTTAGTATTTCTTTTTAAATATTTGAATTCTTTTGTAAATTTATATTGAAATAGTAGATATTAAAAATAATTGAATTTTGTTATTATTGAAATTAATTTAGTTCCACGAAGAATTTAATTCAAATTATTTTGAAAAAAATCGAATTGTTAAAAATTATTTCATTAAAATCTTTGAAAATTAATTTTAATAATAATTTTAATAATAATTACATTTTTCGAGAAATTCCATTAACATTGTACCAAAAATAATTGAAATTCTGTGATGATTTTTATAATTTATAAAAATAATTGATTTCACGGTTAAAAAAATGTTATTCTTCTTAAAAATAATTAAATTATTGCGAAGAAATTTATAAAAAATTTGTAAATAGTAGAATTCCTCTTAAATTTTTATTATTTAATTCATTCATTCGATATTGTCATTTTCTAAAATATCATATTATAATTTGTTTTAAATAATTGAATTCGTTTTGCGAAATATTTTATAAAAAATTTGTAAATAGTAGAATTCCTCTTAAATTTTTATTATTTAATTCATTCATTCGATATTGTCATTTTCTAAAATATCAAATTATAATTTGTTTTAAATAATTGAATTCGTTTTGCGAAATATTTTATTTAAATCGTAGATATTGAAAATCATTAAAATTAATATAGTTAATTAGAAAAATTTCTGAAAATAATTGAACTTTGGAGAAGAATTTTATCATTTATAAAGATAATTGGGATTTTTACGAGAATTTTTTTCAAGATTTGAACATAGTTGAATTTAATAAGAAGAATTTTATTTTATTTTTTTTTAAATGTTTGTAATTATTTTTAAATTCTAAAAAATTGAATTTTTTTAGTATTTTCAACAAAAATTTAAATTAGAAAATTTTCAAATTTTATTATTTTTAAAATTGCCAATTTTATTTAAAAATGTAGCAAGAAGTTAGCGATTTGTTGTTAGTAATTTTATAAAAAAAATGTTGTTCAAATATCAAAATGACGATGACGCAGCATTAGACGATTTTTTTTCATCATACGTGTTTTAGAAGGTTGATAAGATTCCGGTGGATTTTGTTATTGGTGGAAAAAAAAGTTGCTAGTTACAAGGGAAGTGTCAGACGTTGAAGAAATTAGTGAGCTAGTTTTCTGAGCTCGTAACCTTCCGGTGTAGAGTCGGAAGTAGTCGTTCGACGAGGCCAATTCAAGAGGAGCTACTCTACTACATAGAGAAGTAAAGAGAATGAGGCAAAGAAACGAGAGAGAGAGAGAGAGAGCAAAGAAAGAACAAGAGTGAAAGAAAAAAAAGTGAGTGTTGTTCCCTTGAGACTGAAAACGAAGTGTTGCTTAAGCAGCGAGAGACGTGGCGAACAGGAACGTAATTATTATGACCGAAGTTACGTATTCGGATGTTCTTCCGCCCCAAGAATCTTTCTCACATACTAATCTAATGCGCGTAGACGAATAAGAACAATGGCTTTGCCCTCTCAAACGAGTGATTCTCATATTATGCAAATATCATTCTTTTTCGAGCCATGCACACAGAAAAAAAAAACACTTCTTCACTCTATGCGAAGACCAATAAAAAGGAGATGGGGAAAAATAAAATCTTTCGCGAAATTACTGATACTATTATATTGCGGATTTAGTTTCAATAAAATCAGACCAGTTGATTAAAAAAAGAGAAATATAAAACTATCAAATATTTTTAAAAATTATAACAGAAAAAAGTAGTTTTTTGCAAAAAGAGGATAATTTTACTGCAAACAAATTTTTATTCCTTAAAACATAAGTTTAAGCATTTAATTTTTAAAAACATAACATGTAAATAAAATTAACTTTTATCTAAGCACACGGTAAATCGTTAGGTATTAAAATAACACCAAAAAGGATTAAAATCATCCGATTTAGTGTTATTTTAATCCATTTTGGTGTTATTTTAGTACCTAACGATTTACCGTGCAACTGGCGTGAAATTTTAGTTTTGTTTTGTATCTGTTAAGTATAATTAATTATATCTTTTAAATTAATTATTTTGTGAAAAATTTCGGTAGGAATAATTTATTTAAAATAATAAATTTATTTAATTTACTACACTTCTTGCTTGTATATATTTTTTTAATAAATAATTTAATTTTAGGGTTAAATGTTTCGAAACAATGATTAAACAATTAAAAAATAAAAAGGAACCGCCTATCAAATATAGAAAAAGGCTTTGATGATAAATTGGTAATTTAAAAAATTCCCCTTTTTCTAATTTTAAAAAAATATATTAAAATTTTTTAAACAATATTTTTAATCATCAAATATTCTTACATAGATTACATATTATGTTTAAATGGTTAAAAAATATTGTTATTATTTAGAATTCGAGGCTTCGGAGATGAATTAAAATAATACTATTTTAATTAATAATTTTAATAACTTTTTTTTATCTTGTTTTAAGCAAACACGGGTAAAAAATCAACTTTATATTCTGAACTTTTAATTTGATATACATTATAAATATGTTGAAATTATTTAATTAGGTTAAAGTATAATAATGAAATATGCATTTCGTTTAACCGAAACTCGAAGCCAAAATTAAATAATTATTTTACTAGAAAGAACTTTAAATATAAGCATTAGAAGATTATATAAAGATATATAGATCTTCGTAGATTAAAAATAAATTTTTTAAATATTCAAACATAATAAAAGGTTGATAATTATTTTCAAATATAAGTTTTCTGATTAAATGTTTCAAATATAAGAATTAAAAAAAATTTTTGAATAATTTGAATTCTGTAAAATTTAATTAAAACTAAATCATCTTTCTGAATTATTACAATATTTAAAAAATTAACTTTTAAAGAATTTTAATAAATAATCGTCAAGTGTAAATTCATTAAAAATGAAAAATATAATAAAAAATAGGTTTTCAAAAATTATTTAAGTTTATTAGGATATTCTGATTTTTATAAAATTCAATTATTTATAATACTTCCGAAAATTCAAATTCATACAAAAAATAATAAAAATAAAATTTTTCATAATCTTAACATTTAGGAGAAAAAATTATATTAGAAATTTTTAATTAAAATACTTGAAAAAAAATTATTTTCTTTTTAAATTATACAAAAAATCTTGAATTATTTTCTAAAAAATACATTGCAATAGATATGTAAAAAAACTAACACTTAAAATTGTTTTATTATAATTTTAAAAGATTCAATTACCGTCGAATAAAGTAAATTAAAATTTTTTTAAATTTACTATTTTTGAATGTTTTAAAAATAATTTATTTTTAATTAAACTTTTTGGAAAATTTGATTAATGTTGTTATATTTAAAAAAATTCAATTATTTTAAAATGATTTTGTAAAATTATGAATTATTTTTTAAAGATTAAGGTAAATTAAAATTATTTTAAAAAACTTTTATTCTAAATTTCAATTTTTTGGACATTTTTTTAATTGTATTAAATTGTAAAACTTTTGAATTTGAAAAAATTATTTAGAAATATTTTCAAAAAGTTATTTTACGAATTTCTTTATTAAAGTTTTTAAGAAAATTCTACCTTAATTAATATCTTTAAAAGGAAAAATAGACGTTTTAAATTATTATAAAAAATTGTATTTTTTGTATCTAATTATTAAATAATTGAATTTTCGAAGAAATTGCAAAAAATGATTCAACATTCATGTTGATAATTAATTTAGAAATGAACTTTAGTTAAAAATTGTAGAAAATAATTGAATTTTTGCAAAGTTTAGTTTTAATTTTCATAAATGATTCAATTTCAGAAATTTGAATTTTTTTAACTTTATTTTCTGTTAATAAAGAAGTAAGAATTCATAAAAAAAATTCTGAATTTTTGGGTCTTTTTCGTTTGCCTCATAAACTATGAAATTACAACGATTTTTACGAACAAAAGCTTTTATTTTTTGTATTTTCGACAATAATTTCTTTTTTAATAACTTAATTCTTGAAGAATTAAAACAAAATTATTGCTTAGAAATTATTTTTCGAATAATTTTACAATTAAAGAAATTTACAAATAAATGTTCTAAAACATTTGTTTTATTATTGAATTATTCTTAGAGTAAATCAGAATTTTCTTTAGAGTCAGGGAATTTTTTGGAGCAACCCGGAATTAGAATTAGAATTTAGAAAATTAATTATTAAATTGCAAGAGAGAGAAATACTTTCTTATGGAAATAGAATTATCGAATATAAAGTACAGAGGAAATAGAAACTAAAAAATGAAAATAACAGAAAGAGTTGTTGTGTGTACGCAAAAATATTTTCGAGCCTAAAGGTTTAAGTGTCTCTCTTCGAAGATATTTATAAAGAGAAAATTTGTTGTTGTATCGTGGGTACACATTTGACTTATCTTGTTTGAGATTTTTTGTATTGCGAAGATACTTGACTTGTCCCCTACAGCATGTTACATGCTACATGTTAGATGGATTTTTTTTTTTTTTTTTTTTTGAAATATAGTTGAACATCACGAAGACATCCACCAAGAGAATGTTTCGAAATCTTCAATACAATACTATTATCACAAAGATACTTATATATGATTTCTGTTTGAGAGACATGATGCATGTCACTTTATGGAAGCGTCGAACATTTTCTAATACGTGAGAATTTAAATGTTACGACAAGAAAGGGAATCTTTTTCTTTTGATTTTATCAAAAAGTGAACATATAATATTTTTGTTGGGAAATTTTTCAATAGTATTTAATATAGTAATGAATTAATTTTTATGAATAAAAAGTGTGTGGTAATGAATAAAAAAACAAAGTAATTTTCTGCTTTCTTTAATCAGATGTTTCTGAAGTAATTAGCCATATAATTATTCCATTTCCGCTTTTTTTTTTGGTTTGGGGAAAAAATTGGGGAAAAGTTCTTCGAATCTCAGAATATGAAATAAAAATTGAAATAAAAATTTATTTATTAAATGATTAAATTTATTGAATTCTTCTAACTTGTGAAAATTTTTATTATAATTAATATATTTAGTAAATAAAAATTTATTTATTAAACCAAAATTCACTTAATTTGTTAACTTACTTTTTAATTAACAGAAGTTGATTAGATTTTTTTAAAGTTGATTATGTCAGTATACGGAATAAATAATTAATTTTGCATCTCCTAGTAATGGAAATTAAAAATCAACAAATGAGAAGAATTTTGGTTTCCAATATTTTGAGATTCGAAAAATGTTTTTTAATTAATTTTTTTTTTGTACTTGCACCAGAGAAGAAACGAAAATTATATGGATAATTACTTCAAAAAGGTTTGTTTAAAGAAAGAGGAAAATTTCTGTACATTTTTATTTATTTACTAAAATTAATTCTCATAATATTAAAATATTACGATAACTAAATTAAACAATGAATTTTCTTATCAACTGACGAAGGAAATTAATTTGATTCAAAAAACCAATTGCTAGTATATTGTCAAATAAATATTAAATATTGATCCGAATTAAATAACTTTTATTCAAATGCCTTAATTTATTTAAACAAATTAAATGGCATTTGCATCAAATACTTAAATTATTCCTTCCATTAAATAGTAGATTAAAATTTATTTGATTTAAATTAAAAATTATTCGATTCAAGTGAATATTTATTTGATGGCAGACAAGTAATCGATTATTTGAATTAACTATTTTTTTCTAGTGTATAAAAATAATTCAACGTAATAAGACAAATTTATATGCAAAGAAAGACAAAATGGGGAAAATGGCTAAAAATGATTTTAAAAAATTTTATTGTAATTGTTTAGGGTTGTTGAGTGACGATAATAAAATAAAAAGGAATATTTAAAAAAAAGAAACAAAATGAAGATTTAAATTCGGAAAATTTGAAATAGTAGTAATTGATTAAGGAACCTAATGCATCGTAAAAGCCGAGACGATAAAGAGCGCAAGATAAAAAGTCAGGACTGCAATTCGATTTGATCTAACCGCGCACAAAACGTAAATGCCAATTAATCATCAGATTAACGTTCTATGTCGAGACAAGAACTTTCGATATCGACTCCATACGTTTGCCTGCACTAATTTCCTCGTACTTCTCTAATTTAATTGATTCTCTAATAATTGCCGAATTTAACACACGAATTTCGAATAATAATAATAATAATAATAAAAACAATAATGATTATAATAATAATAAAAATAATAATAATAATAATAATAATAATAATAATAATAATAATAATAATAATAATAACACGGTAAATCGTTAGGTATTAAAATAACACCAAAATGGATTAAAGTAACACTAAATTGGATTATTTTAATCCTTTTTGGTGTTATTTTAATACCTAACGATTTACCGTGAATAAGAATAATAATAAAAACAATAATGATTATAATAATAAAAATAATAATAATAATAATAATAATAGTAATAATAATAATATAATAGAAATATTATATTTTCAAATTAAGTAAAACATTTTATACTTGATTATAGCGATTAAAATTTATTTTAAAGATTTTCTATAATCTATACTCTTCCTCTTAATTACAGCTTTTCTACATCAATTTTTTTGGTAATTTTTTTTTGTTACTTATTAACTTTTCTTTATCTTTTTCTGAAGTCTCTAATTTTCTTTTAAAATTAGATGCTTTTTATCCCATTTTTAAAAAGATTTCTTTGAATTTTTTGTAATATAAAAGAAGTTCTTTGATAATTTTTTTTAATTTTAATAAATTTTAAAAATAATTAAATTTTTAAACAATTTCTTTCAGATTTGTTTAAATAATCGTGTTTGTTAAAAATTGATATTAAACGTTTAATTATTGAATTTTATTAATATTTTTAAAAACGAATTCTTTTTGAAAAGTTTTTAAAAAGAATTAAGAATAAAAATTGAGATCTTTCGTGGTATTTTTTTTTTTGTGAAAATAATTGACTTTTTCCAAAGAATTTCACTAAATTTACAATTATAATTGAATTGTTGGAAAAGATTTATTAAGAATTTAGAAATAATTGAATTGTTTCGTGGATTTTTTTTGTTGAAAATAATTAAATTTTTGCAAAGAATTTTACTAAATTTATCATTATAATTGGATTGTTTCAAAAGATTTATTAAAATTTTAGAAAATAATTGTATTCTTTCGTTAATTTTTTTTAAATAATTGAATTTTTGCAAAGAATTTTACGATTTATAAATATAATTGAATTGTATCAACAAAATTTATTAATATTTTAGAAAATAATTGAATTCTTTCTGAATTTTTTTGAAAAATAATTAACTTTTTTCAAAGAATTTTACTAAATTTATAATCATAATTGAATTTTTGCAAATATTTATTAAAACTTTAGAATACATTGAATTCTTTCGTGAATTTTTTTTTTTAAATAATTAACTTTTTCCAAAGAATTTTACTAAATTTATAATCATAATTTAAATTTTTGCAAATATTTATTAAAAGTTTAGAAATAATGGAATTGTTTCTAAAGATTTATTAAAATTTTAGAAAATAAATGAATTCTTAAGAAGAATTTTATTAAATAGAATTTTTAAAGTGAATTCTTTCCTGTTTGATTAAAGTTGAATTAAAAATAATTGAATTTTCGCCAATGATTTAAATATTTCTAAATAAAATTAGTATTGTTTCGAAGAATTTATACAAATTTTAGAGAATAATTGAATTTTTTTAAAAATATTTTATAACGAATTTAAAAAAAATTCTTTTATTTCGTGAAATGTTTTTTGAAAAATAATTTAACTTTCGCAAAGATTTTCTAACGAATTAATGAAAAAAATTGAATTATTTTGTGGAATTTTCGTGAAAATAATTTAATTTTTGCAAATATTTTACTATTTAAAACAAGAATTGAATTGTTTCGATGGATTTATTAAAATTTTAGAAAATATTTGTATTCCTTAATGAAATTTTATTATAAATTTCTTTCTAAATTATTGAACTTTTGCAAAAAAAATTTCCTATTTATAAAAATAATTGAACTCTTAAATTATTATTTATGAAAATAATTTAATTGTTATAAAGAATATTATTAAATTTTTTGAAATTTATTTTTTTGAATAACTAATTAGTAAATAATTAATAGTAAATAATAATTAATTAATTAGTAAATTAGTTAATAATTGAATTTTTGTAAAGTTTGAATCTGAAATTAACAAAAAATTCATATTTGAAAATTTGCAAAACTTAAATTAGTATAAAATTATTTTTATTGTTGTTGTAAATTTAATTAGAATTTGAATTTAGTAAAATTTATTCTCGAAATAGTAAAATTTGTGAAAAATTCGAAATTGATTTTTCTATGATAATTTTTTTTTACTAATAGAATATTAATTTCCAACTATCGATTAAATCTATAAACATTTGTGATCAAAATTTAATTTGACGGAATTATTAATCAAGCGTTTCAACAAAATCATTTGAGTTTATATTTGGAGAAAACAAAATCGAATATTTATAAGAGAGTAGTTACTTTTGCGAAGTGCACTATAAAAATGTTATAAGTTCACCCACACAGACTATATATATATATAAAATATAAAACGAACGATAAATAAAATATCGTCGCGCATTACAAAGAGAAAAGTGAGTGGACTCAAAGTTAAAAACCAATTTAAAGTTACGATCGTTTGTGCACGTTGAAATGGAAATGTTTTTTTTTTTTTTTTTTTTTGTCAAACAGAAGTAAAGGGGGATACTACTTTACATTTTATTACTTTAGTCTCTATTTTTACGTGAACGAATACTTATTCATCTTGAAATTTTTAATATCTGAATTCAATGAAATGATTCTCTCGTGTCATTATATTCTCGTCGAACAAAAGAATAGAAATTCATTAGAGTATAATAATATTGAATGAACATGTTTTTATTGTGCTTTTCTTTTAAATTTAATGAATGAGGAAAATTCTTCTATTTCCGCCATTATTTTCTTTATGGAATTAAAGTTGATTTTACTTGTAATCTAATTAGTCTCTTCTCTTGTTGAATGTTTTTTTTAATTCTTTATTATATCCTCTTTTTTTTAAATATTTTACTGCAGTTGAAATAATATTTCTTTGTGGTCTTCATTTTTTTTATTTTTTCATTTCATAGTTTGGTTCATGTTTTTTATTTTTGAAATATATTTTATATGGTAATAGTGTATCTGTGACTCTGTGTGAATATGGTAAAAGCTATTTCAATTTAAAATATTTGTTGAATTTTTGATCTGACTATATGGAAAAAATGTGATTGATATGTGAATGTTACACTCGGTTTTGGAGTGATTTTGTTACAAATTGATAAACAAATAATAATAACAGGTATATCATAGTGTGTGTAGTGTTAAATATTTTTAAGTTGATCAACGAGAGTCACAAATATGTTTTTAAGGTACTCGAAAAAACTTCTCGTTATAGAGAGAAATAGAAGCACTTGACAATAATATTTTTCGTTGTCGATTATTATTTATTTCATGTTTGTCATACATTTATTACCGCCGAAAAATAAAATATTCTATTTTAGCATTTTAACATTCAATTCGTACGGAAAACACTTTCAGTGATTGGACTCTTTTTTCGTTTTCCGGAAATTTTAAATTAAAATTATCAAACAAAAAAAAAAAAAATAATAAATAACAATTTTATACAAGCTTTGTTATTATACGCTAAAATTTATTATTTACTACATTTATTTACAATTTTATACCATTTTTTTTATTTAATAAAATTTGTGTAGCTCATGATTATCAAAATTGTTGAAGGGCAATATTTTTTAAATATAATAAATTTATGCAAACTTAAATTTATGCAAACAATAACTAATAATATTATTAATAATAAATAACTAATAATATTATTAATAATAAATAATAATAATAAATAATAATAAGAAATAATAATAATAAATAATAATAATAAATATAATAATTATAAGAATAATATGATAATAATTAATAAATAATTAATAATAATAATTATAAAAGTAATTAACCTACAGAAAATGGAAATTTTAACAAAAAATTCTAAAATACAGAGAAATAAAATATAAATTTAGTGAAAAGTAAAAATTATACAAAGTTGTATTTTGATACTTTTTTTTAGATTTATGAAACTAAAATCATCTTTTTCCCGTGTTTGACTATTTTTACTAATTCAAATTCGCTAATATTTGGAACAAAAAAAAATTGTTCTCGAAATTATTAACATTTATCAAAATGTTAATTGTCCAAAGGATTCAACAAATTTTTAGTAAAATTCATTCAAACCGATGAATTATTTTCAAACATTTTTCTAAAATAAATTATTATTTCAATATCTACTATTTTAATAAAAATTTTCCCAAAAGAATTCGAATATTAAAAATTCTTTTTTTTAAACTCTTTGCAAAAATTCTTTTATTTAAAAAAATGTAATAAAGTTATTTATAAGAATTATTCAAAGAAATTAAATTATTATTAAAAATTTGAATAAATTTTGTTGGAAAAATTCAATTATTTGCATAACTAAAATAATTGAAAAGATTTTTCAAAACTTTTTTGGGAAAATAAAATTTCCCTAAACTTTTATTCAAAATAATTAAAATTTTAAAAAGTTTTTTATAAAATTATTTGCAAATATTCAATTATTGACATAAACAATAAAATTTTCACAGGATTTCAATTATTTAAGGCACATTTTTTGTAAAATTTTTCGAAAAAAAGTAATTATAAAGATTTTTATAAAACTCTTTCCAAGAATTGAATTATTTTAATAGATAATAAAATTCTTCTCAGGATTTGAATTATTTTTGAAAATTTCAATAAATTTTCTTGTGAAAATTCAATTATTTTCATAACTAATGTAATTGATTGTAATAATCGAAATTTCCTAATATTCTACTGATAATAATTGAACTTTTGTTTAAATTATTTATTGAATTCTTTGCAAGCATTAAATTTTTTTTTATAAATAATGCTATTTTCTTAGGAATTTTATTATTTAAAATACAATCTTCATAAAATTTATCGGAAAAAACTAATTACTTAAAAAGATTTTTATAAAATTCTTTTAAAGAATTTAATCATTTTTCAAAAATTCCGTTGCGACAATTCAATTATTTTTATAATTAAAATAATAGATTATAATAATGGAATATTTATAAGATTCTAATAATTGAATTTTTGTTTAAATTGTTTATAAAATTCTTTGCGAACATTAAAATTTTTTATGAATAATGCTATTTTCTTAAGAATTCTATGATTTAAAATACAATTTATAATAAATAAACAACTTTTAATAAAATAAAATTTATCGAAAAAAATAATTACATAAAAAGGTTTTTATAAAATTCCTCTAAAGAATTCAATTATTTTTAAAAAATTTAATATTATTGTTTGCAAGAATTCAATTTTGTTCATTAATAATAAAATTTATCACAAGATTGCAATTTTTTTTTAATACAGTTATAAAAGACTTTCTAGAAAAGTGCAAAATTTCTTCGAAATTTTATTAAAATTCTTCGAAAGAATTTATTGAATAAGTTTATTTTAAAAATTTCAACAAAAAAATAATTTAATTTATGAAGTATTATAATTATATTTTTTGAAAACAAAGGAGATTTTGTATTAAAATAATTTGAAATATTTTAATTCCCGTGGGAAAATAAATAGATATCTTAATATCTATTTAATAAAATTATTCTATTTTTGAAACATAATTTGATTTAGAAATCATGATGAAATTGAGTCGTCAAATTTAATTTTTCGATAGCTGGAAAAATAAAGCTTAATGCTTTAATTATGACAATAAATTACAATTTCTTCATTTAAATTTAAGTGATATTAAGTTTATCACTAAAATAATGTGATGATAATAATCATAATGGTAATTAATTGATTATTATCACTATTTTAATAGTTGGAGGTTTTTAATAGTTTTGATGAAATTAATGAAAAATTCTTTTGTAATCTTCGGATTTGTGAAAATAAAAATTTAAAGTGCTATTTCTCTCGCGAAATATATTTAATTATTTTTTTTCTTTTTTAGCAAATGTGGTGATAAACTTGAAAAACTCATTTTCGCAATGTAAATCCCAAATGAGTGAATTAGCTTAGCACAGGAATTCAATTATCCAATCCCATACTCGTCATACACACTTTAGTAAATACAAAACGACATACAATACATTATCGTTACGGTACATTGCGGCGATGATTCGGAATTAAAGTGCTTTACACTATTTCAATTCCAACACGCATTGGACGTAAATCTATTCAAGCGTATCAAATTTAGGAGTATTTATTTTTAGAAAATTTTTTTAAATAAATATTTTTATATTAAATGTTTGATGCAGAATTTTAATATAGAATTTTTATATAAAAGTTTAACATGAAATTTTTATATAAAATTTTAACATAAAGTTTTTATATAAACTTTAACATAAAGTTTTTATATAAAATTTTAACATAAATGTTTTATATAAAATTTCTATAGAAAAACTTTATATGAAAACTTTATACTTAAAAATTTTATATAAATTAAATTAAAAAATTAAAATACTATTTTATACAAAAATTAAAATAAAAAATTAAAATTGATTTTGTACAAATTAAAATAAACAATTAAAATACTATTTTATACAAATTAAAATAAAAAATTAAAATTGATTTTGTACAAATTAAAATAAACAATTAAAATACTATTTTATACAAATTAAAATAAAAAATTAAAATTGATTTTGTACAAATTAAAATAAACAATTAAAATACTATTTTATACAAATTAAAATAAAAAATTAAAATACAATTTTATGCAAATTAAAATAAAAAATAAAAATACTATTTTATACAAATTATAATAAAAAATTAAAATACAATTTTATTTTAAACATAAAGTTTTTATATAAAATTTCTATAGAAAAATTTCAAATGAAAACATTAAATTAAAATAAAAAATTAAAATAAGAAATTAAAATAAGAAATTAAAATAAGAAATTAAAACAATATTTAATGTAAATTAAAACAAAAAAAATTATAATAGAGTTTTATATAATGTAAAGTTTTTACTTGTGAAATTTTTATTTTTAGAAAATTTTTTAACAATGAAAAAATAGCAATATATTTGGATTAAAATTGAAATATGGTAATTAATGAAACAATAAAAAATTTGTGTTTTATTAGTAAAATAAAATAGTTTGTATTGTTTCCATATTTATTGAATTTATGAGAAAGTTATGTTTTCATTTTTTTTTGCAATATTGAAAAAAATGGATATTCTGCAATTTTTCATGATGAATTACAATAAAAATACATGAATGCAAATTCTCTTGCAAATTCTCTTTTATTAGATATCAAAGCCCATTACGATTGAAATGCACGTGAATCAAGGATATAGAGATTTTTTTTTTATTTTTTTGATGACTTACCAACTTGATCACTCGTTTCCACGAGATTTTTCTCGTGGATTCCAAACCGCTCTATTCAGATTCGATCTTTTCTGAATTTGATGGCACTTGATATCTGGAAAAAAAATCAAAAATCTTATTTTCAAGAATATTACAAAAAAAATGTATTATTGTTTATTTTATTATTTATTATTTTTTTTATTTTATTTTATTTTTTATTATTTTTTTTATTTTATTTTATTATATATAAAATCGTAGAAATAATTTCGAAATTGTATTTTTTCTAAAAAAAAATATTCCTCTCTCTCTGCAACTCTTTTATCGTTAGATACAAAATTTGGATGACTTTTGCGCTTTTTTATTCGGAATGATAATAAAAAAAATGTATGCGTAATTTTTCTTTATATTTTCGCATAAAAAGAAAGAGGAGAAAAAAATGAAAATACAAGGGAATGGTAACAATTAGTTGACGTAGTTTCATTGCCTAAATAAAAGGTAATTGTGTATTTTTCTCCGACGGTGCTTGGGAGTGGACTAAATTAGCATGGATTAAATTCGGTCATCCGGATTATTGTCTGTATCATTTGGACTTTTCAGGGGGAAATAAAGCATTTTCCGCACTGACTGGGAAAAAAAAAGTTTTTCTCTAAAGTTTGAATTACATGGAAGCATAATTAACTCGGAGCGTTTGAAATAAAAGTTTCATGGTGTATATAATAAAAGTTTTGACTTTTCAGCTTTGATTAAATTGAAGAATGAAAAAGAATTCATTGATTTTTTTTCTTTATGAAAGGAAAAATATTTTTTTCCAGAAAATAAAGACCAATTAGCAAATTATTTGGAAAGTCCAAAAGAAAAAGGAGGAGAGCGAAAAATTAAAATTAAATCGAAAATATTGCATATTTTCAAAGTTTATTTTTTGTTTTTTAAATATAAATCCGAATAGTTGCAGGTCGAGACATTTTTCAATATTGCAGACAAAAAAATATCGCCCGAGTTTCTCTCTTCGATATCATTGATTTCCTCGGCGAATTTCACCAATCAAAATGCTTTATTCGCCAGTGTTTTAAATGTAGAATTTGGCAAATAACAGCATCGAAACGAGAAAGGGAGTCATTATTAATTTAGCAGAAATTTCAATTTGTAAAATTGTAATTGGCTTCATTGTTAATTTTTGTTCCAAAGGGAATATTCGCAAAATTTGTCGAATTTAATAATAAAGATGAAAAATTGGACATTTGATACGAATTCGATGTTAAAAAATAAAAATATTAAGATGAATTTCTCAATTTGATTACGTGATTATGTGGTAAGAAAAATATTTTTTTTTTAAATTTCACATATTTATAAATGTGAATATGAGAAGAAGTTTTTTCGTTGGCTCTTGATAACGGGAACAATGGAAGTTGCCCGAGGAATGTAGAATTTCATCAAAAAAGACTTGATGTATGTAACAACACTCGTATATGTTCGTAAAGCTGCATAAATAATCTCTTCTATCATGCTAATTTAGCTGTTATTTTTTTCTCTCTTTCAAACTAGCCAACAGGTATTCAACTAGAGTGCTCGATTACATCTCTTGGTACACTTTCAACTTATTTACAATAGCCTACTGAAAACAAAATAACACAATAATTTTAATAACATTCTGATTCCTCTTCTCGATACAAACTTATAATCAGGTACGAAGAATAGAATCATTTCATGAAAAAAAAATTTTTTATTAAAAAAAATACTAAAATAGAAAATTCTTTTCTACAAATTAAAAACATTTTCTCTGCATAAATAGAAAAATTTATAACAAATGAAGCAAATTTTATTACAATTAAAAAAAAAATGAAGAAATAAAAATAAAAAAAATAGAATGAAGAAAGGAAAATATTTTAAAAGTATATTTTTTTTGTCAAGTGGGACAATTTGTTGATAATAAATTTCCTGAATGAAAATTTAAAAACCCGACTTTTAGGATAATTTTGTCTGCATTATTGAGTTCCAATTTTAAAAAAGGAGAAAGAAATACATTTACGTAATATTTGCATTTTAGAGAAGAATTTAGAGTCCATTTCACGCAGAAAGCTCTCTGGAATGCAGATGAAATATATAAACTCATTTTAAAACGAGAAACAAAATGAAGATTACAGTCTTAAATAATAGTTGAGATTCGTTTTTAGATTGTATTATGCAAGAATAACCGTAATTTTTGTGACGAAATACGCTGGATTTATCTTCTATTATATATATGCTATTTTTTACGCCAAATAAGAACATAGTGACGATTTTCACTCTTTAGTGCGGTATTTCCTTTTGTGTGCGGAAAAAAAATTGTTATTTCGTGGTTTTGCCTTTTTACCCAAACACTAAAGTTTATTCCTTCACAGAAAAAATGGAAAACAAACTCAAACCGTTCTCAAGTTCCATCAAAATTTCCACTGACAAAAATAAATATTATACTTGTAAACAATATAATTTCTATCAAAAGTGTTCTCAAAAGAAAATAAAAAAAAAATTGTCTTTTTTAAAACTGTTTTTAAAATTGTTTTTTAAAACTGTTTTTTAAAATTGTTTTTTAAAATTGTTTTTTAAAATTGTTTTTTAAAATTGTTTTTTAAAATTATTTTTTAAAATTGTTTTTTTTTAAAATTATTTTTTAAAATTGTTTTTTAAAATTATTTTTTAAAATTGTTTTTTAAAATTGTTTTTTAAAATTGTTTTTTAAAATTCTTTTTTTAAAAATTCTTTTCTTCAAAAAAGTGAATAATTACGTGAAAAAACCAGAAAAGTTTGTGCGAGTAGGAGAAAAATTTTCCAGATCAAATTAAGATTTACTGCAAAATGTCCGTCATTTCGAGGAATTAGAAAAAAAAAATTCCCCTTTATCTTAATTTTGTGCGATTTTCGAAACGAGAGTAATGCCATAGGAGCGATAAAGAGGACAGTTTTCGGATAAGAGGAGAGAAAAACGGTTTCCAATGTGCGATACGGAAGAGTCCTTTAGCCGCAAGAAAAATACGACAGAGCAGAACGATTTTAAAAGAGAGAAAAGATAACTATCGAGTCTATAAAGAAAAACCTTCTTCTTAACGTCATCATTATCGTTATCGCAAATCAATTCGAACAAACTTATTCCCTGATAGCGTATTTTCCACCCGCAAGTTTTGCAATCTTGCCATCACAAAACTTGTCGGAAAGAAAAATGTTCCTATTTGAATTATTTCAAACACTGAAAAAGAAGAGAGAAAAAAAATACAAAAATTACGAAACTGCAAAATTACTAAAACCTACTATTTAGTATTTATTTACGATTTGCTACTCGGGAGTAAATTTAATGAAAAATTAATAACACTGTTGCGAAGTAAATTTTGCTATTTTTTTAGAAATGACATTTAATTCGAGAATAGTAAATTTTACTCTGCAATAAGTAAAAATTTTCAGCCGAAATTTGCAAAAACCGGTAATTTTACTATTTTTTGAGTAAATTATAATATTAGCGAAATAAATTTTATCAAAATTATTCATTTTCACCGCTGTACAGTAAATGTTAGTAAAATTTGGCAAATTTTACAATTTTTTTTTAAACTGACATTCAATTCGAGAATAGTAAATTTTACACTGCAATTAGTAAAATGTTTCATCTGAAATTTGCAAAAATTGGAAACTCAACTATTTTTAGATCAAATTTTACTAAAAATTATTAAATATTAACTGTTTGAAGTAAATTTGACTAAATATAAATAAATATTAGCTATTTAAAGTAAATTTTACTATTTCTAAAACTAATTAAGTAACTGAAATGTTAATCTGCAATTAGAAAAAAATTTCATACGAAATTTGCAAAAACCGGTAATTCTACTATTTTTAGAGTAAATTCTAAATTAAACTACTAGCGAAATAAAGTTTATCAAAAATTAATCATTTTTACTTCTGCAAAGTAAAATTTAACTAAAAATTACCAAATTTTACTATTGTTTTAAAAACTGACATTGAATTTGAGAATAGAAAATTTTACTCTGCAATTAGTAAAAATTTCCAGCGGGAATTTGCAAAAACCGGTAATTTTACTATTTTTAGAGTAAATTTTACTAAAAATTAGTAAATATTATCTGTTTGAAGTAAATTTTACTATTTTTTAAAATTGACATTTAATTCGAGAATAGAAAATTTTACTCTGCTATTAGTAAAAATTTTCAGCCAAAATTTGCAAAAACCGGTTATTTTACCATTTTTAGAGTAAATTTTACTATTAATTATTGTAAATTCTGTTAAAAAACCATAAATTTTACCAAAATTAATTAATGAAAAATTTATCATTTTTACTACTGCGAAATAAACTTTTCTCTAAATTAGTAAATTTTAACTGTTTAAATTTGAAGGAAACTATTTTTATAAATAACACAATTTTTCTCAGAAATTCAACTATTTAAAAAATTTTCAATGAATTTAATTTAATTTCGTTGCAAAAATTCTATTATTTTCATAACTAAAATAATTGAAAATTTTTGTAATAATTGAGATTTTCTAAAATTCAATTGAAAATCATTGAATTTTTAACAAATTATTTTAATATTTTACTTTTTGCTTCTAAAAATTATAATTTTTTTTTAATTAAACTCCCTTTGAATTTTTTTTCGTAACAGGGCCCAGGGATCAGGAATCTAAATAATTATTATATTTTTATATAATTTTATTCAAAAATTTAAAAAAAAATTATTTATTTAGAAAAATTGCATTTTTAATTTTTAGCATAAAATTTAATTTGAAAAATTGCACTTGAATTGTTGCAAAAATAAATTTATTTATTTGTTCAAAGATGATTAAAAATAAATATATTTTAATATTAAGTTAACAAAAATGATTGAATTTTTGAATAATTTAATTGAGAAATTTTGAAAAAAATGTATCTTTTGAAAAATTGTTATTAAAATTGTTTAAAAATAGCTGAATTCCTAAAAATAGTTTTTAAAATTAAAGATCAATGGGAAATATCATCAAATTGCACTGAAATAAATTTTCTATTCCAAAGAATTTTATTTTTTCCCACTTAAAAACATTTCTGAAAATAGATTTAAAAATGTTGAGACAGCTGAAAATATTATCAAATTGTCTTAAAATAAATTTTGTATTGAAAATAATTTTATTTCTTTTTTCACTCTTAAAAATTCCTGAAAAATAGTTTTTAAAATTTGATAGAACTAAAAATAGGAATTATTAAATTCAATGAAAATAAATTTTCTATTATAAAGAATTTTTTTTCTTTTTTCAAAATTATTTTTAATTATGAACGAATAGTGTAATTGATGTATTTTAATTTTCTCACTGAAAATTTGGAAAATAATTGAATAAAGTTAAGTAAATAAAAATTTAGAATAAAGTTATTACGCTGAGAAAACATATTCTGGATACAAACATATTTTTTTTTGTTAAGTCAACAAAAAATTATTTTTGAATTAAACATAATAATTGACTGTAATAATCGTCGTTTTGATTCAATGCCTAAGATTGATTTAATAAAAATTACGTTTTATTCAATTATAGAATATGTGTAATTGAAACTTTCTTTTTTAGTTAGCTGTATATTTTTGGATTGAAAGAAATTTTTTCCCAAATGTTTTTTTAAATATTATTTTTTCTAAAAGGTAAGAAAATTATGAATTATATTTTTGTATGTGGATAAAATTTCGAACCTTCAAATTTTTTCTAAAAGGTAAGAAAATTATGAATTATATTTTTGTATGTGGATTATATTTCGAACCTTCAAATTTTTTCCAAAATGTAAGAAAATTATGAGTTATATTTTTGTATGTGGATAAAATTTCGAACCTTCAAATGAACAGATTTTTTTTCATTTTAAGTGTTATTGAAAATTATTGTTCATAATAGAAAAAAATTGAAATTAAACAATATTTAGTTTAGAATTAATTTGTTATAATCTAAAAAATAATTTAAAAAAAATACAAATTAGAAGGAGTAAAAAAAATATTGTCGTTCATTTAAACGTTCGAAACTTTAGGAACATTATTTTTGTGTGAACCTTGACTAAAATAAATACTATTTTTGCACATTTGAATCAATATAGAAACGAAATTTTTTAGTCATCAAATTTAATTATTTTTTGATATCTACTTTTTTACTATATAATTTCTTCTATTCATAAAATTACTTTTCTATTGTTTTGTTAAATTATTCAATGACTTAACGAGCGCAAAGTCAAAAATAACAAATAATATTCTTTTTTCGTTGAAAATTAATTGAAAATTGAAAAGAAAATAGAAAAGTGAAAGAGCCTTTTTATTTTCATTCTTTTAGGATTAAAATGGAAAATTTTCCTATTTATGCGATATTAAACGCGCGCTTGAAATAGTCCAGAAGCGATTACATTATATATCCCTACCTAACTATATATATAGTCGTCTTTCCATTGACTCAAATCAGATTGCAGGTTTTCCGTGAAGATATAGTCGACGTAATTCGCATAAGCGAATGGCGTTCACCATTCACTTATACTATATCCACTGTAGTTGGAGATTTGTGTTGCACATGCAGATTAAAGAAGTTCAAGGATCTTTTCATCGTTACTGCGAGATTAATCCCCACTATGAATTTCATTCACATGTACACATTCAAGGGCCTTTATAATATACATATTTTCAAGAGAGAGAGAAAGAGATTCACCTATATATACATTATTCGAGAATCAATGATAATCTCCGGTACAAAAAAAATATATATGCGATCAGAATGTAAAAAATTCCAATCCTTTATATATTAAAAATGAGAAGAGACGAAATTTTTTTTTCAAGAGACGATTTTTCGATATAATATTTAATATTTGAAACCCTGTCTTTGAATGTACATATGAGATTTTTCTGAAAATTCGAACTTCGATTTTTTAATGGGTCTGTATTTGTGAAATTTTCACGAAAAATGAGAAGTATTTTTTTTATAAATCGAAATGTTGAAAAAACATTTTTATTCGGACTTTGGAATGTGTTTACCAAAAAATAGAGATAAAAAATTTTTTTTATAAAAATATTAAAATTGCAAAATGAATTTTTGTGTAACTTTTTAAATAAAATTTGATTTCTCCAAAATGATTCAAACGGGAACATAAAGAGGATAAAATATAGTTTCGTTTAGAATTAGAGACTTTTTAAAGAGTTTATTTTTTCGTAACTAACGCATTTTTTACGAAAAAACAAAATTTTTCGTACAAAAATCATTCTAAATAATTGATTTTTCGAAAAATTTCATGAGAATTGTCTTTTTAAAAATTTAATTCCTGGGAAAATTTTATTATTTATGAAAACAATTTAAAGTTTACAAAAGAATTTTGTAAAAAGTTTATACTAAATGATTTAAATGATTTCTTTTCTGGATTTATTTCAATTCAAACTGTAGATATTAATAATAAATTGAATTTACAAAAATGTTTTAAGATAATTAAATCGATTTAAAGAATTTTATTAATAAATTTTGTTGAATTATTTCGGAGAAATTTATTAATGTTTTTGAGAATATTTTTTTTATTCCAACTATTAGTGAATTAAAATTTCAAAGTTATTGTCAATTCTTCGCAATAATTCAATTAAAATTTATTAATAATAAAATTCTTACCTAGAATTTAATTTTTTATGAATAGTAAAATTTTTGTCTGAAATTCAATTATTTTTATAAATAATAAAACTTTTGTCTGAAATTAAATTATTTTCATAAATAATTCTTGTCTAGAAATAAATTATTTATGTAAATAATAAAATTCTCGCCTGAAATTAAATTATTTTGATAAATGATAATATTTTTGTCGGAAATTCAAATATTTTTATAAATAAGACAATTTTTGGCGGATATTCAATTATTTTTATAAATAATTCTTGTCTCGGGTGGAATTAAATTATTTTTATAAATAACTCTTATCTCGTATTTAATTACAATTATAAATAATAAAATTTTTGTCAGAAATTCAATTGTTTTTTATAAATAATAACATTTTTGGCAGAAATTTAATTATTTTTATAAAGAATAAAATTTTTCCCAGAAATTCAATTATTTTTATAAAGAATAAAATTTTTCTCAGAAATTCAAATGTTTTCATAAATAATCTAATTTTTGTCGGAAATTTAATTATTTATATAAAGAATAAAATTTTTCTCAGAAATTCAAATATTTTTATAAATAATACAATTTTTGTAGGAAATTCAATTATTTTTATAAACAATTCTTGTCTGATATTCAATTACATTTATAAATATTAAAATTTTTGTCGGAAATTCAATTATTTTTATAAACAATTCTTGTCTGATATTCAATTACATTTATAAATAATAAAATTTTTGTCCGAAATTCAATCATTTTTATAAATAATAAAATTTTGGTCAGCAATTCAATTATTTTTATAAATAACTCTTGTCTAGAATTAAATTGTGAATAATAAAATAATTCTAATTAAATTTTTTTAAATTTATTATAAATAATTTTTTTTCTTGATTGCAATTAAAATAAATAATAAAATACTAGACTGAAATTCATTTTTTTTTAAATAGTAAAATTGCATTATAGAATTCATTATTTTAATAAATAATAAAATTTTTACCTTTAATTTAACTATTTTCGAAAATAATTCTTTTTTCGAATTTAATTATTTTTATAGATTTTAATAAAATTCGTTGCAAGAATTGAATTATTTCCAAAGATAATATAAATCGTAGCAGAATTTTAGTTTGAGTTTTTTAACAATTTTTAATAAATCCCTCGTAAAATGCAATTATTAATAAAAATTTTTCGTTTTTATTAAAAAAACACTTTGGAAAAATTCAATCATTTTTAATTAGATTTAAATTAAATTTCTTTAAATTCCTTGTATGAATTTAAATTTTCTTCGACATAGTTTAAATGTATTTTTACAATTTTTATTTTTTTTTATTATTTTTATCCATTATTTTCCTAAAAAAAATTTTTTTACAGTAATTCAATTGTTTAATTAGTTAATTCTTGGAAGTTTTATTAAAATTCGTCGAAACCTTACAATTATCTGAAAAATTTCGACAAAGTTTTTTTTTAAATGAAATATTTGTTTATTTATTGAACTTATTAATTTTCTACTTAAATGATTGAATTTTTTTAACACTTCCTAATAAGAATTGATTTAAAATTGGATTTTAGTTTAGATTTTTAAATAACAATTGAATAATATTGAAATGTTATAGTGTCAATTTTTACTTTTTAGAAATAATTGAGTTTCAAAAGATTTTTAAATTGAAGTCTTTGAAAATTTTTATTATGTTGTTAAACTGTGGGAATATTTAAACTTTTCTTCTTAAATAAAACGATTTAAGTGTTGAATATATTATTAAAATGTTTCAACAACAAAAAAACAATAAATAAATAAATAATAAATAAATAAAGAAATAAATTAATAATAATAAATAATAATAATAATTAATAATAATAATAATAATAATAATTAATAATAATAATAATAATTAATAATAATAATAATTAATAATAATTAATAATAATTAATAATTAATAATAATTAATAATTAATTAATAAATTTTGGTTGCCTTAAATTTTGATAGAAAAAAAAATAATCTTGAATTTTAAATGAATTACAATTGTAATTTATTTTAAAAAAAAATTATTGTATTTTTAAATTTGGATATTTTTTTTTTCTTAAAATTTGGAAATTTTATTTTTTTTCTTGAAATTTGAAAATAATGGAAAAATTTAGTTGTCGAATTTAATTTTGCGGTAGCTACTTTTTCCCCCTTTTCAGTCTTATAAAGCTACTTTTTAAAAAATTAATTTTAAGGAAATAAACTTGACACCGAGGGTGAGTTAATATTTACAGTAGCTATATATGCAAAGAGTAGGGTGAAAAATGTTTCGAATCGCAGGATTTCTAAGGCAAAGTGAGAAAGTGTATAACGAAAGTAACTTTACAGATTTAAGTTAGTTTTAACCAGCGATAACTCGTAAAAGCACTAAACGCAATACCCATGAAAATTGCTGCTGAATCCACCTTACATGCGCTCCATGAGGGAGAGAGCGAGAGAGGAGAGTGGAAGTTAAATTGAATTTCAAGAACGATGCCATGTACATTCAAAAATTTGTTTGACACTATTATGTCCGACAGTTTATGAATGAAAATCCACTCCGGAAACTTGCATCATGAAAAATAAAAATAAATTTTCCTCCAAGACGAGGAAAAAAAATATAAGTTGTGTACATTTTTGTCACCAGGAGCGTGTAGAAATAAGACGAAAGAAATTAAACAAAAAAGGACCAAGAAATTAAACAAAGAAGAACAAGAAATAAAGAATCATAAAAAAAATTAACAAAAAAAAAATAAAATAGAAGAGAAAAATTTTAACTTTTGTAAAAGTTCAAAACTCAAAACTGAAGCAAAGAAAAAAGGAACGAAAATAAAAAATTTGTGTCTAGGAAAAATTTTCTCCTTTCCAAAAGTAGAAGAAAAAATTTGAAAAAAATCTCTGTCGTTTATAGATGATTAATAGATTGACGTTATGTAATATCGTTTGGTACACGGTGACAACAAAACTTTTTGAAAATAGTTAAACTTTGAAAAATGAAGGATGGAAAATTCATGCCGAGAGATAAGAATTTCGCTGCGGCTAAAGGAATATAGCCATTATATGTAGAAGCCAAGGCATATCCAAAGAGTATTTATGAGAAGCTTTTAAAGGAAACTGCTGTGGTACAAGTTCTTTCGCAAGAGCTTTTTTTTCTTAGTCTCGAACTTTGGTTATTTAATGGCGTTATACGATGATAATTTATATAAATAATAAAATTCCAGAGATATCTCTCTCTTAAATATTCGGGTTAATTTTTTGTCAGCTTAGACAATTTTACAGAAAATTAATACAAATTAATAAAAAACAGAAAATTGAAGAAAATTAATAAATTAAAATAAGTTAAAATTTTGTTTGTTCTTTTAATAAATTAATAATTGTGATTTATTGCTTAAAAGTAGAAAACTAAAAGTGATAAGAAAATTTAGAAAACTTACAAAAATTCTTTTAGTAAAAAAGCAACTAATTTTTTTATACTGTTTATATTTTTATTTTATTTTTTTCGATTGTAACCTTTTTTCCTTATTCATAAAATAAATGATGAATAAAATTGACTATAAACAAGGACTGGTTATCTAATTTTTTTAAAACACAATATTCTCTCCTTCTAAATTAAAAAGGCATTCAAAATTTTACAGAAAATTAATAAAAATTCATAAAAAAAGAAAAATTAAAGAAAATTTTTAAAGAAAATTAATAAATTAAAATAAGTTAAAAATTTTAAACTCCGAAAAGTGAGACAGAAAAAAATTAAACAATACAAAGGAACGCAATGATATTAAATTGTACCTTCAAGTAGAGTAGTTATTGATATTTATTTCTTTTTTTTAATTTAATTTTTAATTAATTCTACACCTCGACAAAAAAAAAATACTATTTTACTTAGAGCAAACTAAACTTTTTTTTAAATAAATTTTATTTGGTGGAAATGAAAGTTTTATTTGAATTGAATAAAATTTTATTTTAGTCGAATAAAACATTTATTTTCGTCAAATAAAACATTTATTTGCGTCGAATAAAACATTTATTTTAAAGAAATAAATTATTCTTTGTGGAAAATATATGTTTATTTAACTCAAATAAATTATATTTGGTTTAAACAAAATTTTTCGCTCTCGATGTAATTTTAAACTAAAAAATTTCTTTTCTATTTTTATTAACTATATTCTCAATGAAAATTAGGTAATTTATGCTAAAAACAATAAAAAGAAGCATAATACTAAAAAATTTTTACTTTCTCTCATTTCTTAACTTTAATCAGTAAAAATGTTTGCTTATTAAAATTAGTAACTGACTTTTTGTAAATTTTATAATTAGTTAGTAATTAATTATTAATAATTATTTAGTAATTAATAAGTATTAATTATTTAGTAATTAATAAGTATTAATTATTTAGTAATTAATAAGTATTAATTATTTAGTAATTAATAAGTATTAATTATTTAGTAATTAATAAGTATTAATTATTTAGTAATTAATAAGTATTAATTATTTAGTAATTAATTAGTATTAATTATTTAGTAATTAATTAATATTAATTATTTAGTAATTAATTAGTAAATTTTATTAGAAAACAATTATTTCTACATTTTTTAGCAGTAAAATTCACTAATTCGAAAGCAAAAAATCAGTTAATAATTGAAATTGCTAAAAATTTTTTGCACTAATTTAAATTTAGAGAGCAAGTAAAGTGATAATTACTATTTTGATTTCGTATGAAATTTTTAATTATTATTAACTAATTTTCTTTTAGTCAAAAATTTATATTTTGTTTTTTAACATAACTAAGTTTATAGATAGTTACAATAATAGATATATGTACTGATTAAAAAGATATAGAGAAACGTAATAATATTAAATTTCAACTTTCAAAGAAACTTCTTTTGAGGCGAATTTTATAGATTTTTTATTGAATCTTGTCAATGTACTAAAGAAGTAGAAAAAATGTCGTCTGGTCAGACAAATTTTATTCAACTAGATTTTTTCATTTGATTTTCTATTTGAATGTTTTACTTTTCTTCCGATTTTTTTTTCTCTTGTTGACTTTGACATTTCTGTTAAATTAGATTTGAGTATTTTATTCAGTTGAATATGAGTTTTCTATTTATTATTTATTTTTATTTAATTTCTATACATTTATAGTATTTTTATATTATTTTTATATATTTATAGTATTTTTATTTATTATTATTTTCTATTTACAATAGAATGAAATTATCTATTATTTATAAAAACATATATTAAATTTTTTATTCTATCTAGTTGAAAATGAGTTTTCTATTTATTATTTATTTTTATATTAATTTTATATTTATTTTTATAGTATTTTTATATTTATAGTATTTTTTTGTTATATTTATAATATTTTTTATTATTTATTATTATTATTATTATTATTATTATTATTAATTTATTATTATATATTTATTATTTTTGTTTATTTTATTATTTTTTTTATTATTATTTTTATTTATAATACACTGAAACTATCTTTTATGTATACAAAATATAATTAATTATTTATTGCTTATTAATTTAGATACACAATAAGTTTGAGTTAAATAAAAACTACGTTTAATTCAATTATAAAATATGTTTAATTCAACTTTTTTTTTATTGAATCCTTTTTTTTATTCGCCCTTTTTTTGGATTGAAAAATCCTTTCACATTGCTGGTGCTAAATTAGAATTAACTTTTGTTTTTCGAATTGGATTAATTTTCCGCTTTTTGTCCGATTTTACATTTGACTTGGCTAAATATTTGATTAAAATCCTTTGTATGTAATTTTTTTGACAAATTGAATAAAAAATTTTATTGTGTGAGGCAAATTTGTAAGAGACTTTTTTTTGCATTTCAATTTGTAAAGAACAAAAAAAGGTTAGTTGTGTTTTAAAGAAAACAGTTTTGTACATTTTTTTTTTTTTTTTTTGAACACATAAACGTAGTTGTAGTTTGACACGAGAGGTTCTTTTTTTATATTAATGGGTCAAGCGATTCATTTCGTTAAAAGCTATAAATTTTCACGCTACATATTGCCATACTATGTGTATACTCTCAGGGGAAAACTTTTAACACTTTTTTCTCCGTAAGCATTTCCGCAGACTTAATAAAATTAATAGAGATGAAAAAGCATAGGTGGAAAAAAAATTTCTCACTAAAGAAAAGCTCTACTGTTATTTTATATCACTTCATAATTGTATACTGTAATAATAATAATAATAATTTTTTGTTTATAATATTAATAATAATTATAATAATATAATAATAACAATAATAATAATAATAATAATAATTGTTATTATTATTATTATTATTATTATTTTTATTATTATTATTATTATTATTATTATCAATTTTAACTAAATTAAATATTAATAATAATAAAAATAATATGTTTCTTCCTTATGAAGAAAGTTTCGTAGTTTTTGAATTTAAAATTTTTTAAATAATAATTTTCATTATTATTAATTTTAAATTAAAGAACTATTTTTTTGCCCTATGTAAATAATAAAATTTCTTTGATTTAAAGAACAAATTCATTGGTCTCAATGTAAATTTGTTTAAATATGTTTAAATCAAAGAAATTTTCCTTAAATAAAAAATTCTTTTTTTGTGAAAAAGAAATATTTTTTTCTTGGTTTATTAAACTGATTTCATTAAATCAATAAAAAAATTTCTCTTGGTGTATAAATTGTACAATGGTGAATAATTGTTACAGTAATAAATATTATAAGAAGTAATTCTAATTAAATTATTATTATTATTATTATTATTATTATTATTATTATTATTATTATTATTACTATTACTATTACTATTATTATTAATTATTATCATTAACTTTTGATTTTACTTTATGCCAAAATGTTTTATTAATAATAATAACTAAAATTATAATTGTTCTTGTTAATAGTTAATTATTATTATTGTTTGAAGCGCTTTTTCATACAATATGTGCACATAAGAGAGAAAAATATTTTAAAAGTCTTATGCAGCGAGAATCAAGATGTTGCCAAAACGGAAATAAAACGGAACTTCACCATATTCGAAGACTGCATGAGAAATGAATGGATAGCAATCTGCAGAATATTGATAAGAAATCAATGGGCCCATATTTCAAGAATGGCTCACGTATGAGGCTCATAGATGGAATAAATTTTACTTTCAAATAAAAAGAGTCTTCAAGATTTTCATTTTTTTCCTCTCTCTCTCTCTTTATATAGGACTTATAGGGCGAAATAATGTGAAATTTAAACCGTGATAATATTTTTCTCGAATGTCGATAAATTTTTATGATGTTTAATAAATTCGCCTATTCACTACAGAAAGACAAATAATTAAAGGTATTGACAAAAATAATTGTGAATTATAATTATAAATAGTTATAAAAAAATTATTTTCTAATTCGAAATATATTATTATAATTGTTAATTATATTTTAAATAATATTTTTTTTAATACATTAATATTTGTGATTTATTACTTTGCAGTAGAAAACTAAATATGATAAGAAAATTTAAATATATTATTACATTTGTTAATTATATTTTCAATAGTTTTTTAATTTTAATTTAATATTTTTAATTTTATTAAAAATATTATTTTTAATAAAATATTATTATTTTTAATTTAATTTTTTTTGAATAAATTAATAATTGTGATTTATTACTTTGAAGTTAAAAGTTTAAATATATTATTATAATTGTTAATTATATTATCAATATTTTTTCATTATAATTTAATATTTTTTTGAATAAATTAATAAATGTAATTTATTAATTTGAAATAGAAAACTAAAAGGGCTAAGAAAATTTAAATATATTATTATAAATGTTAATTATATTATCAATATTTTTTCAATTTTAATTTAATATTTTTAATTTATTTTTTGTGTATAAATTAATTATTGTGATTTATTCTTTTGAAGAAGAAAAATTTAGAAAATTTACAAAAATTCTTTTAGTAAAAAAGCGACTTATTTTTTAAACTGTCTATATTTTTATTTTCTTTTCTTCAATTGTAACTTTTTTATTCCTTATTTATAAAATAAGTGTTGAATAAAATTGACCATAATCTAAGAACTCGTTATCTAATTTTTCTAAAACACAATGTTCTCTCCTTCTAAATTAAAAAGACATTCAAAATTTTAATTTCTAGCAAGCATTTCGTATTTAAAGAAAAACAGTTTCGCAAAAAATTATGATTTACAATTTTTTAATATTTCAATTATTAGACTATTTAGCTTGAAAAAATTATGACCGATTCTTTGATCGGAACTTTCAGTTAATATGGAAAAAATTTTAATAAAGAAAATAAAAATAATGAAATAAATTTTTTTTTTCATTCAATGAAAGGAAATAGAATGAATCGATGAGAAGAATATTCCATATTGCTAGAATCAGACTTGTAAAAAGGGAATTCATAATTATATTACGGCGAAGCGTGTGAAATTTGTCGCCATTGTCAACTCGCGAGAGAATTCGCGAAATAACTTGATTTCTACAATCTGGTTTTTTCCTCTCTTTGCAAGTGTGAAAAAAGGAAGTATAAGACATCTTAGTTAACATGTTGCGTAATATTCTTCCTTGAATAGTTTTTGATTCTTTCTTTCACTCTCTGCCTTTTATAATGTGGAGAAAATTCATTTCGTGATTTATAGTTGAATATACATGTGATTATTATTTGATTTTTCTCTCTTTCTTCCGTGCTTTTTTCTCCTTTCTTGGTTTTTCTCTTTTTAGCCCTTTCTTGTTTCCTTTTTTTTCTTTCCTCTCTTTTCTTTAATTTATTTTTTTTTCTATAACTAGTTGCATTAATTTTTAACAACAAAAAACAATGTTTGCTTTTTTGTTAACTGTTTCGTCGTTTTTCTGTTTTTTTTATTTCTGTTTTTTATTCTGTTATTTTATTTTGTTTGCTTTTTTTTATTTTTTTTTATTTCTCTTTCAAACAAAAAATTTGTTTGTTTGCGAAAATCCCTAATTTAAGAGCGAAAAATTACTTTTTTGAAGCAAAGAGAATATTTTTGATGGACTTTTTTTTAAATATTTTTTTTTTACAAAAACGTACATTATTGAGGTTACTTTTAAAAAGCAGTACTTTTAAGAAATATTTTACTCCGAATTATTTTATTGAAGGCAAAAATGTTTTTGAATCGAATTTAATTTTTGAAGTACAAATCTAATTTCTTGGAATTCACCTTTATGAAGAGGAAATTAGTTTTGTATAAAAAAAGTACGTTGTCCATTTCTCTGCAAATTAATTGCCTAATTTTCCTTGACCGGAAAAAGTAAAGAAACCACTTTCTATGCAAAGCAGAAGAACAGAAAAGATATTTTCCTTCTTGAAGAGAAAAATGTTCCATTTCAATACCAGAGGAGAAAAATGTTTTACACCTATATATATATATATGATTGCTTCTTTTGCGAGAAGTCACACTAGATTACGTTTCAGGACAGTTTATATAAAATATTTTAAATTGCTATATATTTTGCATTCTTTTGAAAAATTCCAAATTCCTTGCGATAAAGACGATGTTTATTATATTTTAAAATGAAAGAGAATTAATATTTTAGAATTCGTGAGAAGATTATAAATTTTAGCATCCATGAATTTTTAAAAATATTAAAAGTAATAAATCTAGTAAGAATATTAAATTCTTCTTGAATTTTCTTTGTTTAATAGTTATTATTAATTATTTTAATAATAATTAAGCATTGCAATTGCCTTGAATTTCAGTATAAAATCATTAATTTTTCCTATATTTTTTTCAAAACAAGTTATTATAATTTTTAATTTTATGAATAATTTACTTCTTGAAAAACTATATGAAAATTATTATAACTTTATAAACGAATAATTTTACTTAAAAAAAATTCTTAAATAATTAAATTTTATTATTTACGTTTCCAAAAATTGTATAAATCATTAAACCTCAAAGGATTCAATTTGAAATTAAATAAATGTTGAATTTTAAATAATTTTAATTCCAAATTCACAAGAAATTAGTTTTTAAAAAAGTTTTGTTTCAATTTCTTATAAATTACAAATTTCAGTTTCTTTTTTTTTAATTAGTTGAATTTCTGAATAAATGTTTATTTGTAAAATTTTCAAATAATCAAAATTTCTTCAAACTGAAATGTAAGCAAGTAATTTTCAGAATTAATTTTAGTGGAAATTCCCTATTTTTCTTCGAAATAATTGAATTTTCGAAGAAATTATTCAAAAAATTACTAAGAAGAATTTTCGTTAAAAATTACAGAAAATAAATTTTGGAAAAAATTATAAGAAGACAGGTAATTCATTTTTTAAAGAAATTAACATCAAAATTCTGGAAAATATTTGATATTGAAATCATGAAAATAATTTTCGAGAAATGTTATTCAAAATATTAAATAATTGAATTTAGATAAGAATTTTAGGCCGAAATTTCAGGAAAATAATAATTGAATAATGAACCTTGACGATATAAATCTCAACGATAATTGTAATGAAAAATTATTATAAAAATAATTGATTAATTTTGATTATTTGAAAATTTTACAAATAAACATTTATTCAGAAATTCAACTAATTAAAAAAAAAGAATCTGAAATTTGTAATTTATAAAAAATTGAAACAAAACTTTTTTAAAAACTAATTTCTTGTGAATTTTGAATTAAAATTAAAGAAATTAAAGCTAAGTTAGTTGAATCTTGAAAAACATATTTGAATTTATATCGGTTAAATATACTTTTTGAAGAGAATTATTGAAAATAATTTAATTAAAAGAGACTTTAGGTAAAAATTCCAGGAAAATAATTGAATAACAAATTTTGACAATATTTATAGAAAATAATTATTGTTCGACATAATGTATTTAGAAAACAATTTTAGGTAATAAACTTAAAATAAAAAATTGAATTAGAAAACATTTTTTATTAATAATTAATAATTTTGTTTAAAATACTTCATTTAGAAATGAATTTTGATTAAAAATTTCAGAAAATAATTGACTTGTTATCGTAAAAATCATTTTCATCATTATCATTTATCATTTATTAAAAATCATTTAAATAGAGTAGAATTTCGGTTGAAAATTCTACATAATAATAGAATTGTAAAACTTGAAAATGAATTTGGAAAAAAATTATTAAACGTAAATGAAATAGAAATTAATTTTATTTAAAAATTCTAGAAAGTAATTGAAATCTCGATAATTGAAGAATTTGAATTTGAAGAGTTTAAAGATGTTACAGTTGCAATTTTTATGTTTCAAGAGTTTTTAATTGTGGAATTTTTCAAAATCTTAATCTTTTTATGAAAAAGTAATTTTTAATTATTTTAACCTTTAAAAATGTTCACAAATAAAATAATGTTTTAAAAACATTTTTCTTTGGTATAAAATTATTTTTAGAGTAATCTTTAGTATTTTTTTGAATCGTAGAAAAAGTTATAATTTTTCTCTCAAAATTAACAAAAAATGAAGGGGAAAAAATGAATTTTTTGTTTGCAATCCTGATTTATAATTTCTAATGTGTAAATTTTATTCCTTCGGGCTAAAAGTTCAAGTCTACCTCGTACGTTAAAGAACCTCAACAATATATTTTATTCGCATTATAATCAAGTTGTATTGCGTCTACTTTATATATAGAGAGAATAAGTTGTTGGTTACAGTCAGGATGAGGATATTGCCGCACAATCAGTTGTTTTCCCAAATCTTTACTTTAGAGGCTTTGCAACTTGAATTATAGCGCTCTTTTTTCTAATTAGAATTTTATATTTTTATTTCTATTTTGATGTTTTTTTCTCTCCTTTTTTTCTATTTTTCTATTTTTCTATTTTTTCACTCCTTTTTCTCTATTTTCTATTTTTTCTCTCCTTTTTTTCTATTTTGCTGTTTTTTTCTCTCCTTTTTTTCTATTTTTCTTTCTTACATAGTGTCGCCTTTTTCTTTCTTGTTTCGTTACTTCACTGCAGGTTATTTAATTTTTTTATTCAAAAGAATATTTTTTTTTCCTTGCACTTGTACTTTATAATTATTTTCTATTCTCAACGTGGAAAAAAAATATTCCAATGAACATAACATTTTAAATTAAACTCTCGAAAAGAATAAATTAAAACTAGAGGAAATGAAGTAAATTGGAAAAAAAATAATTAAAATAGTATAAAAAGTAATTAAACAAAGAGAAGAAGAAGAAGAATAATATGTATTACTTTAATGGAGTTTAATTAAGGAAAACATATGTTCCGGACTTCCTAACTTGAATGTAAATCGAGGTTTTCTGACCCATTGACCCATGAGTGTTCATCAAACTACTTGTGCATACGACAGGTCGGTTATGGTGGTTGTTATAGTTTAGACAATTAGACACGAACCTTCGTTAAAATTCATTTAATTATAAAGATACACTGAAAAGAGTAGATTACATTTTTCTATTTGAATAACTTTTTTCAAACATTTTCTATTGTTATTTGAGAAATTTTTTTCTCCCCAATCCCATTTGTGGTCCATAGAGAGTTTTACAAATCCAAATGTTTTTTCTTCAAAAAATATTGAAAGTACCTACTGTTATACATTTCAGTATTTTTATAGGATTCGTAAAAAATTTCATTGTGAGATTGAAATTGAATTGCGGAACAAAAATGAATAATTGAAATTTGAACGCACTGACGGGGAAAAAAAAATTCTGTTTAAAGTCATATATATAGAAATTTTAGAATGTGAATTATTGATAAAATCTTGTTTCTCGTTAAAAAAAATTTGTTGATGAATGTAATTTTATCCGTATTTTTTCTTCTATATTTTTTGTTAGTATTAAAATTTAATCTTGATTTATAAATCCAACGTGAAAAATTAGTAACAATTTCGCTTGTATAATTGTGGAAGAAATTTATTAAGTTTAGTGCATTCAAGATTTTCTTACTCCCAAAAAGAATCATCATCTTCCTATCTGATTCCCTGTGACTTTCACTTGTTAGAAAGATATACTTAGAGTAATTAGGAAAAATAGAAAATATTTTTCAATCTTATATTACAATGCTTTGTGAAGTATAATGAATTAAAAAAATACCAAAATCATTTTTCAATTCATAAAAATACTAATTTAAATTATTGATCAACTTTTTGTTTCCGAATTTGTAAATTTTATTAATAAATCAGTAGAATAAATTACTATCTTTACTATCTTTACTATTTTACAAGTTTTACTAATTTTTAACTAATTCCTATTAAACAGTATTTTCAAATTATTTATTAACAAAATTTACTAATTAAAAAGCTAAAATTTAGTCACTATTTGTAACTAATATTTTTATTTTTACTAATTCAAACTTAGAGAGTGGGATTTTTAAATTGTCGACTTATATAAATTTCCATTATAATAGTTTCCATTCTTTTTCACTTTCATTTAATTAATTTCCTCATTTATTATTTCGCTGAATAAATGAATAAATAAAAGAAAAGCTTTTGCTGAATAAATAAATAAATAAAAGAAAAGATGAATAAATAAATATAAAATAATAAAAAAAGCAATTGTTTGATAAGGAAAAAAAATAATAAAGTAAAACTTCTAAAGATATGAAAAATAATTACATGTATATATTTATCTTCGAGAGGATTTATTCAAAGGCAACGAATTTTATTTATGAAAAATTCTGATCTTTATACTTTGAGACTCTAAATAAATATTATGTGTGGGAAAGATTTTATAATTACTTTTTCGAAAATGATTTTTTCTAAAGAATGAATAGAAAAATTAAAATATAGATATATAATATAGAAATAGAATTCTATTTCGCAATGAAATTAGGTATTATTCTAGATGCAATTATTTAAATTAGCTTCAGGTATAATCGACTGTGAAATATGTGTTTCACATTAAAGAAAGTGCACGGCTTCTACCCTTACAATGCATCTGCTTAGAAAATTTGATTCGTATAGAAATTCACTGAAACATTATATATTAAATTGAAAAATTATGTCATCGGAATGTTTAACACAATGTTTCTAATTAACTTTTAATAATTGCATTCCTTTTGTTTCATTCACGAGTATACCAATTTTTTTATTTTATTCTTTGCGAAACTTATTATATTGTTTTACTATTGTTCATAATATTTAAACAATTTGTTTTCTATTTTGTATTTTAAACATTTTGAATATTTGAAATATTTCCATTATTTGGAATATTTTTAATGTTGAAAATAGAATTTAAAGTTAAAAATAGAATTTAAAGTTAAAAATATAATTGAAAAAAATTTACGTTTTGAATAACATTATAAATAATAATTTTGATGATAATTTATTGTAGAAGGGGATTTTTTTGAATTATTGAAACCAGACTAGAAGAATAAATTGATTAGAAGAATAATATTAAAGTAAATAAAATATTTTCTCATAATGAATTAGTTTAAAAAGTTTTTTTCATTAAAATTTTTTTAACGAAATGTTGAAATTTAGTTAAAAATTCCATAAATATCTAAGGCATTCTTTCCCAGGTTTACTTCACAAAGTACTCTGAGAATAGGAAATTACTAGGTTAAAAAATTGTGCCAAACTCAAGCAAGTAACCCTTAATTAGAAATTTATTCTTAATACCCAAAGTTTTATCCGAAGATAATTTTTCTTGAAGAAAGCGATTCTTTTTCATTTTCTTTAAAGTTTTCATCACGACAAGAAGTTCAACATTATGCAAAAATAATTTTAATTATTCTCATGAATGAAAAATACCTGAATATTGTACAGTTTAAATAAACATACTATGAACAGTAATGTAATATTTACTATACAGATTGTAATAATTACCAAACACTCTCTAAACTCTCTAATTTATTAGTGACTGAATTTTTGCCTCTGAATTAGTTAATTTAACTGAAAAAATTAGTAGAAAATTAGAAATTACTGTTTATTAGTAAAATTTACTAATTGAAAAGCAAAAAGTCAGTCACTGATTCTAATTAGTAAAAGTTTATACTAATTATTAATTGTAATATTTACATGACTAATGAAATATTTACAATGCTGATTGTATTGTTATCAATACTAATTGTAGTGATTGCAATACAAATACTAATATTTACAATACTGATTGTAACAATTACATTACCAATTCTAATATTTGTAGTACTTTTTGTAACAATTAAAATACCAATTCTGATATTTGCAATACTTTTTGTAACAATTAAAATACCAATTCTGATATTTGCAATACTTTTTGTAACAATTAAAATACCAATTCTGATATTTTTGCAATACTGATCGTACTAATTAAAATACCAAATGTAATGTTTTCAATACTAATTGGAGTATTAATAACAAGAATTGTAGTATATTTCCACCAGAAATTGAAATATTTACAACACAGTTTTTCTAAGGATATTAAATTGATATCAAATTCGATCAAATTAATACCAAAAATTGGAATCAAATTGTAATGTAATCCACATATTGGTTTCAATTCATATCAACTTTATACTTTTTAGTGAATTAAATTACGAATTGTAATAATCAAAATACGGAGAGTAATAATTTCAATAATAATATTTACAATACCAATATTCATAATACAAATTGTAGTATTTTTAGTAGAGATAGTAGTTTTTCAATTTTTTAACTGTAATATTTATAATATGTTTTAGTATTTTGCATTTTAGTAAAATGCGAATTGTAATATTTACCATACGAATTGTGATATTTACAGTAATGATTGTAATAATTACGATAGTAATTGCAATATTTACAATGCAAATTGTAATATTTACACTACACAAATTGACAAATTTACTATAGACATTATATTGTTTGCAATGCCAATTTGTAGTAATTACAATACAATTTGTAATATTCAAAAAACATATTGTAATAATTACAATACCAATTCCAATATTTACAATAACAATTACAGTATTTTAAATGCAAATTGAAACATTTACAATAAAAATTCTAATATTTACAAATTACAATAGAAATTGTAACATTTACCATAGAAATTTTAAGGATTACAATAAAAATTGTAATATTAACAATTCAAATTGTATTCAAATAAAATTTGCAGTGTTTTCAATACAAATTTTAATATTTACAATACAAATTTAAATATTTACAGTACAAATTTTAATAATTACAATACAAACTGTAATATTTACAATACCGACTGAAATATTTACAATTCGGATAGTATTGTTTACAATATCAATTGAATATTAATTTCTTTTCTAATTGTAATATTTACAATACTAATTGTAATAAGTAGAAATGTAATTGTAATATTTACAATACTAATTTTAATAAATAGAATTTTACTATATAATTGTTAGGTAGTAATTTTCATAGACTACCTGTCTTATTTTATTAGTAAAATTGTTACTATAATTTTATAAATTTTGCAATGGCATTTTCCTAATTGTTAATCAATTTATTTACTAAATGAATTAGTGAAATTTTTTTATCGACTTTTAGTAAAACAATTCTACTAATTGTTAGCTACTAATTGTTACTAATTGTTACTAATTGTTTAAAATTAGTACTAAATCATTTGGTTCTTAATTTTCCTTCTCTAAATGCAAGTAAAAATATTACTAAATTAATTGGTGGACGACTTATAACCATTTTGTCAGTGGCTTTTTAGTAATTCAAATTTAGGGAGTAAAATAAACATTTTATTTTTATTTTTTTTACCATTTTGTCAGTAAATTTTCAGTATTTCAAATTGTGGGAGTGAAATAAAAATTGTGATGCTTACAATACGAATTGTAATTTTTACAATACAAATTGTATTATTTACAATACAAATTGTAATATTTACAATACAAATTGCAGTATTTACAATGCAGATTGTAACTTTTATAATACAATTTGCGGTATTTACAAAACATATTGTAGTATTTACAATGCAAATTGTAATATTTGAGATACAAATGACAATATTTACTAAACAAATTGTAATATTTGCAATAAATATTGTAGTATTTACAATGCAGATTGTAACATTTACAATTCAATTTGTAATATTTACATTAAACATTTCAGTATTTTTAATGCATATTGCAATATTTACAATGCAGATTGTATTAATTTAAATACAAATGACAATATTTACGATACAAATTGTAATATTTACAATACAAATTGTAATATTTACGGTACAAATTGTAATTTTTACAATAAATTGTAATATTTACAATACAAATTGCAGTATTTACAATGCAGACTGTAACTTTCATAATACAATTTGCAGTATTTACAATACATATTGTAGTATTTACAATGCAGATTGTACGATTTTAAATACAAATGACAATATTTACGATACAAATTGTTATATTTACAATACAAATTGTAATATTTACGGTACAAATTGTAATATTTACGATACAAATTGCAGTATGTACAATGCAGATTGTAACATTTACAATACAATTTGCAATACTTACAATGCAAATTGTAACATTTACAAAACAATTTGCAATATTTACAATAAACATTGCAGTATTTTTAGTACAAATTGTAATACTTACAATGCAGATAGTAAAACTAGCAATACAGATTGCTTTTTTGCAACAAAAATTCTATTACTCAAAATGCATTAGATATTTAAAGAATAATGTTTTTCAAAATAAATTTTATCTGTGAATAAGAATTAAAATCTTTTAATAAGCTTTCCGCAATTTTTCCTACTTTTTGTTCAAACAAATTAAAAACTAAAGAATTTTAAATCGTCTTAAACATTTTGTATGATCATCAAAAACAATTAATCACCTAATTGCCGAATAAAAATTTTCTTACTCTTAATTGTTCTTTGCAAATTATTTTCATGACATAAACAATTTTCCCTCTAATCTCTTTGGAAAGAGAATTTGTCATTTGTTTATTTCTTTTCCCTATATATTTTACTTTTATTTATTTTATTTTTATGTATTTTATTTTTATTTATTTTATTTTTATTTATTTTATTTTTTTGAGGAAATACGTTCTCTTTTATTTTTATTCCACTTGATGAAAGCTGCAATCTGCCAGAAGCTTGCGTTTTTAACACACATACACTCTGCGCACTTTTCAGTGAAAAGTAGCAATATAAAACATAAAAAAAAATCACTTGAAGGGTACGTACCACGGAAAGTCGAGGCGCCTTTCAGGCACTTCCGGGAATGATGAAATTTACGGTGGTGACATGCACGAGGATTCGCAATTTAAAGATGAGAGAGAAAAAGAACAATTTTTTTTTTCTTTGGAAAATTAATGTTGTTTTTGATTAAAAAAAAAAATAATTGTTGGTTTCAAAAAGAAGTGGAAAACAAGTTTGAATTAAAAAAACAAGCACGTGGAGTCTTGATACTTTGACATATGGGGGGAGCAAAAAGCACGAGGGTTATACGCGTTTTTTTTTTTGTAGAATCACAACAAGGACTCAGGACACGGCGCGAAGGAGTCGCGGCACTCACTGACGAACCAATGTACCGGCGTACAAACCTCATGCCGTGCGCTGAACTCGCGGACACCCATCACCCAACTCCCCCTACTCGAGAGATCCCTCTTTCTCACTCTCATTCAGGGAATTCATCCTTTGCCCTAACAATTCCTTCTCCCTTCTCCTACTCTCTGTCTCCCATACCTTCAAATACCTCATTTACTTCTATTCGCCGACTTGGAAGAAGCGTCTTAGCTTCCTTACTGTCTATGTCTTTCCATCTTCATGAAATGGCAAAATTCATCCCCCGCTGTTTTAAGAATTTCGTTTTTCTCTCCTCCTCCTCCTCCTTCTCACTTCACCTCATTTCGTTGAATAGCCATCTCTCCATCGAAAATTCTTCAAAATTAATCACTCTGAATTGCGAACTGCGGTGTGGATTCTCTGTGCGATAGTTATTTAAAGGCAAACGAATATATCTTCCTTTTTAATACAAAATTAATACAGTCGTACCTCTTTAATTGCAAATTTTCTTCTTTCTTTGTAAAAGAGTCAGAATTCGTGAAATTTTAACAGAAAACAAAAAGTATTTTTTTTTAATTAAAATGGTGAAAAAACATTTCTATTTGGTCTTAGGAATGTGTCCACCAAAGGACTGAAAAAAATATTATTTTTTATAAAAGTTATTGCAAAATTAATTTTTTTCAACTTTTAAAACAAAATGTTTATAATCCAAGAATTATTGGATTATTAAAGGAATATCAGGGAACAATAGTTTTTTTAATAAAGCATTGAATCTGGTGATTGTTATAAGTCAGTAAAGCGAGTAATTGAAAAAATACAAACAAAAAAAATGTTTATTAAAAAATACAAAATGAAAGAATATTTTTGAATTAAAAAAATATAAACAAAAACTATTTTTTTTTTAATTGAAGAAAATAATATTTTTTATTAAAAAATGAAATGGAAAAATATTCTTTTAATAAAACAGAAACAAATATTTAAAAATGCAATATTTATGAGAAAAAAAAAAATTTTTTTTTATTTATCTCAATATTTTTTTTAAATAGATATAAAAAATAGAAACAAAAATTATTGTTTATTAAAAAAAATAGAAACAAAAAATAGTAACAAAAATTATTTTTTCAGTAGAAACAAGAAATATTCTTTTAATAAAAAATAGAAAAAAAACTATTGTTTATTAAAAAAATAGTAAAAAAAACTATTTTTTAAAAATAAAAACAAAATATATTATTTTAATAAAAAATAGAATCAAAAGCTCTTTTTTATATTATAAAAAAATAGGAAAAAAACTATTTTTTAAATAAAATCCAAAAATAGAAACAGAAACAATTTTTTTAAAATAGATAAAATCAAAAAATAGAAACAAAAACAATTTTTTTTAAATAGAAGCAAAAAATATTTTTTATTAAAAAAATAAAAAGGAAAAATATTCATTTAATAAAAAATAGAAACAAAAACTAATTTTTTAAATAAAAAAAAAAACTAAGCGGGAATATAAAGGGAATAAAAAATACTTTCGTTTAGAATTAGAAAATTTTAAAAAAGTTTATATTTTAATAATTATTCAATAAATTTTTTATAAACAATTAATTTTTTTTAATGTTCTACGCTCTTTAAAAATTAAAAAAAAATACCTACATACATAAACAATAAGAAATCAAAATCCGTTGAGAAAATTTTGGAGCGACAATTATTTTAAAAGTTATAAAGGAAATTATATCCAACGGAGATGCGATTTCAATGGTTTTCAGAATTAAAACATTATTTTTAACTATGAAATGAACAAAACACTGTCGAATTAACACTTTTATTCAGTTATATAACCATAAAAATGATCAAAAACTAATTGTAAGTTCAGTGTTGATTCACTACACCGCGCCAATACAATTTCCATTATAACTTTTAAAATAATTGTCGCTCCAAAATTTTCTCAACGGATTTTGATTTCTTATAGTTTTAAGTGTATGTAGATATTTTAAAAAAAAATTTAAAGGCGTAGAACATTAAAAAAAATTAATTGTTTATAAAAAATTTATTAAATAATTATTAAAATATAAACTTTTTTAAAATTTTCTAATTCTAAACGAAAGTATTTTTTATTCCCTTTATATTCCCGCTTGGTTCATTCATTTCTTAAATCGGTTCATACATTTAGGAGAAATATGGTTTTGTTTAAAAAGTTGCAAAAAAATTAATTTTGCAGTAACTTTTATATAAAATAATATTTTTTCTGTTCTTTGGTGGACACATTCCTAAGACCAAATAGAAATATTTTTTCACCATTTTGATTTAAAAAAAATACTTTTTGTTTTCTGTGAAAATTTCACGAATTCTGACCCAAAAGAAGTTTTCAATTGAATTTTTTATAAGAAAAAGACATACCGTTACAGTGGAAAAAAAATTTGTTTCATTCAATTAACCGATTACTTGACTATTATCAATTAAATATTTAATTAAATTAAATAATTTTTACTGAAGTTAATTAACCCTTTAACGCCCAACTTTTTTGTAAAAATGCAATTTTTGTCATCATTTAAGAGTCCGTGATTTTGAATTTTGAACAACTAACATCGGATTTGTAATATACGTTCTTAAAAACCCCTAAGAAGTCATTTTCATTAGCTAAGCTTTATTTAATTTTCGATTTTCTAGTTTTTTTTTTGTAAATCGTGAAATCAACTTTATTTTTTATTATTGTTGTATTTAAAAAATTGTTAATTCTTGATTGCAATATAAATTTTTTTCACAAAGTAGAATAAATTTGTGGTTGTTGGTTGTTTCGAAATTAAAAATATATTTATTTTTGTTAAAGTTATGAAGATTAAAAGTCAAAAGTGGTTTCGATTGAAACCGCTGGGCCTTAAAGGGTTAAATGGTATTTGCTTCAAATACTGAAATTATTAGTTCAAATACCATTTAATTAACTCCAATAAATATTATTTGATTCAAGTGAATATTTAATTGATAATAGTCAATTAATCGGTTATTTGAGTGAAATAAATTTTTTCAGTATATTTGTAACTATCTTTTTCTTTAGAGAAAAATTCAATTAAATTTTTTTGAAATAATTAATTCTACAGAATTAAAAAAATTTTAAAGTTATAAGTACGAAAAATACAAATTTTCAAAGAATTTGATTGAAAACCTTTTTAAAAATTAATTATTTCTTAAAATTTAAGCTATAAGGATTTTAATATTCATTATTACCTAAAAGTTTAACTGAAATTCATTTTTAAGAAAATTTTATTAGAAAATTCAATAATTAATTTTTTTAACGATTTTTTATAAAATGTTTAAGAAAAATTACATTTTTCGATGAATTCGATTAAAATTGTACTAAAAATAATTAAAACTCTATGATGAATAATTTATTTATGAAAATAATTGAATTCCTGAAAAGAATTTTAGTTTTATGAAAATAATTAAATTCCTAAAAAGAATTTTATTATTTATGACAATAATTAAATTATTGCGAAGAAATTTATGAAAATTTTCTAAATAATAGATTTCAGATGAAATTAAGGAAAATTTTTGAAAATGATTGAAATTTTGACGAGAAAATTAAAAAAAATTCTTGAACACAATTGAATTTCTGCAAAGAATTTTATTACTTGAGAAAATAATTGAATTCATGCAATCTAGTTATAATTTTTCTAAAATTCAATTTACTATTGGGAGGCTTTTAAAAATGAATTTTTGTATAAAGTTAGAAAAGCAGTCAAAATTTTTGGTAAGAAATTCTTTTTAGTTTTTTATGTTATTGGCAACAGGAATTTGTCGTAACAATGTCATTGAATTATTTGTAAAGTAAAACGGAAGTAATATTTCAAAAAAACTTTAATTAATTCATTTTTTGAAGGCATTATTTGTGCTCGTTAAAAATAATTGAAGTAGAAAAGAATTTTAGTTAAAAAGTCTGGAAAACAAATAAAAATCGTAAAAATAGTTTCGCAGAGAATTATTAAAAATAATTAAATAAAATAATAGTTTTATTTAAAAATTCTAAAATATATAAAAATCAACCTTTTTAAAAGGTTGATTTTTTTTTTTAGAAAAAAATGATTAAAGTTTCAAAATTTTTATTTTATGACTATTGAAATCCTATAAAAAATTAATGTGAAAACAATTTTATTTGAATACTTTTTTTCTTGATATAATTAAAAAAATATCAGTGAACCTCCCTTTAAATAAGTGACTTATTATTTATTTTATTTATTTAACCAGCATACGGGACGAGATAAAATAAATAAATAGATAAAAAAAATAAATAAAAAAATAAATAATAATAAATAAAAAATAATAATAATAAATATTTTCTTTTTTAAATTGAATTAAGGAAAACAAATGGATGTTAATTTAATTGAAACTTAAAACTTTTTATTATTATTATTATTATTATTATTATTATTATTATTATTATTATTATGAAAGAAAAAAATGAATGATTACTTTTCAAACGAATATCGAGGAAAATTGAATTTTTCAATCAATTTGTGAATATATACAGTGAAAACTATTTGAAATTGATTTTGCGATTATAAATGCAAAGCAAGAGAAAACTGTACGAGGAGAAAGAGAAGATTTATAGAAACTTAAATCTTTCTTAAAAAGTATATACACAGTGGAACGTCTTTATTTGTTTCTGGGGTAAAGAATATTGAAAATTTGACTCAATTTACAGTGGTATAAATCTTTGAAGATTCAGTGCAACCTCTTTATTGAGATTTATTAACATTTTTTGAAATTCAGAGAAAAGGGAATTTACATTGGAAGATTTTAATATTCAAAACGCCTGCAAAAATCAATACGAAAATGATTCAGGTTTAAGAAATATATTTATTCAAGTAAATCAGGGAAATGTCAGGTAATTTTTATTAACATTATTGGAAAAAATACATTATTTGGAAAATTGGAAAAAGAATTTGAAAAAAATTCATTTCTAGCTTTTTTATGAATTTATAATTGAATTTTTATAAAGTAATTGAAATGATTGCAAGGAAACAAATTTTACGCGACTACAATTTTACTATTTATTTTATTGATCATTTTTTATTTTATTTTTTACCATTTTTTTCTATATAAATTGTTAGTTAATTCATTTAATTTTTATGACCAAGTAGTTAAAAATTTTAATCTTTGGAAATAATCAAAATTTTCTAAAATTCTATTAAAAAATTTTGAATTTGGTCGATGAATATTATTGAAATTGTTGAAAATTATTATTATTTTAAATATTTGAACGCTGTTGATTTAAACAAAATTAAATTTTTTCGAAAACTGTTTGACATAATTAAATTTGACAAATTTTATTAAAATTCTTGAGAAATACTTTTGTATATTTTAGTTCAATTGTTTAACAATAATTAAATCTTTATAAACAAATAACTGAAGTATTTCTAAAATTTTTTTATAAAATTTTATTGTAATTCTTGACAATAATTGAAATTCCATAAATAAATGCTTGATTTTTGAAAAATATTTCAATTTGTTTAAATTTATTTTCGAAATCTTAAATATGGTCTAGGGATATTTGCAACATTAATTTTTAAAAATATTTTAGTTCAATTTTAAATTGTTTATAAAAATAAAAATGACGAATATGAATGTTTTTTTTTTGTTTTATAAAATAAAACTTTAACAAACAATTAATTAAAAATATTGAAATAATTAAAATTTCTTAAAATTCTACAAAAAATAATTGAATTTAAACAAAAAATATTTAAATTCTTGAAAATAATTGAGGAAAGTTAATTATTTTAAATGTATCCAAAAAGTAGCCCTTTCGATATTTTCTTCCATTCTTAATAACATTATTATTCAATAATAAATTTTAATTTAAAAAATTTTTTAATTTTTAAATTTTTAGCTTTTAATTTAATTTTTAATTTTTAACTAAACTGAAGTTTTAATTTAATCCTAAAATATTTGGCAATATTGCTGTTATACACAGAATAAGTAATAAATTGATCGAAATTAAAAACTGTTGAAATACATAAAAAAACAAAAAAAAATGGTGAATTTAATCTAAATTGTAAACTCACGAAACCGTAGTGACAAATTGAGAGATTAGAGGAATTAAGGAGTCCGATTAAAGAAGTCTTACTGTAATCCCAGTGGATCGAAAAATTCTGAAACAAAAAAAAAATTTAATACTCTTTCATTATAATGAGACTGTAAAAACTATTTTCTTGAGCATTAGAAATAATAAATATATAAAATTAAGTTATTATAATAATTAATAATACAATCAATTTACTTAACTTTACCAACTCTGGAAAAAAATTACAAAAAAAATAAAATGTACTTGAAAATTTTACAAATTACAAATAGAAATAAAACAAATACAAATTTCTATATTAGATACACATTTAATGAAAATTTCTCAAAAAATGAAAATCTCGCCATTCTAATGGCAATATAATTAATTTATCCTTGCGCGCAGCTATTTAAATACTGATAATAACACTCTTCTTTTTACTACATTATATCATAACAATAGCAATAGATTCTCTATTTTCTCTCTTAGCATCAAATACTGCGTAAACATCATCGTCATTATTTATTCCACAGTGAATTATTGGGTAATTCAAATGAATACAAAATGATTATTGTGTCACATAATTTGAATACGATACATGAGCGCGCGTTACTCTCTTTATAAAATTGATGTTTTAGAAAAAAGGAAAAGAATAGAGAAATGTTTTGTATTATTGCAAACCGTGAATGTTTCCAAGTTGGGACCGTAAGGAAAACGGCAATTTATCAATGAAACGTAACGTGTAATTATGCACCGTTAGATTGTAACGAGAAGGTAATTGTTCAGGAATTAAACAGCAGGGTAACGCTCAACGGAAAATCGATTATGTATACAAACAAAGATTTTTTTTTCTATTTCTTCTTTATCTTCTTCTTCTTCTTCTTCTTTTACTCATTCCCTTGAAACAGTTGAAGCATTTCCGGTGATTCGGGTTATATCGTGGACACGGAATAGCCTCTCCCACGCCTCATTAGAACCTTCGATATTTTATTCATTCCCGCTCCGCACTGTTGGGGAAATTCCCCAAAGATTGTAGTTTAAATTATGTTTGTTAGAATCTACAATTATGAATAGATATGAGAAATTTTTTTTTTGTCATAACTGATAGTGGAAACAATTTTTTTTTTTTTTTTGAAAGAGGGAGAGAGAATTTTCACTAATTTAAATTTGCTGATGCTAAAAATCAAAAAATTAATCTCAAAAATTGATAATGAAATTCTTTAGAAAGATTCAATTATTTCAAAAGTCTACAATTTTCATAAAATTTCGCAATAGAATTAAATTATTTTTAAAAAAAAGTTATAAATTATATAATTATATAGAGAATTTCCACTACTTTAAATTTGCTAATGCTAAAAATCAAAAAATTAATCTCAAAAATTGATAATGAAATTCTTTAGAAAGATTCAATTATTTCAAAAGTCTACAATTTTCATAAAATTTCGCAATAGAATTAAATTATTTAAAAAAAAAAGTTATAAATTATATAATTATATAAATACAGCAACAATCAATGAAATTAATCCAAAACTCAATTATTTTCATAAAAGCATAATAAAATTTCAACTGGAATTCAATAGATTTCGAATGGGATTTTCAAAAAGAAATTCGGAAAAATCAATTATTAAACAAAAATTTTTATATAATAATTAAATTACTTTCACTAATAATAACATTTTTCATGGAAATTCAATATAAGAAAATTAATAAAATTCTAAGCATGAATACGATTATTTTCATAAACAAAAAATCTCGTCGTAAAATTTCAATAATTTTAATACAATTTTCAATTATAATTGAAAAATTCAATTATTTGTACAAATAAACTTTTACAAAAGAATTCAACTATTAAAAATATAATTTTCATAATATTAATTGTATTTTAAAAATTTTATTTATTTATAAAAATGTTTTATAAAATTCTTATGATGAATTCAATTATTTTCAAAAATAACAAAATTTTTCACAGAAATTAAATTCTTTGAAAACATTTTAATAAAAATTTTCAAAATAATTTAATTCTTTGAAAACATTTTAATAAAAATTTTCACAATAATTCAATTCTTTGAAAACATTTTAATAAAACTTTTCACAATAATTCAATTACTTTCATAAATAATAAAATTACCACAGGAATTTCGTTAATTTATAATAGCCTTTTCAAAAAAATTTCGAAAAAATAAATTATTTTACATTAGTTTTATACAATCCTGCACAATAATTTAATTACTTTCACTAATAATAACATTTTTCATAAGAATTCAATTTTAAAAAAATTTTTAATAAAATTCTAAGCAAGAATACAATTATTTACATAAACAATAAAGCTCGTCAAAAAATTGGTAATTATTTTTTATATACTATTTTACATATTAATTGAAAATGTTCAATTATTGTTTACAGATAAAATTTTCTACAAGAATTCAATTATCTCAAATAAAATTTCCATAACATTAATTTGTATTTTTAAAAAAATATTTATTTAAAACAACGTTTTTTGAAGTTCTTATAAAAATTCAATTATTTTCAAAAATAACAAAATTTGTAATGGAAAATTAATTCTTTTTAAACATTGTAATCAAATTTTACGTATCTATTAATTATTTTCATAAATAATAAAATTTATCGCAGGATTATAATTATTTTTTTAATACAGTTTTTACAGGAATTGCACAAAAAATGTAATTATTCTTAAAAAGTAGATTTCAATTTCTCAAAAAAATTATATTAATTATTTAATAAAATGCTTTTTTGAAATTTTCTGAAAGAATTCAATTATTTACAAAAATATTAGAATTTTTTACATGAATTCAATTATTTTACAATATTTTTCAATAAAATTATCCGAAAGAAATAAATAATTTTAAATAAAATTCGAATAATTTTTATTTTAAATAACTCAAGTATTTTTTTATATTTTAATAAAAATTTTTCCCAAGAATTCAATTATTTACATAAATAATTCAATAATGTCGATAAATAACAGAATTCTTTCCGACAAATTCTATTATTTTGAGGCATTTAAATAATATTAAAATTTTTAAATAATAATTTAAATAATATTTGCAAAATTCAATTAAAATTCAAATTAAATTTAAATAAATAGCAATATTTATCCCAAAAATTTAATTAATATTAAAAGTAATGAATTCCTTCTTGGAAATTTAATAACTTTTAAAAATTCTAATAAAATGGTTCTTAAGAATTCAATATTGCTTCCATAAATAATAAAATCTGTTTGAGAAATTTATTTATTTTTAACAAAGAAAATTAATAAAATACAAACACAGACATTTAATTATTGTCAAAAATTTACATAGAATTCTTTGCAAAGTTAAATTATTTAAAAATTTTTTTTGCAATTTAGTGATTTTCAATATTTACTATTTTCATAAAATTGCAAAAAAAATTCAACTATTGAAAATTTTTTTGTAAAAATCTTCTTAAGAATCCAATTTTTAGGAATAATAAAAATTTCTCAGGAATTTAATTATTTAAATTAGAATTTGCATAAAATTAGTCAAAAGAAATAAATTATTTACACAATTTTTATAAACTTCTTTCCAAGAATTAAATTATTTTCATAAATATGATTTTATTCATGATGAATAATAAAATTTCGTTGCAGGAATTTAAGTTACTAGTAGAATAAGAAAAAAGTAAATATTTTTTATGATAATTAGGAAAAAGTGAGGAAGATAAAATGTAAATGAAATTTTTGCCAGTTTTGTAAAATATCAAATTGGTGTTTTTTTGGTTGTCAAGTTTAATTTTTCGATAGCCACTTTTTTGTATTACTTTTTATATTTCTTGATTTTGGTTTAATAGCCACTTTTTTGCTGGTTTTTCAAAATTAATAACTTCATGGTCGTGGCGACGTTAATGAAAATTTCCTTAGCCGGAAACAATGATTTCTGAAATCGTTGGTAGTTACAAAACTAAGTTAAAGTTGCATATATCAGTATGATAATTTTGAAGGACACTGATTTCAAAATTCAAACAATTCATTAATATTTTTGCAGGTACAATGAATATGATAGTGAAGATAAATATTTTTAATTTTGATATATTCATTTTATTTTAATCTTTACTATTTTCATCTTTCTGTAAATTAACGGTGCATCATTACGACTAATGATAGTTACGTTGTTGATAATAATTTAGAAGAAACAGTTGCTTCAAATAGTGGTAGCAGTGGTAATTGGTTGCTCTTGTACTTAGTACATTCGAAATTTGTAATGATTGTGGTAGTAACAATGGTTGTCTTCATCGATAGTTGCAAAAGATTATTGCTATGGTTCATTGTATAAAAATTTGTTATGACATTGTTCCAATAAGTGATTGTAAAGATTGATTTTAAGAAATGTTTGTCAGAATTTTTTGTAGTGTGTTGTAGTATGTTGTAGTATGTTGCTGTATGTTGTAGTATGTTGTAGTATGTTGTAGTATGTTGTAATATGTTATAGTATGTTGTAGTGTGTTGTAGTGTGTTATAATGTATTGTAATGTATTATAGTGTATTGTAGTTTATTGTAGTTTATTGTATAGTATATTGTATAGTGTATTGTAATGGTTGTTGTATTCCTTAGTTGCAAAAGATGATTGATAGGATTTATTGTATGAAATGGTTTTAAGAAGTGGTTGTCAGGAATTATTTAAAGAAACGGTTGTAAGAATTCGTTGCAAGGAGTAGTTGCAGTAAATGTTATCAAGAAATGGTTGTAAGAAGTGATTGGATAGAATGTTTGCAAGAAGTGCCTGCAAAGAATGGTTTAAAGAAGCGGTTGTAGAAAGTAGTGTCAGGAATCACTTACAAGAAGTGGTTGTAAGAAGTGATTGCAATAAGTGGTTGTAAAGAATGATTGCTAGAAGTGATTTTAAGGAATAGTTTTAAGGAATGGTTGTAAGGAATAGTTTTAAGGAATGGTTGTAAGGAATAGTTGCAAGAATCCGTTGCAAGAATCCATTGCAAAAATAAGTTGCAAAAATTAGTTGCGAAAATTAGTTGTAAACAGCAGTTGTAAGAAGTATTTGAAAGAAACAGTTGCAGGAAGTAATTGCAAACAATGTTTGCCAGCACTTGTTGTTGAAAACAGTTGTAACAAGTAGTTGTAACAAGTAATTGTAACAAGTAGTTGTAACAAGTAGTTGTCACAAGCAGTAGTAACTAGTTGTCACAAATAGTTGTAACAAGTAGTTGTCACAAATAGTTGTAACAAGTAGTTGTCACAAATAGTTGTAACAAGTAGTTGTCACAAGCAGCAGTAACAAGTAGTTGCAAGAAGTGGTTGCAGGAAGTGGTTGCAATAAATAATTGCAAGGAAAGGTTTCAAGAAGCAGTTGTAAGAAATGGTTGCAAAAAGTGATTGTAAAAAACTGTTTTCAAACAGTGGTTACAGACAAGGACTGTAAAAACCGATCATAAGGAATAGTACCAAAACCTACTTGCCAAAAATGATAACAAGAAGTAATAAAAACAAATGCTTCCAAAAGAAGCTTGAAAAGAAATGGTTCCAAAAAAACCATCTCAAATACAGTACAACGATTATGGTAGCCTACAAAACTAGTCACAAAAGGAAAGGGGTATCAGAATCAGATTTCCCTCCTCCCCTTTTAGATGATATCAAAAGAAAAAAGAAAATCTTGTAGATACTGCAACGTATTCCCCGCGATAAAAGCTTCATCGATACACCTTATTCGTGACATACACGGTGGAGATTCACGTTCCGATGCCGGCGCGAACAACGGAAAGAAAGATGCGACAGTCTCGGCATCGGCGAATCCTTTTTTGCCTCAGGGTATAGTCACTTTCATCTCCAATATTAGCTATGGCAATTCCTTTCGGATCGCATTGGCATGAGCAGTGACTTTGCGCCATTAACCCTCCCTAGAGGTCATATGTACGTGACTCACAAGAGTGAGAGTGATCCCTGATAATTCTTTATGCATCCGCATAACGCCAAGAGAGAAATGTTCCTTTAACTATTATAGAGAAACATTTGCTTACATATGCTTTTATTATTATAACTCCGCAATATTGACATGAGAAAAAAATCACTGAATCATATTTCCGGTCACATCGTGAGACCATAAATGAATATTTTTATTTTCAAAAAAAAAAACCCCCCACCCAACTCACTACTCAAAAGGAAAATGAATCTTCATTCCCTTCACAGGAAGAAAGATATTAAAAACAATGAAGAAAAAAAATTCCCACTAAAGATATGGAACTCTTAGGTAATCATTTTTGTAATCAAATTTTTGTCTTACGTTCCTGTTAAAAGGGTTCATTTAAATAGTTTTGAATATGCATTTGCATATACGTACTGGAATTTTTTTTTTTGAGCATTGTATGCTCTTAAAAAGTGTTCTTTATTCGAAAAGATGATGCAATCAGAGCTTTTCTAAGGACATCGTGAAACAAAAAAATTGCTTTGGAACATTACGCAATTGTTACACATTTTTTTTTTGAAACAAATTCAGATCACAAATGATGCATAATAATTTCCTTTTCGAACACATATACAATATACGATTGTGATCTACATGTGTAATCTTTGTCAATGGATGTTGAGAGTTAATGAAAGACAAAAAAGAATGTCTTTATCTCGAGAAGATAATCTACTAATGATTCTTAGCGAGCGCATATATAGCTTCTAGGAGAAAGTACTCTGCAACCATAACTGGAAGATTAAGAGAAGAAAACATCGAGAAGCCTCAGGGGCATATAGCATTTAAAATAAAACAAAAGATGTAATTTATCAAAAAAGAAAAAGAATGTACGTCTAATTTTGATTGTAGATGATTATATATATATATTTATATAATTGATATAAACGCTTTCTCACAGTGCATGATTTTTTTTTCTTTCTTTAATTATGCAATATGTAAATCAAAAGGAAGACACTTTTTCTAAAGTGCCGCAATTAAAATCGTATTTTTGGCATTTGTAATTTTTATCATAACAATGGAGCACAAATGGTTTCTTTCATTCGTTTTTTCCCAATCTGACCTTCTACGAATGGGCTCACAAACATTGGAACATATTTAAAACACAAAAAGTAGTTTTAAAACCCTGAAGGAAAAATGATTTAGTTTTAAACTTTTAGTTTTAATTCAAGTGAAGGAGAATCAGGATTTTTATCAAAACTGATGAAGAAGAGGGAAATTTTTTGCAAATTGGGAAAAATAAATTTTTTCCGTGTGGATTGATTTGGAAATATATCTCAATTATTTTTTAACGATCACATTAAGATGAGGATTGTTAATTTTATTGCTAATTAGAGATTTTTGCAAGTAATGGGCATACCATGGGATATGGCAGGCCTGTCAGAAGTCAACATCATCGTTAAAATCGTTTCCCCCAAGCACCTGTTCATTTCAACCGCACTTTATATATGTGTGTGTGCTGCATATATGTCTAATTAAGTGATTCCTTAGGCGCATAATTTAAGCCACATTAACGCGATAAAATTTTTCTCTCTCTAATATCGTTTGTACATCTTCAATATTTCGAAATATTGTTTATTTAACTTTTTTTTCCAACTTTTCTGTGTTTTTTTTCCTCTCTTTCCTACTTTTACGATCCATTGCACGAAATCAAATCTTCTTATCCATCTCGGGGATCGTTAATGGTCTTTTTTGTAGAAACAAAAGATTCACATATATGAGTAAAATTCTTATCAGATCATAAAGTATAAAAAAAAATAACAATAGTTACATTACTGGGTGTTACTAATAATAATAATTCATAAAGAAGATATTATTTTTCACCTTCTTAACTTGTATAAAAATTTGAATTTGATTTCAAAACAAGATTCCAATGCAGGTTTTGAAATTAATTAATTTAATAGTTTATTATTATTATTTACATTTTATTATTTTATTATTTTATTATTTTATTATTTTATTATTTTATTATTTTATTATTTTATTATTTTATTATTTTATTATTTTATTATTTTATTATTTTATTATTTTATTATTTTATTATTTTATTCTTTTATTCTTTTATTCTTTTATTATTCATACTTACTTATTTATATTTAAAATATTTATTCACGTACATTTTATAATTTTTTTTATGCTCTTTTTCTGTTTTCAGTTTGAGAAAAGAAAAGTGAACTAAATAAAATTGTGGTAAAATAGTTTTTTGTATAGAATTTTTTGCCATAAAGGAAAATGTATTCCAATGTGTTTGTTTATAATCTATTTTTAACAAAATGTGAAACGAGCGGAAGTTTTAAATATACAAATTTTTTTGCACTAGAAACTTTGCTTTTCACGTTTAGTAAACGGGGGATAAACGGGGAAGGATTCCGTCACGCCTTTAACATTGGATGGGAGTAGCTTCGATTCCATTGAAAGCATTCTTTCTCGATCCGGTACATCAAACAATCGAATTGATTACAAGCATTCTGACAAACTAAAAAAAAAAAGGGAAGAAAAAAATATTTATTTATTGAAAAAGTTTTGAAGAGAAATTATAAATCATAATAGAGACAAATTTCTATTGACGAAATTTTCGTTTAAATGAACGAATGAATTAGTTATAGTTACTTTGTTAGAATTTATTCTTCAATTTTTCAATTTTTACACAGGGAGAGAAAATAAAGATTCAAATTTGTAAAAGTATTTTTTTTTATTCAAAGTTTTGAATATTTTTTAAAAGAATTCTCTGAAAAATTGGAAGATAATTGGAATTTCCTTTTCATTATTTTATTGGAAGGAAAATAAGATCCCTGTGAATTATTTTTAAAAATTCAAATGAAATTCTTTAAAAATTCAATTATTTAAAAAAATTTTAATGAAATTCTTAAAAAATTCCATTATTTTTAAAAATTCAAATGAAATTCTTTAAAAATTCCATTTTTTTTAATAGCACAACAGAACATTTCAATTATTTTTCAACTTTTCATTTTGTTGTTTATAAAATTATTTTTATAATTTTAAATAAAAAATTTTGATATTCTATTAAAATAAATTGTAATTTAAAGCATATTTTAAAATTAATTTATTAATAAAAATTCTAATTTGTAATTTGATCATTTTTTAATAAATTTTTTTGGAAATTTCAAATATTTTTAAACAATCAAACTAAAATTTTATAAAAATTCAATTTTTAGAAAATTTAAAATAGAATATTATTTAAAAATTTGAATACTTTTTAAACAAATTGTATTATATTTAATCAAGTTTCACAATTCTATGAAATTTGATTAAAATTTTTCAAAAATAAATTTTTCGAGAATTTTTAATAGAATATTTATTAGATCTACTATTTTATCATTTTGTTTTCTTTATACATATAATTATTTAAAAACTTCAACAATTTTCTAAATAAATATTAAATTAAAAAATTGTGTTATATTTTAAATCAAATTTCACAAGAAGTCAGTAATTTTGATCATTTTTAATACAATTTTTTGCATTTTCAAATATTTTTAAACATTTGGATTACAATTTTTTGTAAATCCTATTTTTTGAGTTTTTTGAACAGAATATTTAACAGACCGACTATATTTCATGGTTTTATTTTATGTAAATAGAATTATTTAAAAATAATTTAAAATAATAATGAATTTTTAAAATAAATATTTATTTAAAAAATTATGTTATATTTAATTCAATTTCACTAAATTTTAATAAACTTGATTGTTTTCAAAATAATTTTTTTTTTAAATTTCAATTACTTATAAACAACTGAAATTATACTTGTAAAATTTCAAGAATTTTTCATACAACTATTTCAAAACTTGAATAATTTTTGAAGTGAATATTTATTAAACAAATTGTTTTGTATTTAACTAAATTTCACAAGATTTCAATAATGGTTTTTTTTAATACAATTCTTATTTAATTAAAAATATTTTTAATTAATTGGATTGAAATATTTTAGAAATAAAATTTTTCACAAATTTTGAATAGATTTTTTTAAAAAGTTGAATAATTGTTTAAATAAATATTTATTAAACGAATCGTGTTGTATTTAATTAAATTTCACTATATTTGAATAAATTTGATCATTTTTAAATTTTGACGCATTTTTTTGGAATTTGAAATATTTTTTAACAATTTAAATTTTAAAATTTCGTGAATTTTAAATAGAATCATTTAAAAACTTGAATAATTTTTTTAAATAAATATTTAATTGTTATTAATGTCTTAACAGAAATTAAAATTTTGAGGAATTATAGTTTAAAAACCTTTTTAAATTTATATAATTATTTTTGAAAATTGAAACTTTTTTAAATAAATTTTTTTTGTTAAATAAAATTAATTAACTCAACGAAAATTTTTTCTGGAATATAATTATTTTAAATAAACATAATTATTTTGCAGAAATAAGAAAAATTTAAGGCGTTGTTTTAAAATTCATTGAAAATCAAAAGTTAGTTAAAAAATTGTTTCTTCTATTTCAAACAAATATTTTTGAAAAAAATATTTTTTGCTAATCTTTCAAAAGACGAAATAAATATAAATACAAAAGATACAAATACAAATACTAAAATGCTTTTAGAAAAATTATTTGAAACTGTACAGACAAAAATTGTTTTTGAAAATACTTTGAAAATACTCTTTTTTCCTATTTTAGAGAAATTTGTATAAGTAAAATAAAATTTAATATATTTTAAAATAGTATTTTTTTTGAATAAGTTTCCAGTAAAGTGAAGACTAGGAGAAGTAAACTAATAAATTATGTATATATGAGTTACTATATCTTTTGAGTCCAGTTTTCCACTCTGAAAATTTACCGGGCAAAATATAATTCTCCACATTCTCTGGTTGACACGAATTTTATGTTATAGACCGAATAAATTTCAAAATTCAACCCATGATATTTTTACTCAACTGACGGAATTGGGTTTCGTGCTGTGTGTGACTTTTTGTATTTTCCAAGAACCTCCACCACCTCCCACCCTTTTTACAATTTTTCCCAAAGTTTTCTAAAGAACGAAAACTTATTCTCGCGCAACAATTTTTTTTCTCGTAAGTTTTTCAAATTTGTAAAAAAAAGTTAAGAAAATTGTTTGTATTTTTATTTTTTTTTGTATCATATTACTTTTTACCACGTCTTGATAAATAATTAAATAAATAAATGATTTTTAAATTTAATGAAATAAATGATTTTTAAATTTGCTAAAATAAATATTTTTAAATTTGCTAAAATAAATATTTTTCAATTTTCATTAATAGAATATTTTTTAATGTAATTTTCTGACTTTATTTATTTATCCATTTTGATTCGAAGTGATCGTTAGCCTAAACGTTTTATTTGTGTATTTTTTTTCAATTTTGATAGAATAAATATTTTCTAAATTCGATGAAATAATTTTTAAATTTGATAAAAATGAACTTTTAAATTTATTAAAAATTGTGAAAATTCGATAAAATAATTTTTAAGCTCGATAAAGTGAATATTTTTCAATTTCGATAAAATTATTTTCGAGGCAATGTAAATATTTTCTAAATTCGATAAAAATTTTTTTTACATTTGATGGAGTAAATATTTGGTATTTAAATCGATAAAACATTTTTTTTTAATTTGATACAATTTTTTTTTAATTGGATAAAGTAAAAATATTTTTATATTTGACAAAAAATAAATAAATATTTTCTAAACTGGATAAAATATTTTTTTTAATTTGATAACATTTTTTTTAATTCGTAAAAATATTTTTTTAATTTGATACAATTTTTTTTTTGATTCGATAAAGTAAAAATATTTTTCTATGTGACAAAAAATAAATAAATATTTTCTAAACTGGATAAAATATTTTTTTTAATTTGATAACATTATTTTTAATTCGATAAAATATTTTTTTAAATTGATTCAATTTTTTTTTTGATTCGATAAAGTAAAAATATTTTTCTATGTGACAAAAAATAAATAAATATTTTCTAAACTGGATAAAATATTTTTTTTAATTTGATAACATTTTTTTTAAGTCGATAAAGTAAATCATTTTTTAAATTTGGCAAAAAAAGTAAATGGATAATTTTCTTAACGAGCGTAAATGGGTTAAAGGTTTTTGAATAGAAAATAAAAGAGTGTTGTGTGATTGATTGGGAAAATGTTGGACGCCTGATAATTTTAAACTCTTTACTTTGGTACTCGTTTTACCCCTTTTATCCACGTTCACGTAACAAGTATTATACAAAGTTTTCGTGCAAAGCCAATAGTCGCGTGTCGGATGCGCCAAAGAAACAAGTGTTACACGAGCCTTTGATATTCCTTTATAATTAAGAAATTCTCAAGGTATACGAAGGATCGACTTACCCATATTTACAATAACTTGACATTTTTTTTCCTTTTTTTCGAGAAAAATTCACTTTAAACAAAAAACAAGTTCCATTTATTTGTTTTCAATTATTTTTTCCTAAATTTTTAGTCCCGTGGGTCCCGTGGGTCTCGTGGTATTTTTTGTGTATTTGAGGAAAATCTTCTTTGTATTCTTTTACAAATTTTTATTTATTGCGAGCAATTAATTCATTTTTAAAAATTTTAAACCAGTTTATTATTTTTTTTAAATTTTTAGTCTTTTCTTATTTAATGAAACTGGGAAATTTTTTTTGTTTTAATTTTTTATTTTAATCTATTATATTTTTTATTTTAATTTGTTTTATTAGTTTTTTAAATTTGTTTCACTTCATCTTCTATTTACTTTAATCTGCTATCTTATAGAGAAAGTATTTATTTATTCATTCCCCTTTTTATTTATTCACTGTTTTTCTAATTACAAATTAATAAATTATTGACTATAATTTACAATAATAATTTGCTTATTTAATTTTAATTTAATTTAATTTTAAAAAATAAAATTTAATTTAATTGTAATTTGATTAAATTTAAAATATATTTATTTATTTACAGCTGTCAATTTTTTTCTATTATTTTCGATTGAAGGGAAAATTGATTTTTTTTATTTTTCGATATGAGGAAAATTATTAGCGATCGAAGTATTGTATATATAGTGTTGGCGAGAGACAATTTGTAGATGAATAAATTATTCAAAGTTTATTGATTTCGATTGTATATGAATGATAATGTGGAAATTGCATACAACCATGTCAACCAAAGGGACTTCCGACGATCTCGTCAAAATACTATGTTTGATGAGTTCAAGTCAGCAGGATTATGCTTTGCATAAATTTCATGCCTGTGAAAGCACGTGATACAATCACCACTGGAAGTTGCCCTATGGACTACTTGAAACATGTTACATTACATAGTACATCGATTGAACGTATTTCAAGTGCAATAATGGTCCCTTCAAGCCAAGAGAGGCGCAAAAAGTATAATCGCCCTCGTTTGAGCGCATAAACCTCTTATATCTACCTGTTTTTCCATTAAAGAATAAAAAAATAAATAAATATGAAAAAACAAAAATAAACTCGATAAATTGTTGAGTAACAACAACATTGAAATTATTTTAATATTATTTTTGAGCATTGTAAATATCAATAATTTAAAAAAAAGAATTTAAAAAAAGAAATTAAAATAAACAAGTTAAAAAAAAGGAATTAAAATCTATAATATAAAATTAAAATTTATTATATACACTAAAAGAAATATAATTGAATCAAGTAAATGATTTGACATAATTTACTTGAATCAATCTCATATTTATTTCAAAGAAATAAATTTATTTTCTTGTGCCAAGTAATTTTTAACAATGAACAGAGTAGAATTTAAAATAATATTTTTAATAATTATTATTTAAAACTAGCTCGCAGAACGTGATATTCATTTTATTTTAATGCACTTGACAAAATAATTTATTTTCAAATTTAAATTTTTTGACAAATTCATAAACAAAATTTAAAAAAATCACTTATTAAGAATAAGAATAATCTTCGCAAGAATAATACAATTTTTTACAGGAATTCAATTATATTTATATTCAAAACAATTTTAATAGACTTCAACAATAAAGTATTTAATTATAATTTTAAACAGAAGCGATTATTTTAAACTTGAAAGAAATTCTTTATAAAATTCAATTACTTTTGAACTTTTCAATTAAAATTATTAAGGAAAATAAAACATTTAAAAAATTTTTTTTTTTTAAATGGTATAAATATTTTATCAGGATTTTGAAAATTTTTATTAAAATTTTTGACAAGATTTCAATATTACTTTCATTATTAATAAAATTCTTTAAAGGAATGCAATTATTTTTAATTTAATTGTAGTAAAATTTCTCCAAAGAATAGAATTATTCTAAAAAATACTATTTGAATTCAATTATTTACAAAAATTCTGATAAAATTCTTTGGAAAAAATGAATTATTTTTTTAAATAGTAAAATTCATTGTAAAAATTAAATTTTTTCAATACAATTTTAACAAAATTTTACGAAAAAATTCAATCATTTTCTGAAATTTGCATAAATCCGTTAAAACAATTCAATTATTCAGCAAAGTCGCTTTGCAAACATTCAATTCTTTTAAAAATAATTCTACAAGTGATTAAATCACAATTATTCAATAAATTATTTCTAAGATTGTCTGTAAAATTTATTTTAAAAAATCAATTATTTTCCAAAAATAAAATTTTTTTTCCAAAAAGAAAATTCTCGTAAAATATTAAGTTATTCTCTGAAAAAATTAAAAACTGACACAATTAGTTTATAAAAATTTTATTATGTCAATTTTTTTCACAAAATTTCACTCTAAGATTCAGTAAAATTTTTTCCAATTTTTAATAAAATTTTTCCAAAAAAAATAATTTATTTTTCAGTCATCTAATAAATTTATAGAAACAATTCAATTATTTTTAAAAATAGTAAAATTCTTCGCAAAAATATTAAATTATTTCTATAAAAAATAAATTTTGTCACAGGAATTTAATTATAATAATTTTAATAAACTTCAGCAAAACAATATTTTTTTATTTGATAACAATTTGTGTAGCCCATGATTATAAAAATTGTTGAAGGGCAATGTTTTTATAATTAATTATAATTTTAACAGAAGCGATTCTTTTATAAACTGGAATTAAATTCTTCATAAAATTTAATTTCTTTCAAAACTTTAAATTAAAATTATTAAAAGAAGAGAATATTTAACAAAAAATTTTTAAAAATTCTACAAAAGATTTTTATTAGGATTTTGAAAATTTTGAACAAAATTTTTGGCAAGAATTCAATATTACTTTCATTAATAATAATAATTCTTCCAAAGAATGCAATAATTTGTAAACATAATTATTAGATTCAATAATTTTCAACAATTCTGATAAAATTCTATGGAAAAACTGAATTATTTTCTAAACGCGGAAAATTAAAACAATTTAATTAACTTTATAAATTATAAATTGTATTTTAATGGATTTTAATTATTTTTTTGTCATTATTTAGGTAGAAAATTGAAAAAAATTAAAAAGAACAATTATTCATTCAGGATTTCTGCAAAAGTTGGTGTTTCTATTTTTTTGAATATATTCAACTTGTAAGAAAAAGATTATTTTATAAACAATGAAATAAAAATCTGCAAAACAAAATTTTTTTCGACAAAATTTGACGAAGTTTACAATTTATTGTTTGCCAATTTTTTAATTATAAATAATTGCCTGAATTCAAATTATCTTCATCAAATTTTAATTACAATTTTTCGAAATAATTTTAAAATAATTATCAATTACTTACTAGATTTTTTCTGGAAAAATTTGATAATTTTTGAAATGCATGTTTGAATATCATTAAACTTGAACATCAACAGAGATTTTCAAAGAATTTTACTTTAAAGTCTTTTGATGTTTAATTATTTCTGAAAATGCGTCTACTATAACTTTTGCAATTTAATTATTTTCTTCCTTTTTTTTTAACCTAAATTCTTTTCGAAATAAAGTTTTTCTAATAGTTATCAAAAAGTTTTTTTGGGAATTTAATTACTTACAATATTTAAAATCCATTTTTTTATTTTTGTTCAAATTTGAATTCTACAAAATTTCAATTACTTGAAAATTCTTTAAATTTATATTCTTAAATTTTTTAATAATTCAATTATTCTAAAAAAAAGTGCGAATATTTTCAAACAAAACTGATTTTGAAATAAATTTGTGTTAAAAATTGTAGAAAATAACTGAAGATAGTAATATAATAATTAATTTAGAATACAATTAATTTCAACAAAATTTACTGTAATTACTAATTATTTTATTTAATACAGAAAATTATTGTATTTCTTTAATTCAGTTCCTTTATTCAAAATAGAATTTTTCTCCGTATTAATTAAAATAATTTACATTAGAAAATTTTGTATATTTTAAAAAAGAAGCTGTTTTTGTTTTAATTTTTCAGTTCCACTTCGTATTTATCTAAATAATAATAAGGAAACATTGTAGTTTTAGTTGTAGAATATTTCGAATGACATTTCATTACTTTATTATGAAGCTTTATTCTAACATGATTTCGCTAAAATCAATATACGTATAGAAGTGTAGTTAAGAATGAAGAGTGTTTTATAAGCGTCATAAAACTAGTATATTTGAAATGAACAATGTAATTTCCTTCGTGTCTATTCAGAAAAAAAGTGCTAAATATATATATGTCAGCCTCGCTTTTTTATGCTGTCCTTTTAGAAATATATATGCCAAATCCTCCCTTTCATTTTCTCTTCTGCATAAATTTTCTTTTTTCATTTTACATATTCGTATATATAGGTATATTAATATTATTCAGTTACATTTGAATATTACATTCTTATTTATGTATGAAGAGGAGGAATTTTATTTAATACAACAAAACGATATTTTTGCTTTATTTCCTTTAAAAAAATTTCTTAGTTTAAAAAAGAAAGTTCTATCCAGAAAAAAATGTATAAATTAAAAAATAAATTTTTTTAAATGTATTTCAAATAATTAACAGGATAACTTTGAAATTATAATTGGTCATTCATTATTCGGCAGAAGAATTAAAATCAATAATAAAATTGATAAAGAATTATAATAAATTATATATAATAATTATATTATAAAATTTTTTTATTATTATCTATCAAAAGACAATTATTCACTTAGAGTTAGAATAAAAAAATTATTTTCAATATCTAGGTACTAGTTTAATAAAATTTTCCAAAAAAATTCAATTTTGCAAAAGATTTTTTTTAATGCAATTCATGGCAAATATTACATTTTTTTAAATAATAAAATTTAAACGCAGGTATTTATTTTTTAAAATAAAATTACCAAATTTTTTTCGAAGAAAAATTAATTTTTGGAATAAAATTTTTTTACATTCTTCATTTTAATGCAAATATTTTTAGTGCAATATTTTGATAAATTTATATTTAATTTTTTTTTATTTTTCAATATTTTTGATTAATTTCAACGCAAGAAGTGAATTTTTTAAATAATTAAATAAAATTACTAAAATTTTTTCAAAGAAAAATTAATTATTTAAATGAATTTTTTTTAAATTTTTCATTTAATTTAAATATTTTTATTGTAATATTTTGATAAATTAATATCTAATTTTTTTTATTTCTCAATACTTTTGATAAATTTCAACGCAAGAATTTAATTTTTTTAATAAATTTACTAAAATTTTCTCGAAGAAAAATTATTTATACAAATGGAATTCTTAAAAAAAATTTTATTTTAATTCAAATAGTTTTAGTGCAATTTTGATAAAATTCTTTAGGCAATTATTTTTAATACAATTTTAAATGTATTCTTTCAAAAATTCAATTATTCTTGAAAGTTTTATTAAAATTGGTCGAAACCTTTCAATTACAATTGAAAAACTTGAAACAGTTTTTTTTGACAAATATTTAATTATTGAATAAATTATTTATTTTTGAGTTTAAATAATTAAGTTAATGAACTTTTTAATACCAATTCATTTGAAATTAATTTCAGATATAAAATTTCAAGAATTGAATATTAGAATCGTTATTTATGGATTTTTAGAAATTACAAAATTTCAAAATATTTTCAAACTTAAATCTTTAAAAATCTTAATTTTTGTAAAACCGTGATAATTATTTAATTTAATTTAAAATGTCAACAACAAAAATTATTCGATTTTGAAAGAATATTATAGTTGTAATGTAATTCTAAAAAATTGTAAAATTTTCAATAAAATTAAAATTTAAAACATATTTTGTACAATAATCATTTAAAATATTTTAATTTCCATCGAAAATTAAATAGATATTTAAATGTTTTTTAAACAAAAAATTATTTCTGTTTTGAATATAATTTAATTTGAAAATTATGGAAATAGTCTCTTGAAAAATTCTAATTAAAATGTTTTGAGAACTTGGAAATTAAAATTTAGAAAATTATAAAATTTTCAAAAAAAAAAAAGAATTTATGTCTCTAAATCTTTATGAACGTTCTTAAGGATAATATTTATTTATTATTATTTATTTATTATTTATTTACTTATGTATATATTTTTTAATTTTTATTTTTTCAATATTTTTCTCTTTTATTCTTTTTAATTTTTTCTACTAAAATTCAAATTTCAAAAATGTAAGATAATTGTTCATCTGGACGTTGAGAATAGGAATTAGGGACAGCAGAATTTACTTCACGAAAAATAAATATTTTTGATAAAAAAAAAAGGAGAACGAAATTTTTGTGAGTCGTCTAAAACAAATTTTTTAATCGACAAATTTAGTTTTTTAATAGCCACTTTTCTATACTATTTTTTTCGGTCTTAAAACTACTTTTTGATAGGTTTTGAAAATTAATTATCAAGTGTGAAATTTGTAATCATTAATTCCCAATTTAGTAATTTATTATTTTAACGAATGGAAATATTTAATTGGTACGTATAATTAAATTTATTTCTCTTCAATAAACGCAAAATTATTACATTTAAAATGAAATGATAATGGAAAATAATAATAATAATAATAATAATAATAATAATAATAATAATAATAATAATTGATATGACGAATAACATTTTGATTTTTGACAATAAATTGAAAGCGCATTTCCAATCAAGTCAATTAAATATTAAAATAACTTTCGCTGAAATTAACATCGGTAAAATTATATATATATGCAATAAAGATAAATCCCGTGTGTAGAGAGAGAAAGAGAAAAGTTTTATAATACATTCAATTAATTACAATAAAGTGTTTGTCGCATTACATCAACTATATTAAAGGTATAGCATTTCCTGTTGTCAGTGTAATTTATGAAATCATAGTAAAAGGTAGAAATTAACTTTCTGCTAATGATAAAAGTCACATCAATAAACTCTAATAATAATAATTTACAAACACTTTTTATACGAACTGAAAGAATTTACGCGAATTTTAATAAATTCTTTTCGTTTTATTAAAACTTTCTTTCTCCGCATCTGATGAGAAATTAATTAATTATTGTCATTTTGTTTAAAAAATGAGAATGTAAAAATTCTTTCTTTCCTTTTTTTGTTTTCAGAAAAAAAAGAAGTGACAAGTGGGGGTGAAACGAAGTTGTCAACATTTTTCAAACCAACATTCAATTATTTAACGTGACAGAAATGTACATTTTGACATAAAAATCAACGTTCTCAATTTAGAGAAAAATTTTTTATTTTCTTTTACACAAAATTCCAGTTATTTTGATATGTAAGTAATTGTTTTTTTTTCATTTAAAGAAGAAGAAGAAAAATTAATTGTGAATATAATTAAAACAAATTTTTTTCTTTTTTTGGTAAACAGTTAAAAAATTATGGCCGGTAATGGAATGAAAGCGAAAGCCCCAAAAAGGAAATGCGATAGAAAAGGTTGTCACAAGGCAAGAACAAGAAATGGATTTATTATTTTCTTCTTGAGATTATTGAAGTGTATGCCGACGAAATGTGTAACGCACGTCGCGCAAATTGCTGGAAAAAAATGGGCGAAAATGCCGAAGGAAGAAAAATGCAAATTTCTCACATTGGGCCGTAAATCATCGCCGAAAAAGAGTCGTAAACGAAGGAAAACCAAATATTATTCCGCCCGATCATCGTAAATTTTCACAAGTAAATTACAAAACAAAATTCAAAATTAAAAAATTTTTAACAAAATAATAATAATTAATAATCGAAAAAAATTTTTTATCTTCCTGTGAGAGGAGAATATTTAGGAAATTTTTTTTCCTAATATTTTAATTAGAAAAAAGACCAAAAGAATTTTTTTAATTAAATTTCGTTGAGTCATATCAATTAATTTATAAACTAATTAATTATTAATTTGTCGATTATAAATTCGTTGAAATTATTTATTAATTTACTAATTAATTAATTTTTAATTTATTAATAAATATTTCTAATTAATTCATTTTTAATTTATAAATAAATATTTCTAACTAATTTTTAATTTATTAATAAATATTTCTAACTAATTTTTAATTTATTAATAAATATTTCTAATTAATTTATTTTTAATTTATAAATAAATATTTCTAACCTAATATTGTCCTAATTATTGACTAATTATTTATCATTCATTATTTAATAATTAATACATAATAATTTTTCATTTAGGATTCCTGAAAGCCGGTAGAAGTAAATTTTGCCGTTGGAGAAAAATTGAACGACCCAGGGTTAAATTAAATTTTTCGGTCGAATTTTTAATCTTCATAAACGTCATAATCCAGTGTCAACAAAAATTGTGATAATTTTGTGAAAGTCCCAAGTAATTTTATCCTTCAAAGTGAAGGAAAAATTTATACACATTTTTTTTAACTATTTATCATTGCTACACATTTTTTTTGTTACAAAAATTTTCGTCTTGTCGACTTATAAAAATAAATATTCAATCAAAAAAAAAATTGCTTATATTTTGATCGAGAATTTTGATTTAATTAAATTATTATTATTTATTTGAAACATTTTTGAATATTTAAATCATTTCTTTTGGATTTGCAAATTACAACCAATTTGTTTAACTAACTGTGATAAAATTAATTGGAAAATATTGAACAAATCTGACAAAAAAAGTTTTTAATTAAATTACAGTTTCGTGATTTTGTTTATTTTTTTTTAGAGGAGGAAAAATAGGCTGATTGTCAATAATTGAGAATTTAATTGATTTGATAACTTTGAATTCAATCAGTTTGATAATTTAAAATTAAATTAAGTTCGAAGTTTAGTTATTTTAAATTTTATTTATTCGATAGTTTGAAATTATTTTAATAGAATAATTTAATTAATATTATTATAATTACTAAGTATTAAAAAATTTTGTTACATTTATTTGATTTGTTTATTAATTATTAACAAGTTTGATAGTAAATATATTTTGATATAAATTTTTTAAATAGAATATTAAATTAAATTGAATCAACTTGAACTAAATTAAATTAAATTGAATTAACTTGAAATAAATTAAATTAAATTAAATTGAATCAACTTGAATTAAATTGAGTTAAATTGAAATTAATTTTTTTATTGTAATTCATTTAATTGAAATGAATTACATTGAATCAAACTGAATTAAATTAAATTGAAAAATTAAGAATATTTTATTAAAATTCAACGATTTTTTTTCTGTTATTCAATATTTGCGACGATAAAATATTTTATTAGAATGGATGAATTTGCTTGTATATCCTTGAGGATATTAAAAGAAATCAACTGATGAATCGATGGTGGAATCAAATGTCGTGGAATAGTTATTGTCGAGGGTGTGGAAGTGAAAAAGGTCACTTATCCTTTTTCATCTGTAATTAAAATCGTAATGAGATAAATCTCCTGTGCTACACGGAACATCTGATTTTATACATATTTATTTACATGACGATTCAAGTATCACATCAAATTTCCAATCGTTCAGCAACAAAATTTACTATTCTATCATTTTCTTTTCATAAAAAATTCACCACAGCAATGAATAAAATTTACACCCGCAAGAAATTATTTTATCAGTGCTCATAAACTCTCATTGCCAAACAGAATTTCTATTACATTTATTAAATATTTTTTCTGTCGAAAAAAATTGGAAAAATTGAAAAGAAGAAAATTTCACTTCAATATTAATATTAATATGTAATAATTAATTTAATAATTAATTATTAATATTTAATATTAATTTTGTATTAAATTTGACATTTATAATGGAAAATTCAATGATGTTAATATATAATAAACAAAATTTAATAATAATAATAATAATAATAGTAATAATAATTAATTTAATATTTCTTGCAAATGAAAAATAAACTAATTTTCATAATATTAATAATAAATATTATTAAATAAATATTATTAATAATAAAAGAAAAATTAATAATATTAACAATACTAAACAGAACTCAATACTATTAATATTGTATCTAAATGTAATAATTAACTCCAGGTGTTCAAAAGAATGTGAAATTTTTACAAATATAAAATTATCGCTAATAAATAATTATCTACTCCGTTCAATAATAATTAATATTCAAATGTTTGAATTTTTTCAAAGAAATTTTTGAAAACATTTAATAGAATTCTAAAAAGTCAAATTTTGAAGTAATTTTTTAATTATGATCTGAATTACTTTAATGATAAATCTTCAAGTGAAAATTAAAAAATGATAATTAATGCAAATTAGTTTCTAAAAATGATTATTATAATTTTATTTAAAAAAAAATAATTCTTACAATTTTTTCACTACAATTTTTGAAAATTAAACTATTTTCAACACTTCGAATTAATTTTTCCGAATATTGAAATATTTACTAAAAGTAATTACATTAAATTATTTCAAAAAATTGTAATTAAGAAAAAAATTAAAATCCTAATACATTTTTAAAAATTTTATTTTTAGAAACATTATTAATTTATTAATGATTCAATAAATAAGTGAATAAATACAAATTTTTGTGAGAATTAATCGTTTTAAAAATAAGTTTTAATTTAAATCCTCCAAAAAATTCATTTTAAAACATTGTTATTAAAATTATTTTTATAGTTTTAGTTTTTTATAGTTAATTTTTATTTTTATAGTTTTAATAACAAAAATTTACATTTATATATCTTTGTGTATTAAAATTATAACGGAAATGAATAGAGAAAAAGATTTTGGGAGATAAAAGGAAAAATAAAGTTAATGAAAAAGAGTCAATAAAATTAGGTATTCAAAATTTTTAGTTCGAAAATGAAACTTAAGTAATATAATAAAACTCATCACAGGATTTCAATTATTGTTAATTCAATTTTAAATAAATTCCTAGAAAAATGCCAATTCAAAAATTTTATTGAAATTGTTCAAAAGAATTGAATTATTTCAAAAAATGTTGCTTTGGAAAGATTTTAATTATTTTCAAAAGTTCGAATGACATTTTTTTAAGCAAAATTCTTCGAAAAAATTCAATTATTGTTTGTTTGTTCCCAAATTTTTTTTCTATTCATTTCCGTTTATTTTTAATTAATAACAAAAATTATTTATTTTTTTTGTTAGTAAAATTACAACAGAATTGAATAGACAAAAAAGTTTGGGAGAAAAAAGGAATAATAAAATTTATTAAAAAGAGTGAATAAAATCTATAATTAAAAATTGTTAGTTTGAAATTGAGACTAAAGGAAAATTATAAAACTCATCGCAGGATTTCAATTATTTTGAATTCAATTTTAAATAAATTCCTCAAAAAATGCAATTATTTAAAAAATTGTATTAAAATTTGCCAAAGGAATTGAATTATTTTTAAAAAATTTCTTCTCGAATGATTTTAATGATTTTTAAAAAGTTTTAATCAAATTTTCTGTATCAAAATTCTTCGAGAAAAAATGCAATTATTGTTTGGTTATTTTTAATTATTAACAAAAATTATTATTATTATTTTTTATTTTTAATTATTTTTAACTATTAACAAAAATGATTATTATTATTTTTTATTTTTAATTATTTTTAATTAATAACAAAAAGTATTACTAATATTTTTTGTTATTGGAATTAGAACGGAAATGAATAGAAAAAAATTTGGGAGAAAAAAGGAAAAAAATGTAATAAAAAATTTGATAGAAGAAAATTATTATTGAAATATTTTTTGTAATTTTTACTTTTAATTGAGACTATAAAGTGAATTAAAATTTGAAGAAGAGTATTCAAGAAAAATGGTAATTTATTCCAAGCTTCATTAAAAAATAATGTTTAGCGAGTTCGTAGTTAGTGAAAAAAAAATAGAAAATACTTTCTAAAAACGAGAGAGAGAGAGAGAGAAAGGGTTAATAAATGCACTTTGGCCAATTGCTTTGATGATTTTGACTTTTTCACCTATTATGTTTATTTGACAATTAAATGAATATGCGCGGTTACAGCAAATCAAGTCACATTACTGAAAATTTTTTCCCATTCCACTCATTTAGTAATCAACGTGTTGTAATAATTTCGTATGACATAACACTCATCGTATAATAAATTTACCCACATCACCATTTTACAAAAGTTCATCTTTTTTTTTCCTTACCCTCTTTTATTTCAATCGTGATTATTCCTTTTTTTCTCAAAAAAAAATTTTTTTTTTCTTTTTTTTTTAAATGAAGTCGGCACTTATTTATTATTAAGTCTTTATATATTATGAAGATGTAATTTCATTGGGATGCGCGCGGTTAAGAAAATGTCATTCCCTATCCGATTGAGTCGTAAATGATATAAATTAGATTTTTTCTTCTTCTTCTTTCCACTCTTTGAATATATCGATTATCGTGCGGATATTCGACGTGTCTGTCTTTCGTATTTTGCAAAAATATCTGATTGGGGTTGAATATTATTGTCCGTTGAAAATCGTGATGACCCGATGACACTCGCTTTTCATTCTCTGGATGAGCGATATTAGATTTGTGATTATTCGCAATGTCCTTCTCTCTTCTCTCTCTTGTTCATTGGAGAAAAGTTCAACATTGTCTCATCAATCTCATCAATATGTCGATTTGGTTATGGAAGGAAAAAATTTTTTTTTTTTTGTTTTTTTCCCCTCTTTTCCCACAGGAGAGAAAACGGATAATTCAGATGTAATCCGTTAAATCCGGTTGTCATCTCTATTATGGCGAATCTTATTATTATGCATTGTAATTCACTGCAGGAACTAGTCGAATCCAGAAGTAATTACTTTAATCAGATGGACATTTGGATTCTGAATCTGTTCCTGCAGTGAATTTTTTACAGAAGGGAAATTCCTGGTAATTTTTTTTTCAATTTCGCAAATTTCATTTCACAATTTTTCCTAATTTTTTTTCTATATTTCTTTTTGCGATTTTTAGGAATAATTTCTTTTTTTTTTAAATTTTTTACAATCTTTTTTCTTTATTTTCATACAAACAATTTTTACAATCACTTTCATTTAAATTCTTACAAACAAAATAATTTGTCTTCATTTTCTTACAAACAATTTTTACCATCATTTTTAACCAACGTTTTTGGATATTTTTCTTTTTTTAAAATAATTTTTTGCAATCTTTTTTCTTTATTTCCATACAAACAATTATTAGCATCATTTTTAACCAACGTTTTTGGATATTTTTCTTTTTTTAAAATAATTTTTTTCAATCTTTTTTCTTAATTTTCATACAAACAATTTTTACAATCACTTTCTTTTAAATTCTTACAAACAAAATAATTTGTCTTCATTTTCTTACAAACAATTTTTACCATCATTTTTAACCAACGTTTTTGGAAATTTTTCTTTTTTTAAAATAATTTTTTGCAATCTTTTTTCTTTATTTTCTTACAAACAATTTTTACAATCATTTTCTTTTAAATTCTTACAAACAAAATAATTTGTCTTTATTTTCTTACAAACAATTTCTACAATAATTTTTTACCAACTTTTTCGATATTTTTCTTTTTTTTTTAAATTTTTTACAATCTTTTTTCTTTATTTTCATACAAACAATTTTTACAATCACTTTCATTTAAATTCTTACAAACAAAATAATTTGTCTTCATTTTCTTACAAACAATTTTTACCATCATTTTTAACCAACGTTTTTGGATATTTTTCTTTTTTTAAAATAATTTTTTGCAATCTTTTTTCTTTATTTCCATACAAACAATTATTAGCATCATTTTTAACCAACGTTTTTGGATATTTTTCTTTTTTTAAAATAATTTTTTTCAATCTTTTTTCTTAATTTTCATACAAACAATTTTTACAATCACTTTCTTTTAAATTCTTACAAACAAAATAATTTGTCTTCATTTTCTTACAAACAATTTTTACCATCATTTTTAACCAACGTTTTTGGAAATTTTTCTTTTTTTAAAATAATTTTTTGCAATCTTTTTTCTTTATTTTCATACAAACAATTTTTACAATCATTTTCTTTTAAATTCTTACAAACAAAATAATTTGTCTTTTTTTTCTTACAAACAATTTTTACAATGACTTTCTTTTAAATTCTTCCAAACAAAATAATTTGTCTTTATTTTCTTACAAACAATTTTTACAATCATTTTTTTTTATTTTCTTACTATCAATTTTTTTTAATCATTTTTCTTTATTTTCTTACAATAAATTTTTACAACCGATTATTTCGACATTCTATTTTGTACTTTTTTCTAATAATTTTTAACAATTAATTTTTTTCTTATTTTCTTACAATCAATTTGTACAATCATTTTTCTTTATTTTCTTACAATTAATTTTTACAAAATCTTCTACTCAGTTTTCGAAATTCTTTTTTGTATTTTTTCCAACAAATTTTTACATTGAATTTTTTTCATTATTTTATTTCAATTTATTTTTACAATCATTTTTCTTTATTTTCTTACAATAAATTTTTACAACCGATTTTTTCGATATTCTTTTTTGTACTTTTTCTAATAATTTTTGAGAATTAATTTTTTTCTTATTTTCTTATAATCAATTTGTAGAATCGGTTTTTTTTATTTTCCTACAAATAATTTTTACAATGGTTTTTCTTTATTTCGTTACAATTAATTTTTAAAACAAGTTTTCGAAATTTATTTTTGTATTTATTCCAATAAAGTTTTACAATGAATTTTTTGTTGTTTTTTTTACAATTAATTTTTCCAATCACTTTTTTAGTCAATCTTGCACGTAATTTTTTTTAATCACTGTTTACAATCATTCTCTTCTTATTTTCTATAAATTAATTTTTAAATTTTATTTATTGTTTTACCAATCAGTTTTTAAATTTTATTTATTATTTCATTTATTATGTTATTAATCATTTTTTAAATATTTTCTTACAAACACTATTTTTGCGAACACTTTAGAAAGTTATTAGTTAAAAAAAATAATTCTCCTTCAGTGCAGAATTTCGCAAAATATTTGTTCAATTTCGCAAATTAGTTTCGTGACTTTTTTTCAATAATTATTTTCTTTTTTTTGAGTTTTTGAAATTGTGAATTTTATCTTTCATTGTATAGAAAATTTTATGTTTCAGGTTGAAAATTTACTTTTTGCAAAAATGTTTTTCTACTCTTTAGAAACGTTTGTTTTAACTTTTACAGTAAATTTCTTTTCTCTCGGAGAATTAATTTTTATTCGTGTAACGAAAATTTTATACTGAATTATTTTTTCGTTTGTTTTTTTATAATTCTATTTTGTTTTCGTTTCATATACTTTTTCTCTTTATTTTCGAAAGAAGAAAATAATGTGTCTTGTCAATGAAAAATTGTTTTATTATTATTTGATTGTTATGAAGAAAATTTATTTTTCAAATCGATTAAATAATATTGTATAGAAATTATTTACTACAGCTTATTATAATTATTTATTAACGGTTTTTAATTTTTTTTTAGATTTAATGCTAAATTAAATTTTTAATAGTAATTAATATTTCAATTAATGTTAATATTGATATTTTTTAAATTTTAATTTCCATTTTTATTAAAAACCTTTTTTTATTTATTTTTTTTTAATTTTTATTTTTATTGGCACTGTTTACCATTAATTTTTTTCAACAATTTCTATAATCCGCATTCAAAGTGAATTAATAAAATTTCATTAAAGAGGATAATGGAATTTTTTGTCAATTTTGACAATCATTTTTTTAAATGATAAAATATATGGCAACATTAATTTTTATAGTTAAATAAATAAATAAATAGAAAAATGAAAATATTGAAATAAATAAAAGAAGTAAAATAAAATATTGAAATAAAATCTGAAAGGAAAGTTGAAAAATGTTTATAAATTTGAAATTTGCTTACAAAGTGTAAATGGATTAATAGAAGTTTCAAAAAGGGAAAATTTTTTTTTTCCTTATGAAAAGTGAAACACTTTTTGAGCCCCAAAAGATTTCGATATATTATTTGTATATTTTTGGGTTGAGTACCGCCTCGAGCATATATCCGCATCATCAATCTGCCATTTATTCCGCCTGTACTTCGTCAACTATCAAACCATTTTACGAGGGAAAAAACCTTTTTCCAAATTCACAGAGAAAATACGAATGTTATGATTAACTATATTTTATTTCCGCATTTTTATTTCTTTTTCTAAATTCTTTCACGTTTAAAATTATTACTAAATTTTTTTAAAAAGAATATATTTTTTTTAAACATTAAAATTTATCACTGAATTTGTGATTTATCAATGAAAAAGATTTTATTTTCAAAACAGTGGAATAATTTTTACAATTTTTTTATGCTTTTTGGAAAGAAAGAAGAATAAAGTTTTCTATTTTTACAAAAAAAAAATTGTGTAGGAAAGAAAATTTTCTTGTACGTTATTTCATTTCTCTTTTTCGAGGTTAATAAAATTCGCTTTTGCTCCAGGAAAGAAAATGCGTGAACGGCATTTGTTTTTGAATTTCTAAGCAGAGAGTACAATTTTATAATACTTGTGTCTCGCGCGCGCGAAGCTCCTCGCTCATTGTCACAAACATTTTGCGATCTCTTTCCTCGTACCAAAATGTCAGTGTTACTTCCTTAAATGCAAATTATCCTTCAAGCGGAATTTTTGTCATGTTAACTTTTACATTCATGCGCAAAAAGCCGCGTCTACCATGAATCATGGAGACATTTATATATATTTATTGCAGTTGTAATTCTCTTCAAAGTTTTTCTTAAAAAAAAATATTATTGAAAAAAAAAAAAGAAATACATAAAATCGATAATTTCAAAAAATACTGTATAGAAAAAAATACTAAACTGTAGAAAAAGTTCTATAGAAGATAAATTTTTTTTATTAACCAGATTCTAAATGTCTTCATACTTGTCTACTAAAAGAAACTATTTACTACTTTTTCTCCACGATTTGCTACTATTTGGAAAAAATTTTCTTACATTTGTGACACTAAAACATACTTTTTTCGATTTTTGAAAATTTGCACTACTTTCAGTTCGCTGAAAGATGAAATAAAAAATTATTAAAATACAAATCGTAAAAATTTAAATAAAATTCTTAGAAATCGGTCAGTAAATTTTCATAAAATTGTTTTAGACGATTCAATTATTATTTATTTTCAAAAAAATTTCTAAAATCCATTGTTTTAAAAAAGTATTTTAATAAAAAAAATGCGAAAACACTCAAATGTTTAAGCAAAATTTTAATAAAACGTTTTGAAAACGTTGAATGATTTTCATAAAAAATCAAATTTTTCTAGAAATTTAATTCTTTCAAATACTATTTTCATAATATTTTTCGCTAAAAAAAACAATTTATTGACAAAATTTACTATAAAATTTTTCTTAGAAACTTCTTTTTTTTAAATTTTGAAAAAATTCGTTACAAAAATTGAATTATTTTCGTGACTAAAAAAAGTCTTCGCCGGATTTCCATGATTTTTGATTTTGTTTATTTAATTTTTTTATCCTCAATTGAATTCCTCGAAAATTGCAAATTAGTCATAATAAGTTTAGTAAATTTTTTTTAAAAAATTGAATTATTTTAAATAATTTCAACATAATTTGTTTATAAAAATTTAATAATTATTTTTAATAGATTTTAAAGTTAATTTCTCGAAAAAAATTCATTATTTTCATAATTTTAAAATGAAAACTTGGTAATTATTTAAGTTATTTATTTTCAAAAGCATTTAGTAAAATTCTTCGTTGAAATTTAATTAATTTCAACAATTAATAAATTATTGGAAGAATTCAATTATTTTTAAAAATTTTGATACAATACGTTGCAAAAATTCAATTATTTTCATAAATAGGAAAACAAATGCAGGATTTCAATAATTTTTAATTCAATATTTAATAAATTCTTCTAAAAATGATTTTAAAAAATTCTTCTGAAAAGCCTTAAAAATTTATTAAAATTCCAAGCAAAAATTTAATTATTTTAAAACATTTTAGTAAATTTCGTTGATAGAATTGAAATGCTTAAAAAATTCAATTATTTAAAAGAAATTTTGTTAAAATGAAAATTTCTGTACTAGAATTTAAGAATTTCTTTAAATGCATTTTTGATTAAATTTGTTGAATGTTTTTTATAATTGTTTTTATAAATTTTTAATGAAATTGTTCGTTGGAAAATTTTTTGAAAAAATTCAATTATTTTTTTATTGAATTTAATTATTATTAAAAAGTTTTACAAAATTTGTATATTACAGAATTCACTTACATTTCGAAATTGTGACGAAATTTAGAAGAAATTAATTCTTTTCAGTTTAAATTTTAATTAAATTCCTTGTGGAAACGTAAATTTCCTCCGAAACAATGAAAAATTCTTCTCTTGAAATTTTTAAAATTATTTTTTCTTATTTTCATAAATAATAAAATTTTCTTAAATCGAAATTTCCAATTTGATTCATTTAATTAATTTAATTCAACGTCAATGATTTTTTGTACAATTCTATATGAATTTTTCGAAAAATTTAATTATTCTTGAATATGTTATTGATGTTCATCGAAAAAATTCAATTGTTTTTGAAAATTTTCTTCAATTTCATCAAAAAAATTCAAATATTTACAAAATTTTCCATAAAGTTCTTATTCTTAATATAAAAAATATTCAATTATTCAATAAATTATTTAATTTTCTATTTAAAAATTTGAATTCTCGTAGAAATTTAGAATAAGAATTGACTTAAGATTGAATTTCAATTACAATTTTGGATAATAATTGAATATGAGAAGCCTAATAAGTGTAGATTTTTATATTTTTAATCAAATATCAATAGATTCTTAAATTGAAATTTTTGAAAATTTTAATTGTTGTATAAACCTGTAATAATAAAATTTTTATTTTGAAGTAAAATGATTAAAGTTTTGAATAATTTTACTTGAATATGAAAAATGAATAATAATTCATCAAAGGAATGATTGAATTTTGGAAGAGTTACAATTATATTTTTTAAAAAATAGTTGAATTTCAAAAAGACTTTACGTATTGAAATCACTTAAAATATTTTAATTCCTCGGGAAGAATAAATAGATATGATTTTATTAGGAATTATTATCTATTATTGAATGTAATTTTATTTAGGAATTAAACCTGGAAAGAGAGTATACTTTATTTAGAGTAGACTAGACCTTTTATTTGTTTTAAATCAATTTTACTTAGTTTTAACTTTTAATTAAAATTCTATTTGGCTAAAATTTTATTCAGTAAAGAACAATTTTACTTAAATGTCTAATTAAAGATTTATTTCAAAACAAAAAAAAACCTTGTTGGCTCCGAGAAAAATTTACTTTTAATTTAATTCATGCACGGAAAAAAATTTTATCTGTAGCAGCGATTAGTTTCGCTAAAATAGCGAAAGACTTAACTAAAACATTTAAATATTTGACTAATCTAGCGAAATTTGTAGCTGTTTCAAGTGAATATTGTTTTCCGTGTGTAATTAAATAGTTTTTGAAAAATTTTTAAAAAAATATTTTTTTAATTCAAGTATAAAAAAATTGAGTCGTTAAATTTTTGGATGAGTACTTTTTTACTAATTTTTTTAGTCTTGAAACTACTTTTTGCTACTTCTTTTGAAATTTATTATCAACTCTTCAAAACCTGTAAATGTAAATTCCCTTGTCAAAAATTTACACTGCGCATTGGGCAATAATTGTAAATTATGACAAAACACTCATTTGATTATGAATGGAGAGAATTTTTTTTTTCATTGCGATACGAGATAAATAATCAATATATTCATGATGAAATTAACAACTTTTTGTTATTTTTTGTCTATAAATATAAAATATAGAAATACACGAAATGCAATGAAAATGTCAAGTTGAAATCGTCATTCGATGTCATTTGCGGGTGTTCGATTAAATGTAACCAAGAAAGTCTTGTACATAAGAATTTGAGATGGAAATGAAAAAAAAAAATCTATCGTTTGCCATTAGTGGAGTCGTTAACAGTCAGCGTGACTCACGGTACGTCACAAATTACACGAGAGACTTCTTCGAGAACGCGAATATCCCAGATGTATTCGAGTTGGTTAAACCAAAATGTATTTCAACAGAGAGCGTTTATATTGTAATTACAGGAAGAGACACGCAAGAAGAGAGTGCTATTTCGATGTTACGGCAAAAAGAATATAAAAAGATTCGGCGAGGGGTGGAGGAGAGGGGAGAATGAAATAAGTATACAATTTTGGTTATTCCTCGTGTAGAACATTTTCGTTCAATGATTTTTAATTTCATCTCCTTCTCTCTTTTTTTTGTTATGATGATGAATATTTCTTGAAAAAAGCAAGAAAGGCCATTTAGCCAATTTGATGATCAGGGTATATACACAACTGTTTTATGGACTTCAATCTAACCAGGACTATTCATTATGGTAGATTTAATTTTTTTTTTTGTTTTTTTTTTAATTTTCCGTACGAGGAGCAATTGAAATAATCTGTAATTTAGAAGTTGGCAAATATGGGAAAGTAGGAAATGAGCGATGAAAAGTGGACATTTTAAAAGTTGGAAAGGCTCGTTTGTCCGATTCGTGAATTAAATGTCAGATTTTTTTTTATTAGCGTTCAATTCCCATTGTCTCTGCGGGATAACTTCACTTGATTGACAATAATTAAATTTTCAGTTCCTTTCTCGTGAATCTTTTTCTCAAAAAGGGAAAATTTTGTTTTATTTCCTTTTTCGAAAATTATTATTTTATTTTCTTCCTCGACATTTATTATTTAATTTTATTTCTTTCTTCGAAATTTATTATTTAATTTTATTTGCTTCTTCGCAATTTATTATTTAATTTTATTTCCTTCTTCGCAATTTATTATTTAATTTTATTTCCTTCTTCGCAATGTATTATTTAATTTTATTTCCTTCTTCGCAATTTGTTATTTAATTTTATTTCCTTTTTCGAAATTTATTATTTAATTTTTATTCCTTTTACTAGAAGTAATTTGCATCATTTCTATTTCTTAATGACAATTTGCTTTAATAAAATTAAATGTTTTCTTTTTAAATAAAGGAAAAAAATGTTCATAAATTCTATTTGTAAAATTACAACTTTCAACTGAAACTGAAATTTTCAAAATTTTTTAGAAAATAAAGGATAGAATGTTACTGAAAAAATGTTCTTTTTGAAATTAAACAATTTCTGATAATGAAAGTTGACAGAGTGATAAAATAATTATTTTATAAAAATATCTAATAAAATTCGCAATTTTAAAAGTAGTAGAATTTAAAAAAAAATTTAAATCTAATTTTTGTTCCAAACATTAATAAAAAAATTAATTTTTTGAAAAATTGAAAATAATTGATAAAATCCAATTATTTTCAAAATTATTCAACTATTCAACTATTAAAAATAAATTGTAATAAAATTCTACCCAAAAATTTAATTATTTTCATAAATAATAAAAACTCCCCAGGAATGCAATTATTTTCAAATTTTTTTATAAATTTCTTTACAATAATTCAATTTTTGCTTCCTCGTGAGGAAGCTTTGTAGTCGTTTAATTTACAAAATTTTTAAAAATCCTTTTAACAAATTTTCTTCTATATGGGACTATGTTATATAAGACCCTGAACAATTGTCCGGATGTATGTATGTGTGTGTGTATGTGTGTGTGTGTGTGTGTGTGGATCCCGATTTTTGTGAACACGATAACTCGAAGAGGTTTTAACGAATTTGGCTAAAATTTACCAGGTATATTTATCATAAAAATATCTCGAACTGGATTGATAGACTTTAAAAAATTCTCAGAAAAAAATTTTTTTTTGACTTTTTTCTAAAAAAAAATTTTTTTCAAAAATTTTTTTTTTAAGTTGGTTATTGAAGTTAATATATAATAAAATCTTATTCTTTGCATCAAGACGAATCGATTGGTATATAAAAAGAATAAATTGTATGAGAATTTATAGAGTTAATCACAATTAAAGCTGAAAAATTCGCATTTTTCTCAAAAAATGAGTTCTTTCCGCAAAATTATGTTGCTGTATAAGAAAATCTTACTCACTTATTTCTAAAATTTTATTCTTTGCATCAAGACGGATTGATTGGTATATATAAAGTATATATTGTATTTAAATTTATAAAATTAAAACCAATTACAGACACAAAATTTGCATTTTTAATAAAAATTCATTTTTTCTTAAGAATCATGTTGCTGTACAATAAAATGTTATTATTTATTGAAAAATAAATCTAAAATCTTATTCCTTGCATCAAGACGAATCGATTGATGTATGTAAAATATATATTCTATTGAAAATTATAAAATTAATTACAATTAAAGATGAAAAATTCATTTTTTTATTAAAAATTTTATTTTGTTCATTTAGGATTAAAACAAATTTTATAAATATTTTTTTGATTTTATAAATATTAGATACTTAATTATATTTATAATAATTATAACAAATTTTTAAAATTAATTTTTAATTAGATTTGACGACAACAACATGGAAAATATGTCAATACGTGACAATAAGTTAGTGCTTCCTCCACGAGGAAGCAAATTTTTTTGCTGATCGTATAGAGGAAGCAAAATGTTCATGTAATGAACATCTGGATTTACAACTTGTTTTAAATATTTTTTTTTCATAAATACCTGATAAAATTTTTTTTTCAGAAATTCAGTAATTATTTTCATAAATAAAATTAAAACTTTTAGAAAATAATAATCAAATTTTATTTTTTTTTTATTTTTTTTTTATTGTTACTGGAACTTGTTTAAAATTATTTTTATCATTTCAATTTGATTATTATTTTCTAGAAGTTTTAATTTTTTTTATGAAAATAATTACTGAATTTCTGAAAAAAAAATTTTATTAGGTATTTATGAAAAAAAATATTTAAAAAAATTGAATTATAGTAAAGAAATTTATTAAAAAATTTGAAAATAATCGAATTCCTGGGGAGTTTTTATTATTTGTGAAAATAATTAAATTTTTGGGTAGAATTTTATTACAATTTAATTTTAATAGTTGAATACTTTTGAATATAATTGAATTTTGTCAATTATTTGCAATTTTTCAAAAAATTAATTTTTTTATTAGTATTTTGATCAAAAATTAGATTTAAAATTTTTTAAATTCTACTACTTTTAAAAATGCGAATTTTTTTAGAAAAAACGTAAGTAAAAAGTTAGCCTCGCCAATTTTTGCTTAGATTATTAATAAAATACTGAATAATTTATTCTGATTAATTGTAAATTAATACTTTTTAAAATAGCAATATTGAGATTTTATTTTAAAAAATTAAGAAATAGAAATATAAATTGTACAAACAAATATACTAAAAATTTTGTAAAAATAATTAAATTGACAAATCAAAATAAGAAATTTATTTTTCCTCTCTGTTATAAAGAGAGTTTTTAAATTTTAATTTAAAATTCTTTAAAAATGTTTTAAAACTCTTAATTTCATTTTCAATTAGAAAATAGAAATTATACAAATTTTTAACTTTTTCTAAAAAAAAAATTTACTTGAGATTATGTAAAAAATTGAGATGAAGAAATAGAAACGATGCAAATTTTTTTTTAAATAAACAAAATTTCTGATTTCCAAAACAAAATTAAGAACATTTTTTCTTTTATTTTATAGAAATGCTTTTAAACTTCTCACTTTTATTTTTAATTAGAAAATGTAATTCACTTTATAAAAAAAAATGTTTTCTTTATTCTAAAAAAGTCTACGATTTGGACAAAATTTTTTTAATAATTTTTTTTCATAAATATTCTTACAATCAACTTTTTAATTGTTTTCCGACATTTATTTATTTATTTCAATTATTTCTCAAATAAAGTCTCAATATTCATTTTCCTTATTTTTTTCAATCATTTTTCTCTTGTTTTTTTAGAATCAATTTTTACAATATTTTTTTTCATATTCTTACAATGAATTTTTATTATTAATCAACATTCATAAAGTATATATTTGAAAATTATTAGTTAAAAAACTTCATTTCTAAAAAAATTTTCAATGTCGAAATTTTTTTTCATGACGTTTTAAAATTTTTATTTTATTTTTCATATGCATTGGGTTTTCAAAATGACAGGCTTTATTATTATTGTTCAATTCCTATTGTCTCTGGGGATAAACTTTACTAAATTGACAATAATTAATTTTTCAGTTTTTTTCTCGTGAACTGTTTTCCATTGTCTCAAAAAGGGAAAATTTGATTTTATTTCCTTTTTCGAAATTTATTTCATTTTTATTCCTTTTGCTAACGTTTCATCCAGAAGAACGATTCTACAAAAATTGTGATTGAAAAATATAAATCATCCTTTTTAATTTTTTCCGCTTTTCGAAATGGAAAAAATGAAAAACTGTATTTTTGTGTATCTAAAAAATTGTAATTATGAAATTCTTCAAATTTTTATCCTTAATTTAATAATTTCTAAAAATAAATGATAATTAAGTTAAAAATTGTGATTAAAAAAGGGAAATTACACAATTTTTCTTCCCAAAAGATTAAAAAAGTATAAAATAAAAATTATGTGAATTTTCCCGTCATTTTTAAAGTTTGTTTTTTGTAAAAAATTCGCTTTTTGCAGGAATTTATTTTCATCTCTTTACAAACGTTTGCTTTAATTTTATCAATAAATTTCTTTCTCCCTCAGAAAATTAATTTTTATCATTTACGAAGAATTTCCGATAGAATAAGTTTTTTGTTTATATTTTAAAATTCTATTTTGTTTCCATTTCGTAAAATTTCCTTTCATTTTCAAAAAAAAAATTATTTTTTATTCTGTTGTTACTTGTCAAATATTTCTTTTAGTTGTCGTTTTATTAGAATTATAGAAATTATTTACTAGTTCTATTAGTACTCTAGAACCGTTTTTTAATTTTTATTTTTTAACTTTTTAATTATAATTTATTAACGACATTTTTAATTTCAATTTTTTAACTTTTGAATTATAATTTATTAACAATATTTTTTAATTTTAATTTTTTAACTTTTTAATTATAATTTATTAACATTTTTTGATTTTTATTTTTTAACATTTTAATTATAATTTATTAACAACATTTATTAATTGTTATTTTTTAATTTTATTATTAGAAAAAATAATATTAAAACATTCTTTACTCTATTGTTTAATAAATTAATTTCTGTTCGTTACAAACAATTTTCTATCGAATGTTGTGGTTTACGAATTATTTTTGATTCCGTTTAATTAACATTCGAAAATTTTATATCGGTTTAACAATTTTTAAATTGTTTAAGAGAATTCGAACTATTATGTCGTCGCAGTTTTAGAACAAATGCTTCAAATAAAATGTGACTTCATAATTGTTTAAATGCCCTTAAGTCAACAAATTTTTTTTAAATTTAAATTTAAATTTAATTTAGCAATTAAAAGTTCTGAAAGTAGAGTAAAAAAATAAAGTTCGGTAAATTTAAAAAAAAATATTTTTTTGTAAAAGAATAATGGGAAATTTGTGACAGTCGAGAGAAGATAAATTGTTGATATCTATTCACGTGGGTCAAAGGGATAAATCGAATAATCGAATTGCTAAAATGAATGGCAATTCGAATTGAAATGTGATAGGGTTTTAGAATTTTTACACGAAATCGATTAACATATATGTGAAATATTTGTCGAGAATCACCTAAAGCAGCTGCATACTTTCTCACCTCATGTGAAGTCTGTCGAATGAACAATACATTACGTATCACATACCCACGAGATAGTATCAATGAATATGGACGACTTTCGTTTTTAGGGTAAGGAACTATTTAAAAAAAGTACGCGAATTTACGATCGTACGCTAAATTTTAGATCTCTCGAAAATTCCTCACTGTTTTCCACATTTATTTTCAATATCCTCTTAGTCTTTTATATTTATTTACAATTTACTCTTTCTTTTATAGAAAATCAATATTATTTGTGTGAAAATTTTTTTTTTAAATATAAATTCACAATTAATAGTTTGTACATAAAATTTTATTAATACACTTTACGAATAAAATTTTATTTCAACTTTAAACATAAAAAATTATTTCAACTTTAAACATAAAAATTTATTTATGCTTTAAATATAAAAGTTTATTTATACTTTAAATATAAAAGTTTATTTACACTTTAGAAAAAATTATGATCACATTATTAATGATTGTAAAATTAATAAACAATTAATTAATTAACAATTTTGTTTTCGACGAAATAAAAAAATTGATTTTTAAAGAAATGAAAATGCTTAGTTTTGAGGAAAGAAAAAAAGATCATTTTTGCAACGAATTTGAAAGCGTATTTTATTGTGAATTTTTTTGCGATAAAAATTAGAGAAGAAATATTAATTTCCACAAAAAAGGTAAAGTTGAGATAATATATTTTTTTTATTCTTTTGCAATGGAAAAAAGATTACACTCTAAATTTCAAAAGAATTGAGTACTAAACGATATAGATGCGAAAAAAAACAATAATTAGTTGTATCACAATTTGTTGTGAATTGCAAATTCATTTTCCCCACTACTACCTGTCTTGAGAATGATTTCATGATTTCTCCCGCGGAGAAGGCGCATATTGCCATCAACTGAAAAGTAATGTTTAAAGAGGCATCTTTATAATTTAGTGATAATTTGCAAAATGGCAACTGCGTTAAATTGTTATTTAGAAGATATTGCGGTGGATGAAACTTTCACTTTGACACACCCTATAGAACCCTGTCGTCTTATTTTCTTCCTCGTTGAAATACAATCCTGACTCCCGCAACTCCATTAAACTTTTCAATTTCAACGTCTTTTCCAATTGAATCCAAGAATGCAAAAAAAAATCTTCAATTCAAAAACTCCTTTTTATTAAACATATCATTATTTTTGTTTACACACACATTTTCAATCATTTTTGCTTCGACATTTCGCTTCTGGTTTGTGTATAAAAATATTTCTGTAATTTTCCATTTTCATTATAGCTTCAAGAATTAATTTCTACATTTTTGTTTACAACTTTTTTACATTTTTTTCAGTTTTTAACAATAAAGTTGTAAACGATAAATTTTGAAATACTTTACCAACAATATAAATGAATTTTAAACAATTTTCGAAACAAAACAATGCCTTCGAATTTAAAAAAATACCGAAAACTAAAAGTGTACTAAAATTCATAGTTGAACAATTTTAGAAATTCAATAATTCAAACAAGAAAATAATTAAATTACCATTAAAATATTTACAAATTAGTTAAATTAAAAATCGAAAATTTATAACTTCTTTAAGAATTTAAAAAAATTAACACATTTTTGGGATTAGTATGAATTTTACGACCTTATTCAATTATATTTTTGAAAAATGCGACTTCTTTTGTCACCCAAGCAATTTTTAAAATTATTTATTACAATTATTTAGAATTTTAATTTTTTTAAATTTGAAATCGAAAACTTTTGAAATTCAATTATTTTTTAAAATTTGAAATCGAAAACTTTTGAAATTTAATTATTTTTATAAAAGTTTTAAATGCATCTCTTCTGAAATTCAATTATGTTTCAAAATTTTAATTGTAATTCATCTTTAAGTAAATTTATTTCTTACAATTTTTTGGAATAAGCTCTTTGAGAATTTAGTTATTTAACCAAAAAAAGAAAGTTCACCTTAAATAATTCTTAAATCCATTTGTTTAAAATTAAATTTTACTAAATTTTAATCACTTCCATTCAATTTCAATTTAAATTTTCCAATAAAGGGGAAATTTCCAAATAATTTGAATAACAATTTTTCAAAAAACTAACTTTTTCCGAATTTTTAATTTAACTTATTGAAATTTAAACTCTGTAAAATTTCAAATTTAATTAAAAATTATTAAAAAATTTAAACTTTCTGCAATTTTAAATTAAATTAAAAATTATGAAAAATTAATTCATTATCATATTATATGAGATTTAATTATTTTGAGAAAAAGAAAAGTTAAAATGGATAGTGATTTCGAAGTTTATAACTAAAACAAAAAAAAATGTTTTTAATTAAAGTTTGTTAGTATTTTTTATGAATTCTAGAAATTAATTAATTTTCAAGTACTTTTAATAAATTTCACTCATTTTCCCGGATAAGTGTGAATTTTATTCGACTTATAAACGGTTTAAAAAACTAAAACTTTTAATAATAAATAATTTAAATTAAAAATTCTAAAGAGCTTGGTTTTTTTGAAAAGTTTTTATTCAATTTTGCTCAATTTCATTTCTTATTTATTAATTTTATTTTGTCAGCGGAAACATTGTAAATAAATAAATAAATATAATAAATAACTTTAAAGTTTTTAAAAATTGAATCAATTTTGGAATTTTTAATTGAAAAATTTAAGTGAAATTTTTTTTTATTTTGAATTATCAAAATATCGTAAAATTTGATTTTAATTGTAAATTTCAATTATTTTCAGGACTTTTAATAAAATGCATTGCAAAATTCAATTATTTTCGTAACTAACAGTATTTAACACAAAAAATACAATTTGTTTCAAAAATGTTCATAAAATTCATGACATTTCAATTATTATCAACAAATTTTCCTAATTCAATGATTTTTAATATTCATGCATTTTAATAATGTTCCCAAAAGAATTCAATTATTTAATAAAAGTTTAGATAAAATTCTACACGAATATTCGAAATATTTTCTTAAAAAAAGTAAAAAATTTCACACGAATTCTATTATTTAAAAAAAAATTTGCAAAATTTTTTTTTCCATTAATTTCCTTAATTTTCAAACTTTTTTTCACGAATTTAATTCTTTTCATAAATTATAATAAAATCTTTTCAAGAAAGTTAATTATTTTCATAAATAACAAAATTTTTGACACGAATTCAATTATTTTGGATAGAATTTAAATAAACTTCATTTTAACAATTCAATTCTTTTTAAAAATTATAATGAAATTGTTGTTAAGAATTCAATAATTCTCATTAATAAGATAATTATTGTCAGGAATTAAATTATTTTCAAAAATTTATTTCAAAATTCTTGACAAAAATACAAATTACCTTTGACATAAGTTTAGTAAAATTATTCATAGAAATTCAATTATTTAAAAAAATTAAAAATTTTTATTTTTCACGGTTTTTTAAATAATCGAATTCTGAAAAAAAATTGAATATTGGAAATCTTCCAATATTCAATTTTTTAATTCTAATGTTTGAATTTTTTGAAATTATTAAATTTCAGAACATTTAAAATCTTAATTCTTTTAAAATTGTAGTTCATGGCGGAAAAATAAATAACAATTTAGTATTTAAAATAATTAAACAAAATTATTGAAACTCTAAAAAATGTATTTTAGAAATTCGGGAAAAATTTGATAATTTTATTATTATTGTTATTATTATTGTTATTATTATTATTATTATTATTATTATTATTATTATTATTATTATTATTATTATTATTATTATTATTATTATTATTATTATTATTATTATTATTATTATTATTATTATTATTATTATTATTATTATTATTGTTATTATTATTACTGTTGTTAATATAATTATTTTTATTATCATTATTTTTATTGTGAATATAATATAATTTATTGAGATTAAGAATATTCGTAAAAAATTTTTTTTCTTCCCTGAATTTTTTTATATTGAAAAAAGAATTTGTATCATAAGAAATTAAAAAAATTTTGATAAACCAAAATAGGTTTTGATTCAATATTATATAATTATTATTTTAATTTAGTATTACTATTTTAATGATTAATTTTCGACTCCCTGAAGAGGAAATTACATAGATTTGGAAACGTAAATAAATAAAGAGTAAAGTAAATATTTTAAGTAAATAACTATTTTATTCACTTTCCGAATGTTTTCGTTTTATTTACTTTAATTATTATTATTAAATATTATTTATCGTAATATAATCAATGATATTAATTTATTGAAAAAATGAGTCAAATACTTCCGGGAAATATATTTTTTTTTCTTTAAAAATAGAGTCGATGTGAAATAAAAAATAATAAATGAACAAAAAATTTATCAATCGATAAATAATAATTCAATGCAATGCAGTATTGAATTATTATTACAACTTATTTTTGAGTCTCAATTTAGGAAAACTATATTGATATAAATCTTCGATAGTGTGTAGAATTGTGCATGGTAGCGATGAGGAGCAGTCGAGAGAGCAGTAAATTGCAAAATTACCTCAAAGTGCTTCATCCAAGTTTCATTTGAAGCAACCATCCAAGAGAATATAGGTACCCAATGTCGTGTGCTGTAATTTAATTTATTAAATCTCCTTTTCTTTACGAATAATATTACATTTTTTTATACTCTCCCTTTCCCCCCTGTGCGCCACCCTTTTTCCCTTATTTTCGAAGAATACGATTTATTTTTCAATATTATAAATTATATTGTCTTTATGATGTAACAACACAAGGGAAAATACTTGAATATTTAGAAAAATTGTAATAGATTTATTTTATTTTCAAATAAATTTATTTTCCAATTTCCGGGTTTTGCGGGAGGAAAAAAAATGGTAATATTGGAAGATTTTGACGCCTTGTGGAAAATGTATTTATATTCATAAGATTACGTGTATTATATGAGGATAAATTGAAAAGTTATTAAATGAGATATTGGAACTTTATATAATATGTAGACTTTAGATTTTTTTTCTTCTAGGGAGGGAAAAATATTTAAACAATAAATTAAGTATAGAGAGGTAGCAAATCAGTCGTTAGGGGACTTGTAATGTTTAGAATATAAAAGTTTGCAGGACAATAACAAAGATGCTTAGCATCGAATGCGACTTTCTCCGTCTTTCTCTTTAACTGTCCGTGTAACAGATTGGTCGAATCATCATTATGTAATTTCAAATATGGAAGATTGAAGAGTTCCCAGAGATCTATTATTAAAAAAAAAATTGTCTAAATGTTCGGATATTGATCGCGAATTTTTGCTAATTCTTACTTTTTTCCATTATTCTCCCTTTAAAAAATTAATTACAGGGTTGCCACAAATATTTAATTTTATTTTTCCCTGATTTCCGCCGACAAAATACTCACTTTTTCCCTGACCATAAAAAAATATTCTGATTCACTCTAAAAATTATTAGATACTCAAAAAAATGTTCTATTAAATTTATTTACAAATTTCATTAATTGTAAAATTATTCAAAAACATCAGTAACTAAATTTTTATATAAGTATTTAATTATTACTTTTCCACAGGAATTAAAATTCTTTAGAACATTTAAATTCAAACCTTTTTGAAACTCGACAATTTATAAGAATATTATTACAGAACATAAAGAAGGCGATCACTTTCTTCATGTTTTGTTGTAGTTTAAATAACCATCAAATTTTATAACAAAAATTTAATTATTTACAAAAAACCAAATAAAATCCTTCGAAAGAATTCAATTATTTTTAAAAGTAGTAAAATTTCTCAAAAAGATTCAATTATTTGAAAAAATTGTAATAAAATTCGTTGCAATAATTCAATTATTTTCATAAACGCAATAAATCGATTATTCGGTAATTTCATTTTTTAATCAATTTTTATTAGAAAATTCTAGAAACATTCAATTATTTAAATTGAAAAATAAATAAATTATTGAATAATTGAATGTTTTTTAAAATTGAAATCTCATAAAGAATTTTAACAACAAATTTTTAAATAATTGAATTCTTTTGACAAATTTTAATAAAATTTTTAAGAATAATTACATTTTTCGAGGAATTTGATTAAAATATTCTATCCAAAATTAATTAAAATCTTGCGATGAGTTTCATTATTCATGAAAAAAATTTTTTAAAATTTCCAAAAATGTTATTAAAATTTTTCAAAAATAATTAAATTTTGGTCAAGAAATTTCGGTAAACAAAATTTTTTTAAATAATTGAATATTGATGAATTTTATTATTTATAAAGATAATTGAAATGTTGACAAAAAGTTTTGAACATAATTGAATTTCTGCGAAGAATTTTATTACTTTTGAAAATAATTTAAATTCTTCCAACGAATTTTATTCAAGTTTATAAAAATAATTGAATTTCTGCGAAGAATTTTAATACTTTTGAAAATAATTTAAATTTTTCCAACGAATTTTATTCAAGTTTATAAAAATAATTGAATTTCGATGAAGAATTTAATGATTTACAAAAATATTTGAATTCTTGAAAAGAACTTTGTTAAATTTTTTTCAATAACTGAACTCTTACGACGAATTTTATGAAATTCTTTTTAAATAGTTTCTCTCTTTTTAAATAATTGATATTTTTCGTAAAATTATTTGAAATTTTTTTATATTAAATAATTGAATTCCTGTGAAAGTGTTATTATTTATGAAAATAATTGGTTTATTTAGAAGAAATTCATCAATTTTATAAATTATTGAATTCCTGTGAAATTTTTCCAAGAATTTTATTAAAGTTTTTGAAAATAATTGAATTTCAAAAGAAGAATTGTATTATTTATAAAGATGATTGAAATTTTGACGAAAATTTTTTATATAATATTGAACATAATTGAATTTTGGAAAAGAATTTTTTTATTTTTCAAGTATAATTGAAATGGCCAGAATTTTTTTTAATTTTTGAACATAATTGAATTTCTGCGAAGAATTTTATTACTTTTAAAAATAATTTAATTCTTCCAACGAATTTTATTCAAGTTTATAAAAATAATTGAATTTCGGTGTAGAATTTTACTTTTTTTTTTAAAATAATTGAATTCTTGAAAAGAACTTTGTTAAATTTTTGACAATAACTGAACTCTTGCGACGAATTTTATAAAACTCTTTTTAAATAATTGATATTTTTTAAAAAATTATTTGAAATTTTTTATATTAAATAATTGAATTCCTGTGAAAGTGTTATTATTTATGAAAATAATTGGTCTATTTAGAAGAAATTCATCAATTTTATAAATTATTGAATTTCTGTGAAATTTTTCCAAGAATTTTATTAAAGTTTTTAAAAATAATTGAATTTCGAAGAAGAATTGTATTATTTATAAAGATAATTGAAATTTTGACGAGAATTTAAAAAAAAATATTGAACATAATTGACTTTTGGAAAAGAATTTTTTTATTTTTAAAGATATAATTGAAATGACCAGAATTTTTTTAAATTTTTGAATATAATTGAATTTCTGCGAAAAATTTTATTACTTTTGAAAATAATTGAATTTCTGTAACTATTTGTAACTTTTCCAAAATTAAATTTTTTTAGTAAATTTTTAACTAAAATTCTTTTATTAATCTAGTATTTATGAAAATTGTAAAAATTATTCATTACATAATTCATAAGTCATAATTTTGCGATAGTTCATTAAAAATTAAGTTATTTAAAAAGAAACTAGTGTCTGAAATAGAAAAAATTCAAGGTTTTGTTTTAAAATTCGTGGTTATTTTTATAGTTTACAAGGGAAACAAAAAAACATCAAAATTTACAGTTTTTTCATGAATTTTTGAAATTTGATTTTTTCCAGTACTTTTAGTAAAAATCCCTGACTTTTCCCTGACTTCCCTGACCAATTTTACTTTCCCTGACTTTTCCCTAAATTTCCTGACTTCCCTGACCTGTGGCAACCCTGAAGGCCTGAATTAATCATTCTTTAAGCTATAAATAGCTAAATAGTTGAATTCGGCCGAAAAAGTTATCAATAATGAATCTGAGCAAACAATTTTTGATTTACACCTAACAGAAATTTTTTAAATTCTTGAACAAATCTTTCGGATCCTTGAATATTTTTTTTGGACAAAAGGGAAAAAATGGTTTTTTTTAATTTTTTGCGCGTCCGCTCTTGTATTGTTGAAGTGCCTAATTAATGAATCTTGAAGGAGGGGAACTATATAAGCCTTTTGATCTGAAAACTAATTTCATTAGGAGCTTTAAATCTAAAGACTAAAGTAAAGTTGATTCTCGTATTACAAGATGTTCTGCACGTTGGCTTTTAACTTTCATTAAATTAGCTTCATCCAGTGACTCACACCACAAAATGCTTGTAGCTTTGAATTACTTCTTAATGGAAATGCACATTGGGTTAACAAAATGCGACACCAATCAAAGTTCAACAGAAAAGTTAATTAATTTCTATTCTAATTAAATTGTTTTTCCTTTAGAGGTACACATATTACATAAAGAGTTCAGCCATACACACGCGAGGAGATGATAAATTATTTCTGAGTTTATTACGTATATTCTAATTTCCCTTTGAAATTTATCTCTATAATTCCAAATTATTGTACAAAAACTTAGGGTTGCCACAGGTCAGGGGAAATTAGAAAAAAGTCAGTAATTTTTATTATTAGTACTGGAAAAAATTAAATGTTTAGAGTTTATGAGAAAATTCGATAAATTTTTCTGTCTTTGTTTGCTTCATAAACTATAAAATTACTACGTTTTTGTGTCTTTGTTTGCTTCATAAATTATAAACTTACTACGTTTTTGTGTCTTTGTTTGCTTCATAAACAATAAAATTACTACAGATTATAAAAAAAACCTTCAATTTATTCTATTTTTGACAATAATTTATTTTAATGGAAAATCTGCCAAACAATCGGAACAAAAGTTAGTCCAATATCAAAATTTCGTATTTTAAAATAGAAGGTTACGATAAATTTTAAATACCTTTTGGAAAAAACGTAAGGAATTTAATTTTCTTGATTTTGAACAATTTGAAGTTATATTTAAATAAAAATAAAAATTTTTTGTCAATAATAAATTATTGTTAATCTAAAATTTGAATGTTTCTTATTGACAGAAAATTGCAATTTTAATTCAAATGCAAATTGCAATTGTTTTAAATGTTCAAAATTAAATTCTACGTCTTTTGACCGAAACGAATTTAAAATTTAATTTGCCTTTTTCTTTCAAATTATAAAATGATGACATTGTGACTCTGACTGTACGTCAGATTCTTCACTTAAATAACTCGATTCTATTGAAGAACAGCCATAAATTTATTACATATAAATCAGTTGATGACTAAAAATTTTTAATTTCAATTCTGTTAAAATTAGTTACAATTTTTAAACATTTAACGCAATTCTTCAGCCGAATTTAACTATCTCAAAAAATATGAAAATTCACTCCAAAAATCTAATTATTTCAAAATTTATTTATAAATTCTCAACAACGTTTCAATTATTTTTCTAAATACAGCAGAATGTTCCGTCGAAATTTAATTATAACTGTTCAGAAATTTTTGTAAAATTCATTGTAAAACTGAATTATTTTCAATTCAATTATTTTCAAAAATTAAAAAAAAAAATTCTCACCACCAATTCAATTATTTTTCTAAATAGAAAAATTTTTTGCTGCAATTATAAATTCTTTTTAATACAATTTTAATAAACTTTCACGAAATAATCCAATTATTTTTATAAATAACAATAGTCATTACAAGAATTCGTTTATTTTCAAAATTCGTAAAATTGTTTCCAGAAATTCAATTATTTTTAAAAATTGCAAAAAAAAATTCTCGTCAACAATTCAATTATTTTTCTAAATAGCAAAATTCTTTGCTGAAATTCTATTATTTTGAATACAATTTTAATAAAATTTCAGGAAAGAATCTAATTATTTTGATAAATAATAATATTCTTTACAAGAATTAAATTATTTTCAAAATTCGTAAATCTTTCCAAAATTCCATTACTTTCAAAAATTAAAAAAATTGTTAGTCCAATTCTTCACGGAAATTAAATTATATTCATGAATTTTAATAGAATTCAGTGGCAAAATTGTTTAATTTTCATAAAAAAACAATATTCATCAAAAGAATTCAATTATTTTCAAAATTCATAAAATTCTTCGCACAAATTCAATTATTTAAAAAAAAACTACAGAAAATTGTCGTCAACATTTCAATTATCTTTATAAATATAAATAAATATCAAATTACAAATTTCAATATAAAAATAATTGCAAATTCAAATTATTTTCGTAAAATAATATAGCATTTAACACAGGATTTCAATTATTTTCAAAAAGTTTTCTCAAATCAATAATTTTTAATACTTTGCTATTTTAATAAAATTTTCAAAAAAATTTTATTATTAAATAAAATTTTTTAAGAAATTCTACACGAAGATTAGAATTATTTTCCAAAAAAAGTATAAACTTCACACGAATTCAATTTTTTGAAAAAGAATTGGCAAAATTTGTTTAATCAAAATTTACGTTTTATTCAGAGGATGTCAATTATTTATTTATTTTTATAAATAATAATATTTTTGGCACAATTTCAATTATTTTCGATAGAATTTTGATAAACTTCTTTTTACTAATTTAATTTTTTGTTAAATTATTAGAAAAATTTAATTAATCTCGTAAATAACAAAATTCTTTGCTAAATTTAATAATTTTCAATAATAATAATAATTTTTTTAATAATCTTGTTTTATGAAAATCCTTATCAAGAATTCAATTATCTTCGATATAGTAAAATTATTCTCAGGGGAAATTCAAACATTTTTACAAATCTTAATAAATTCTTGGTAAAAATGTAATTATTTAAAATAGTTTTACTTTTTTCAAAAATTTTAATGAAATTTTTGTCAAGAAATCAATTATTATCAACTATCCAATCAATTCTCTATGTTTATATTTTAATAATTGAACTCCCATTAAATCTTCCAGTAAAAATAATTTCAAAAATGAGTTTTAGTTAAAATATTAAATAATTGAAATTTGGAAAAATTACCAATAATTGCAATTTTTTGATTTACTTTATTGCAATTTTTATAAATAATTCAATTTTGCAAAGATTTTAAATTAAAATCTTTGAAAATCTAAATTTTTTGTATACTTTTAATTAAAATTTCCGTGGAATTAATTTTTTCGAAAAGCTTAATCGAAATTTTTTAAAATTATTTCACGCTTTATTTTCTAATGTATATTTTATGATTGAAGAATTTCCGAATAATCGAAATTTCTTAAAATTGAATTGTAAATCAATGAATTTGAGAATTCTCAAAAGAATTTTCTCTAAAGTTATTAAAAATATTGATTTAAAGAAGAATTTTATTTAATAATTTTATTTTAAAATTATCTTATTGATGTTTTTGAAGTTTGAATATTCTTTAGGGTCAGGAAAAAAGTCGAAATTTTGTCTGGAAATTAGAATTCTGCCTGGAAATTAGGGAAAAGTCGAAGGAAAAATAATTTTTAAATTTTTACTGCAAAATTAATAATTTGCAATAGAAAATCGTTTTTTTTGTAGTTCATTTTGGAAAAAAGGAAAAAATTTCAAATTTTCACTGCAAAAATAATAATTGCAATAAAAAATCTTTTCCTGTACTTCATTTACAAAAAAAAAAGGCAAAAAGGTGAAAAAAAATAAATGAAAAATTATGTCGTGAAACTTCCCACAAAAAAATAGGAATGGTGTCAAAAAAAAAGAATATAAAGAGAGAAAGAGAAAAAAAATGCAATGCAGATGGATAAATATTTTTTCATGACTGGCGTAAAATTGACTTGTTGAAATAACGTGACCGCGAGTTAAATTGATCAAAAACCTACTTTATCTTCATGGCTTATTATTCTCTCACTAGTCGCTATGAGGTGATGAGAATTCTGTGAATTTAACACGCGAGGGAAATAATAGAGTTGGACAAACGGACTTGTGCCGAGTGAATATTTCGCGCCGACGTTGTTATGAAACGTCGTGCGATTACGTGCTAATTAATTCCCCCAGAGAGAGAGAGAGAGAAAAAGAGAGAGAAAGAGAGACACACTCTCCTTCTTTTTTTTCTTCTTTCTCACTAATAAGAAACGGAAGTACGCTGGTTATACTTTTGCCTTCAATAAAGACAAGAAATGTAAATCTCAAATCCACTCAAATTCCTTTCGTCATCATTCACCAGACAAAAAGATGTAGATCATTCCGATTGTTTGAATAAATCATAATAAAATTCTAAATACCGCGGATAATGAATAATTTCCGACTGAGGATGAAAAAAAACTTGTTACCATTTTTATAAATGTACCAGTAATTTAAATTCATTATTATAATTTAAATCCAAAAAAAGAATAGTATAATTTAAACTATAAAAAAAGAGGAGAAAGAATTTTTTTTTCAAACAATTAAATTTGTCTTATGGCCTTGATAAAAGAAACTCTTTTCCTTTTATGTCACAAAATTGTTTTTAGGAAATTAAAATAAAATTTTATTTCAATTTTAATTTTACGAATAATTTTAATTTTCAAATTGTTTTTAGGAAATTAAAATAAAATTTCATTTTCATTTTCATTTTACGATTAATTTTAATTTTCAAATTGTTTTTAGGAAATAAAAATAAAATTTTATTTCAATTTTAATTTTACGATTAATTGTTATTTTCAAATTGTTTTTAAAAAATTAAAATAAAATTTTATTTTAATTTTCATTTTACGATTAATTTTAATTTTCAAATTGTTTTTAGGAAATAAAAATAAAATTTTATTTCAATTTTCATTTTACGATTAATTTTAATTTTAAAATTGTTCTTAGGAAATTGAAATAAAATTTTATTTTAATTTGTACGATTACTTTTAATAGAATTTAATTTTAATTTTACGATTAATTTTAATAGAATTTAATTTTAATTTTACGATTAATTTTAAAATCTAAAAATTAAATATTGTCAGATTGAATAAAAAAAATCGTTTTTAATTTTTTTTCCCTAAAACGTAAGTTGATATTCGTACGTATATCGAAAATGAAAAAATTATCAGAAAAAAATTAGAATTGATTTTTGAAAAATTCAAAGAATTTCTAATTGAATTATTATTATTTTAATTTGAGTCATAAATTAATTTATTTCGTTAATCGCGTGATAAATTTCATTGAATTATTTTTTACTGACAGGTTTTGTTATGATTAATGGTAAAATCGATTTGCTGAAATTTACGCAATTAATTTTCTCAGTAATTTATGCAAAGACCCTTGTAATTATTTTCGCTATTTTTCCAATTAGTTTGCTATTTATTCCTCAATATAATCGATGTACGATAAAATTCGAATGATAATTTTTTTTATTTATTGCATTAACCATTCATTCGAATTTCGCTTCTTTCAGAATTTAATTTCATTCCAAACGTAATTTATACGGGGGAAAATGTATTTTTAAACCCAGAAAGTAATGTGGTTTTTTGAATTAATTAATTAATTTTTAATATGTAAAATAAGAAACAAAAGAAAAAATTATTAGAAACATAAGAAAAATTATTTAGTTTAATAAATTTTCAGTGAAAAATAAGTAAGATAAAAAAATGATGATATTTAATAATAATAATAATATTTAATAATAATAATATTTAATAATAATGATATTTAATAATAATGATATTTAATAATAAATAATAATAATAATAATAATAATAATAATATATATATTATTATAATAAATATAATAATAATAATATATATATTATTATAATAAATATAATAATAATAAATTAATTCATTGTTAATTAAATTAATAATAAAATTAGCTTTTTTATTTATTAGTTTATTTATTTATTTTTCTAATTTATTCAATTAACTATTAACAGGTATTTAATAATTCGTAATAAAATTGTTTTTTTTTCTATTTATTAGTTTTTGGCATTTATTATTCATTAATTTGTTAATTTATTTATTATTTTTTTATCTGATACATAATTAATTTATTTTATTTATCATTAATTATTAACTGATAATAAAATTCGTTTTATTTATTTATTTGTTTACTTATTTATTAAGTGAATGCGTACTCTTTGCAATGTGCAATAATACCTTGATTTGTTGAACAAATTGTCATTTGAAGAGGATTTTTAATGATGTCATTCGTTGTAGAGAAAGTTCTTTAGAAAGGTGTCGATAATTAATTAACATTAGTCTGACAATCGGTTAAGAAAATCTTTTTCACTGAAAATAATTATAATTTAGAGATAATTATTATCTCAGAAACAAGTATTATTAATTGAAATTTGAGAAAAAGATATTTTTTCGTTTCAAAAAAATTGAGGAAGAGAGCAATCAAAATTGTTTTTAAAAAGTCCAATTAATGTTTGTGAGGAAATTTTTCGAATTCAATATTGAATTGAAACGTTTTCTGTTTATTGTTTTTATTAAGTGAATAAAGAAACATTTTTTTACAGAATAAAAAAACGTTCAAACTTTCACAAATGATGAAAAGCTAATGAAACTTGATACTCCAATTTTAAGGATAAAGTTAATATTTAAAAAATTCATGGAAAAGAATATTTATTTATCATATTTTTTTGTATTTTTGTCTTCATTTTTTTTTTACTCATTTACTTCGTCTTATTTTTTTATTTTATTTATTTATTAATTTATACTTATTTATTATTAACTTGTTTTCAATATTCTTTTTTTACTTAATATTGAGATTCAATGAATGAACATTTTTTTGTTACTCTGCTTTAATATGTAATTTATTTAAACAAAATTATTTTCTACAGGATTTTTTAAAAAATTAATTTTTAACTTAGAAAAAAATTAAATTCTTCGCAGTAATTTCATTGTTTTCGTTATTTTAAAATTCCTTTCAAGGATTTAATTATTTTCATAAATATAATAAAATCATTGGGAGGATTTTTGAAAAATTAATTTTTAACTTAGAAAATGTTGAATTCTCACTATTTTTCGTCTTAGTAAATCTTTGAAAATATTTAAACAGAAAAAAATTTTGCAAGAATTCAAATAATTTGAAATAGAATTTGCAAAATTTTTCCAAACAAAACGTATAAAAATTTGGTATTAAATTCTTCGCAGTAATTTCATTGTTTTTATTATTTTAAAATTCCTTTCAGGGATTTAATTATTTTCAAAAATATAATAAAATCATTCGAAGGATTTCGAAAGAATTAATTTTTAACTTAGAAAATGTTAAATTCACACTATTTTTCCGTCTTAGTAAATCTTTGAAAATATTTAAACAGAAAAAATTTTAATTTATTTCGCATTTTTTCCTAATATCTTTTTACTATAAAATAAAAATATTTTTCCTTTCACTTATACGAGAGAATTGAAAAATTTCGATAAAATAAAAAATATCTACAATGTTTCAAATGATTTGAAGATAAAAACCCTAATGTCTTTAACAGTGAATGATATTTGAAAAGTTAGTTAAAAATAAAAAGAGAATTTAATTTCATTGGAGCTTTAAATCCCTGAAGATTCATCCGGGAACATATATATATACACAAGAATAAATGTTGGCTTTTAATTCTCGGTAAATTAATTTTATAACATGGTAACTCACACTACTAAATAGTTGTAGCATTTTTTTTTTTTTTTTTTTTTTTGAAATGAAAATAATTTTGTAGGTGAGCGCATGCACAAAATGTTAATTAATTCCTACAATTATAATAAATAATGTCCAAGTAATGTGCGATAAATATTAGATAATTATTAGCTCACTATCGTAGGAGGGAATCACGTTTTAGACCTTAATTATAATAATTACACTTTAATTCTCTCGAGTACATAATATTTTGTTAATGTACAAATTTTCAGTGAACTTATATATTGAGGGTAATTTTCCATGTGAAAATGCAAATGAGTGGAAAATTTAAATTATTAATTTGACTAAATAACATTTCTCTTTAAAAAAAAATTTATTTAAAATTAAAAATTTTTTAGTCACTTAAATTAAAAATTCTTAAATTAAAAATTTCTTATTTATTTTAGTTCAGTAGAAAATAAATTCGATTATTGATTAATTTAACAGAATAATTTTTCTCCTATTTTTTTAACTAATCATTTTTTCTCTCTACTTATTTCTCACTGAAAATTTATTAAACTAAATAAGTTTTCTTGTTTATAATAAATTTTTCTTTATATTTATTTTCGATATTTAAAATTTCCGGACAATAGTTGATATTATAATAAATTTTCCAGAAGACATCGAACTTTTTTTATTTATTATTATTTATTTATTTTTGTTTTATTTTTATTCATTTTTTTTTATTTGACTGAAAAATAATGATTAATAATTGTATTTAGTTCACTGTCATTTTTCACTGAAAAAGAAATAATGAACGAATTTGATTTATTCTGCAAATGGCAATAAAAATAATATTGTAAATAGTAAAGTAGAGAATAATGGAAATTGATAAAAGAAAGATAAATAAATAATAAATTTAGAAAAGTATATAAATTACGAAGTATATAAAATTACAGAATTATATAATAAATATTAAATAAGGAAGAAAGAGTAAAATAAATATTTATCAGCAAAATAAAAAATAATACGAAGAATAAAAATTTTGTTTCAAGATCAAATATTTTATTTGCAGGAGTAGCAAAAGTTTATTGCTCTATTAAACTAAATATATTCAATTATTCATCGACTCTTGTGTTTATATTAAATGTACTTTCGATACACACCTCAGTCGATTATTACACATAAATTTGATACCATTCGATTTACTTAACGCTAACTGTACAAAATAAATAAAACTTAATAAATAAAACTAATTTTAATTAATAGTCTCCACTTTTTGTGAAGAAAACTTTTTTCCCCTGTTGAATAACTTTTTAATCCTCAAACTAACGCGCGGTCACAATGAACATTAGTCTCAAGTGACACACTCATAGGAAAATGTCTCGGAAAATTTCCCGAATTTTTCAAATTAATAAACTGGCATACAAAAACGATGTGAAATACACAGTGAAACTCTCGCGTATTCTTGCATTAATTCTCGGTTTATGGCCAATTAATTTCGACGATTCATTTTGGAAAAAAATTATCAAATTCACTTTAAATGTAATCGCCTGTTTTCTCATGTTTTGTTCAATTCTCTCAAATGTCTTGACAATTACATACGAAATGAAAAGTGTTCATGAAAAAGTTGAACTCGTTGGGCCGACGAATTTTTACATAATGAGCCTTTCAAAGTATTTGATACTCTTGTATCGTGGGGAGACTGTGAAAAAATGCTTCAAACACATTGAAGAGGATTGGAAATTTTGCTCAATTCGTGAAAATTATCGTGAAATTATGTTAAAGAATGCACACTATGGAAGATATTTAATAATTTTGTGCGCTATTTTTATGTATTGCGGAGGTTTTGGTTATCATTTGATACGACCATTGGTGTCGGAGAAAATAATCACTGCTGAGAATGTAACAGTGATACCATATCCGGCGCCGGTTTATGGGAAATTTTTGAATACCGGTTACAGTCCGCATTATGAAATTATTTTTATTCTTCTACTTGTTGCTGATTTTGTTCTTTTTTCCGCGACTGTTGTTCCATTTAGTTTTGCATCTGTTTTGACACTACACGCCTGTGGGCAATTGGAAATTGTCACAATTCATTTGAATGATCTTGTCAGTGAAACGAGGAAGGAAACAAATTTTGCTCATGAAAGATTGATTATTATTATTAATTCACATTTGAGAGTTTTGAGGTTTGTAGCAAATTGGTTAATTAATTTCTATGTTCATTATTTTTACGTTGATTTCGTTTGATTAATTTTTTATTTACGAATTAGTTTTAGTTTCATTAATGAATTAATTAATTATTTTGTACTTAATAATTTCTTTTAATTGTGGGAATTAATTTTGTGTTTATTATAAGTTGCTCTAATTATTTGAATTCAGTTATTATAATGATAAATAATTAACATAATTTAAATTTAAATTTTGTTTTGCTAATTAAACTGTTTTAATTATTTTAATTAATTTTGTGTTCATTAATATATTCTAATTATTTGAATTCAATTATTATAATGATAAATAATTAATACGAGGACAACGACGCTAGTATCATTTAAATTTACATTTTGTTATGTTAATTAAATTGTCTTCATTATTTTCATTAATTTTGTGTTTATTACTTTCTTCTATTTATCTTAATTTATATTCAATTTGAATAATAGTTCTATTCCGGTTTACTATCTTAAAAAAATTTTTTTTCCAATATTTCCAATTTAAAAATTAAAATGTTAAAAATCAGTGAATTTTTGCAAAGAATATCAAAAAATTCAAAGAGAATAATTGAATTCCTTCGAAACAAATTTTTATTTATGAAAATAATTGAATTCTCGCGAAGAATTTTATTATTTTATAAAAATAATTGAATTTTTTCAAAGCATTTATTCAAATTTTGTAAAATATAGGAATTTTGTGTAAATATTTTAAAGAAATAAAATTCTTTTGAAAAAATTCTATTAAAATTGTTTTAAAAAGTATTGAATTTATTCAAAAAATCTTTGCACGAAATCAATTATTTTGAAAACAAATTTAATTATTATATTCCACTGAAGAATTTAGATTTAAAAAAAAATTTTAAGACATTTCAAATGAATTCAATTATTTTCTAAAATCTCAATAAATCCTTCGAAACAATTCAATAATTTTTTAAACATTTTTTGCAAAAATTCACTTATTTTTATAAACAGCAAAATTTTTGGCCTGAAATCAATTATATTTTCAGAACAATTTCAATTGAATTCCTCGGAAGAAATCGAATATTTTTAAGTTTTTCCATAAAATTCAATTATTTCCTAAAATTTTAATAAATTCTTTGAAACAATTTCACAATTTTTATAAATACTAAAATTCCCTGCAGGAATTAAATTGTTTTTAATCCAATTTAAATAAAATGGCACGAAAGAATGTATTCACTTTCAAAAATTGTAGAAAAAATTCGCTTTTAACAAGAATTTTGAATTCTCTAAAAATAATTTAATTATTCCCAAATTATCTTTGAAAAATTCTCTATGAAAATTAAATTACTTTAAAAGTATTTGTTAAATATATTCGTTCAAAAAAAATTAAAAGAATTCAATTTTTTTTAAAAATTAATAAAATTCTTCTGATTGGATTCAATCATTTTAAATATACTTAATTTTAATAAAAATTTTTCCATAAATTCATTTCTTTCAACAATCTTAATTGAATTTTTCAAAAAAATTTGTTCATAAATATTTCTATAAAATTTTCTTCAAAACAATTCAATTATTTTTAAAAATTTTAATAAATTCTTATTTATTTATTTATTCATTTACAGGCATTCTTCGAAATATTTCAATTATATTTTATAAATAGTAAAATTCTTCTGAATAGTTCGATTATTTTTAAAAATAGTTGAATTTTTTTGCATAAATTCAATTATTTTCAAATATTCAAACAAAATTAATTTATTTCCTAAAATTTTAATAAATCCTTCAAAACAATTTAATTATTTTTATAAATTGCACTATTGACAAAAATAAATAGATTTTAAAATAATATATATTTAAATAATATATTTTTAGATAATAATTGAAACTTTAGAAAATAATCTAATTATTTTGTAAAATTTTATTAAATTTTAGTTTAAGAATAATTTATTTTTTGCAAAAAATTGCACTGTTTGTAAAAATAATGAATTCTTGAGAAAAATTTCATTAAAATTTTGTGAAAATATAAATATTAATTATTAATGTTGTACCTAAGAGAATTTAAAAAATTTTTATTATGAAAATATATTTAAAAATGATAATATACTTAAAATAAAAAATTTTATAAGTTGCATAACATTAATTAACTAAATATCACGTTCGGCGCTCGTAACATTTACTACTTAATTATAATAATTAATGATTAATATAATAAAAATTTCCATTTTGACATTGTTTAATTTCTTTTAATTATTTGAAATCTATTTTCTCTTAATTAGATCGTTTATTTAAATTAATTTTGTTAAATTAATTTTGTTTTAATTATTTTAACTTTATGTTTAATAATTTCTTCTAAATATTTTAATTAACAAATATTTATTACAATTCATAATTAATATATTAATGTTTCAATTTAGTTTTTGTTTAATTTAATTTTAATTTTAAAATGATTTTGTGTTTTATTTAATTTATTTAATTTGTTTATTTGCTTTTAAATTTGTATTAATTAGTTAATTAATCGGATTATTTCCTCTTTAGAAAATGATAATTTAGTGGAATTATTTTCAGTTTTGTCTCTCAATTGGAGCATTTACTGAATGAAATATGTTTGATCGAAGTTGTTGGATGTTCATTGAATATGTGTTTAGTCGGTTCTTATATAATTGAGGTAAATAAATGTGTTTATTAATAATTTTATATTTATTTATTATAATTATCTATACTAATAAATATTGCAAAAAGTTTCTTTAATTATACCTATTAATTTATTTACTATCATGAATAATATAGATAATTAAAGTTTCATTTGAATTATTTATAATTAATTTGTTTTTTACTTTTTATCTCTTAACTTCTATTGCCGATTGTCAGAAATTAGAATTTTCTTTTGTCACAATAATTATTTGTAATTTTATAATTATTTTATATTTTTTTATTTTTATATTTATATTTATTTTTATATTTATACTTATATTTATTTTTATATTTATATTCATATTTTTATTTATATTTATTTTTTTACTTATTTATACTTTTTTACATTATTATACATTTCATATTTTTATTTTTTAATTTATTTTATTATTTATAATTATTCTATTTACTATAATAGTAGTAATTATTATTATTATTATTTTATGTACATATTTATTGTTTAGAGTTGGAAAAAAGACGATTTAACTGCCGCTGTTTCATATGCAGTAATCCTTTTATCGTTCACTTTTAATATTTTTATCTATTGTTACCTGGGAGAATTGCTAACTACTCAGGTGGGTATAAATTATTTTTTCTTTTTGGAAATAAAAAAAAATTACAAAAAAAAATATTTATTCTTCGCACAGGCAACAAAACTTGGCGAGAAGGGTTACATGATCGAATGGCATCGACTGCCAAGAAAAATATCACTGGATTTGTTACTTTTCATTAGAGTTTGTCAATTTCCGGCAAAAATTACTGCTGGAAAAGTTGTAACACTGTCAATGGCTACATTCAGTAAAGTATGAGTTTTATTATTTACGTTTTAAACAATTGTTCCTCATAGGAAGTATTGTAATAAAAAAATTTTTCGAGTTCCATTTTTTTAAAAAATATATGTTATTTGACCTCAAGAGTTCAATAAAAAAAATTTTTTTAAATATTTCTTTTAATTTTAAACATTTTTGTATCAGTGAATCACACGAAGTTTAGTAGAGACCGATTGTGAGTCTCACACAATCCTGGAGAATAGAATTTTTTGTTTCAATTAAGAAGTTTTTACTACCATCCGCCACTCAGTAGACAATAAAAAATAAAAAATAAATAAAAAAAAAATAAAAATAAAAATTGTAAATTTATTAAAAAACTATAAATTAACTAATTAACTTATTATTATTATTATTATTAACTTATATTAACTATATATATTTTTATTTTTTTGTGTAAATTTATTTCTTTTAATTTTAATCAAAAATGTTTACCATTTGTTGTTTTTTTTTTTTTAATTTTCATTCTCTTATGAAAGTAAATTAAAATTTATTCGATTGCAGGTAATTAAATCATCTGCGGCGTATTTCAATGCACTCTGGAAACTTTATCAATAAATTTTTACACTGATTTTGAGCAATTTAAAAATTATATTTTTTATACGTTTCTACGAACAATAATATTGTTAAAAACTTCAAATAATACAATTCGAAATAATATTCGACGAAAAAATTATAGTAATTCGAAACAAGCATAATTTTAAATCAGCAAAAATATGTATATAGTAATTATGTAAATAAAAATAATAAATTACAAAATAATTATTCGGAGTCTTGAATTTTCTTTTCCTCGCAAAAAATTAATAAATTATTCTTCATATGAAAACAGTGATTATACAAATTGAAAAAATTTTCATATTTTTGTAAATTCCTTTCATTGCAAACTATTTTTTGTATTAGTTTCTTATTTTTATTTTAAACGATAATTTATTTTTTTTACTTGTTGTAAAGACTTTTTGAATATTAAGTATCGTAATGAAAAAATATTGTTTAATTTGCATTTTATTTATTTATTTATTTATTTTATCAATTATAGTTATTTATTGTCAAGAATTATTCTAAATATAAAAAATATATATTTTTTCTTTTGCTGTACCAAAAATTAATTAATGATATCGTAAACAAAAAAAAATTTTTATTCTATGAATTATTTACTCACTGCTTGTAAACAAATTAATAATTTATCGTAATTTCTTCATTTAAATTACTACTACAAAAAATATTTATTTCCATCACAAAATGATAATTAACTGTATTTTTACTCTCAACAATTAAATTGATATTAGATTTTAATGTTTTTCTTGTAAAGACAATAATAAAATAATGTAATAAGGGGATAATTTACTTAAATGTGAATTTAAAATACATATTATAATAATCGGTTGAGGTTGTAACTTTTCCGGTAAGGTCAACAAAACAAAAGACTAATGGGGGACTTCTACTTTATTCTCGCGGCAATGTTTGGCTTGGGAACAAGGGATTTCAATTAGCAGGTCACAACTTGTTATTACTTGGGGAAAAATAATTTTCCAAATTTTTAATAGAAAATAATATTCTCAACCTCAGTTTTAATTTGCGCCCCGTTCTCTTAACACGATAATAAATTCAACTCTTCGAGTGTACGCAATTTTCGAAAGTTCGCTAATATTGAAAAATTGCGAGTTTAAAAATTTCTTTTTATGTGATTTAATAAAATATAACTTTTTACTTCAGTTTTGAAAAATTTTGTCTTTTTCGGAAATTTAGATCGTGTGATTAATTTAATTTTTATTCGTTTTCTATTTCGTTTAATTTTTTTATTCTTCTGTCACTTTTTCTTTATTTTTCTATTTATTTCTTTATTTTTCTATTTAACCTTCGCGCTACCGGCTGGCCACACGGTGTGGCCAAGTGATACATAATGTTTTATATCTGCTCGAATTTTGTATCAATCGAATCGCCATTTTAACTCACTGAACCAAATTTTATCTACTTTCGAAAAAAACAAAAATAAATTTTTTTCTTACATTTCTTCTTGTTTATTTATAACAATTCAAAAAGTATGTACAAGAATACTGAAAATTGACCGGGTGTTTTTTTTCGTATACTGCAAAAAAATAAAAATAAATCCATTAAACTTGAACAGTAAAATTGTTTTATATCAATAAATACAATATATTTTGATATTACAATACATTTTTTATTTGTTTAAACAAATTATTGTTGTTATTTTCCAACTTTTTCCAGAATGCACCTAGAAAGTTCGGGGTTTTTCCTAATTTTGCAATTTATTAAATCTTATATGATTGTAGATAAAGAATAAAAGTTAAATAAAAATTGAACTATTGTTTAAACAATTTTTAAACAAATTATTGTTGTTACTTAGCAACTTTTTCCAGAATGCACCTAGAAAGTTCGGGTTTTTTCCTAATTTTGCAATTTACTAAATCTTATATGACTACAAATAAGGAATAAAAATTTTATTATTATTTAAACAATTTTTAAACAAATTATTGTTGTTATTTACCAACTTTTCGCAGAATGCACCTAGAAAGTTCGGGGTTTTTCCTAATTTTGCAATTTACTAAATCTTATATGACTACAAATAAAGAATAAAAATTTGATTATTATTTAAACAATTTTTAAACAAATTATTGTTGTTATTTACCAACTTTTTCCAGTATGCACCTAGAAAGTTGCAGTTTTTTTCTATTTTTGCAATTTACTAAATCTTATATGATTGCAGATAAAGAATAAAAATTTGATTATTATTTAAACAATTTTTAAACAAATTATTGTTGTTATTTACCAACTTTTTCCAGAATGCACATAGAAAGTTGCAGTTTTTTTCTAATTTTGCAATTTACTAAATCATATATGACTACAAATAAAGAATAAAAATTTGATTATTATTTAAACAATTTTTAAACAAATTATTGTTGTTATTTACCAACTTTTCGCAGAATGCACCTAGAAAGTTCGGGGTTTTTCCTAATTTTGCAATTTACTAAATCTTATATGACTACAAATAAAGAATAAAAATTTGATTATTATTTAAACAATTTTTAAACAAATTGTTATTTACAATGTTTTCACTGTAATTTAATAAATTAATACAGTGTAATATTTGCATGAAGTGCAAGAAACCTATTTGTGCAGTACACAGTATTAAACTTTTCCAAACTACGTGTGAAAATTGCTGAACGTAACTTAAGTAAAAAATGAAAAATATTTATTTCTTATAAAAAACAAAATTATTTAAATACTCATTAATGTAAGAATAAAAAATAAAAGATACTTTTTTAACAAACTACAAAAATGTCTAAATTAGAAAAAAACTGCAGCTTTCTAGGTGCATTCTGGAAAAAGTTGCTAAGTAACAACAATAATTTGTTTAAAAATTGTTTAAACAATAGTTCAATTTTTATTCTTTATCTGTAATCATATATGATTTAGTAAATTGCAAAATTAGAAAAAAACTGCAACTTTCTATGTGCATTCTGGAAAAAGTTGGTAAATAACAACAATAATTTGTTTAAAAATTGTTTAAATAATAATCAAATTTTTATTCTTTATTTGTAGTCATATATGATTTAGTAAATTGCAAAATTAGAAAAAAACTGCAACTTTCTATGTGCTTTCTGGAAAAAGTTGGTAAATAACAACAATAATTTGTTTAAAAATTGTTTAAATAATAATCAAATTTTTATTCTTTATCTGCAATCATATAAGATTTAGTAAATTGCAAAAATAGAAAAAAACTGCAACTTTCTAGGTGCATACTGGAAAAAGTTGGTAAATAACAACAATAATTTGTTTAAAAATTGTTTAAATAATAATCAAATTTTTATTCTTTATTTGTAGTCATATAAGATTTAGTAAATTGCAAAATTAGGAAAAACCCCGAACTTTCTAGGTGCATTCTGCGAAAAGTTGGTAAATAACAACAATAATTTGTTTAAAAATTGTTTAAATAATAATAAAATTTTTATTCCTTATTTGTAGTCATATAAGATTTAGTAAATTGCAAAATTAGGAAAAAACCCGAACTTTCTAGGTGCATTCTGGAAAAAGTTGCTAAGTAACAACAATAATTTGTTTAAAAATTGTTTAAACAATAGTTCAATTTTTATTTAACTTTTATTCTTTATCTACAATCATATAAGATTTAATAAATTGCAAAATTAGGAAAAACCCCGAACTTTCTAGGTGCATTCTGGAAAAAGTTGGTAAATAACAACAATAATTTGTTTAAATAATTTTTTAATAATACTTATGACTCGTTTCAGTAAATATTGCAATATTCATAAAACATTATTAAAATACAGTATTTGTATTAGCACATAATTATATACAAAAAGTTTGATGAATTTTAATCGTTTTGGGAACATAAAAGTAAAATAGCGTTTGGCCACACCGTGTGGCCAGCCGGTAGCCCGCGTATACAAAAATCTTTGGTAGCGCGAAGGTTAATCTTTATTTTTCTATTTATTTCTTTATCTTTAAATTTTGTTTTTTAATTTTTGTTTTTTAATTTTCTTTATTTTTCTATTTAATCTTTATTTTTATATTTATTTCTTTATTTTTAATTTTTGTTTTTTAATTTTTGTTTTTTAATTTTCTTTTTCATCAACATTATTATCTTTTTTCTATTTTTATTTTATTATTGTTTATTTAATATTTATTTCATGTCACCACGTGATTTGGAGAGTGTTCGAATTTTCCTAGCAGCGCATCACTTAATTTACTGAAAAAATCCACTATTAACAGGTAAATTTTTTGTTCAATATGTGTTAAATAATAACATAAATTTATTAATTTTCATTTTAAATATTTATTTATTTTTTTTATTTTAAAAGATTTTTAGGGAAAAAAATTTTGTAGAAACAGAATTTCTTTAAAGAAATAAATATCTGAATAAATTAAATAAAAATTAAGGAAATAAATTATGAATAAAGACTATTAATAAGAAATAAAGGAAAAAATTAATTTATTTAATTAATATTTAATTTAATTAATATTAATTAATTAATTAATTAATTTAATTATTTATTTATTAAAGGAAACAATTTTTTAATAAAAAAAATATTTTTAAAGATGTTTTTCAATTAAAAAGGATGAATAACCATCTACAAAAGCGACAAGCTAATTATAAAGTGATTTATTTTCTTTACATTGATAAAAAATATTTCTCTATTGTTATGATGAGTATTAAATAACAATAAATTATAATATATGTAGTCAAAAGGAAAATTTGTTGATGATTTCAACTCTCGATCACGTAACTCTGTAATAAATTATTTAACTTTATATACATGTATATATATAATTCGGGAGAGTAAGAGATGAATCCTTCCGGCATTGTAATATTTTTTTTTCCAGTTGTAAACAATGTTAGAGATTAGGTAGCGAAGATTTAACTCGAGAACAAACCAAACGAAGTAATTAAATGGTACAGTCTCACGTCTAAGCAGAACTGTATATATATCGCGTAAGCGCGCAATTACTTTCTCGCTTTTATTACAAGTATTCCTCTTCTCGTTTGCTAATGTTGAAAACGATGGTTCCTCGACGATGTCACGAACATGCCCTCATGTTGACCTTTTTTCAAGACAAAACCTATATTTGCTCCATTAAATTATTTATATAGCTCTAAAGTGTATAATATTATTATAATTTCTGCCCCATTGCAATTACTTTTTATTGTATATGGACTTTTAAATATTTTCTAATAAAATTATCTTTGCTTTGTAGTGAAAGAATGTGAGAAAAGTTTTCCATGACGATTTATTTAGTTTGAGTAAATAGTATTTAAAAATAAATTTTCAATTGCAATAAATATTTTTTGATGTTTATCCTGTAGATGTAAAATTCAAACTTAAAGATTAAAATAGTAAAACTAAAAATGGGTTTTCTCTTCATAAAATTGTAACATTTCCCCAATGTAACGTACATTTTTAATTATTTGTTTCTAAAAAAATTAATTAAATATTAAAAATAATTTTTTAAACTCTCTTAAGTTGTTAATTTTAATAAAAAATTCCACAAGTGCATTAAAAATGTAGAAAATAAATCATTCTAGATTTTTATTGTCCAAAGTTGCGACGTTTTTCCTCTTTTCAAATTCCCTCACTTTTCCAGGTTATCAAGATTAAAAAACGGATTTTTCCAGTTTTTAAATAAATATTTAATCATTATTTTTCATACAGAAATTAGGCTTTTCAAAAATATAAAGTTTTTTTTTCAAAAAATTCAATTATTTGCAAACATTTTAAATTTTGTTTCATTTTTTTCAAAACGAATTTGTAAAAATTTAAATATTTTCAATTATTTGAAGAAAAGAGTTTAATTATTTAAAAAGGAATTTGAATAAAATTTGTCTCAAAACAAATTTGTCAATATAGAATTATTTTCAGTTATTTTAACAAAAGAATTGAATTATTTAAATAGAAATTTTAATAAAATTCGTCTCAGGAATTCAATTATTTTCAAAGGTAACATAATTCTTGGCAAAAGTCAAATTATTTTTAAAAATTTACAAAAATTCTCGTCAATTTTCAATTCCTTTAATAAATAATAAAATTTTTCTTCGACATTCAAAAATTTCTGAAAAAATTTAATAAAATTCTTCGCACAATTTAAATTATTTTTAATATAAGTACAATTGTTATCAAATTTATCGAAAAATGAAATTATTCCTAAGAATTTAATTAAAATTTGTCAAGAGAATTCAATTATTTAATAATTTGTTGATAAAATTCTTTATGAAAATTCAATTTTAAGAAACATTTAATTATTTAATAAAATATTTATTTTATAGTTGAAAAATTTAATTATTAAACAAAATTTTTTGTAATATTCTACACGAGAATTCAATTATTTTTAGTTCAATTTTAATCGAGTTTCTCAAAAATGTATTTATTCTGCAAAATTTTTTTTAAACTTGTCCCAAGAATTTTATTTGTTGTTAATTTGTTGATAAAATTCTTTACCAGAATTGAATATTATGAAAAAATGAATTATTCCAGAAATTATTTTTCTTTGTATTTAAATAATTGAATTCTCGTAGAATTTTCTGATAATAATTGATTTTTAAAATCAATTTCAGTTAAAATTTTAGATGAAATTCGAAGTTTTTATTTCCTTTTATTTCCACAAATTGAAGAATAAGCAAACAATTAAAATTTCGTAAAATTAAATATTGTTAACAAATGGACTTGAAAATTGTTAAAGAACTTGATTAAAATTTTTCTAAATATTTGAATTTCGGAGAAAAATTGTATTATTTATAAAGATAATTGAAATTTTGACTAAAATTTTTGTAAATTTTCAAACATAATGTAATGTTTGCAAAGAATTTACTCATTTTGAAAATAATTGCATTTTTGAGACTAATTTTATGTAAATAATTGAAATCTTTTGTGAAATTTTATTACTTAACATTGACAATAACTGAATTTTGCCAAAGTTTAAAAATGAATTAAATTTCTACGAAGAAATTTATTAAAATTATGTAGAAAAAAATTGAATTGTTACAAAAGAATTTTATTCGAATTTTTGAAAATAATTTAACTTTTTGAAGAATAAATTAAAAAATAAAATAATTGAATTTCTGAGAAGAATTTTATTACTTTTAAAAATAATGTCTGCAATAAAATCGAATTACAGCAGATATTTAATTTGTTTTATTGTTTTTAACTGAAATTCTTCTATAAATCGATTATTTTAAAAAATCAATGAAATTTATATATTAAAAAATTGAATTGCTTTCAGAACAATATTAGTTATTAAAATTTTCTTTAAATCTAGGTTTTTCAAAAATTTGTAATCAAATTCATTTAAAATTGAAGTTTTACAAAATTTAAAATGAACATCATTTCAAGTAAATTTAATTATGAAAATCGTAAACGCAACTCATTTAAAATTCATTGTTTAATTTTGCATTTAACAAATTGACAGAATTTCCCATTGAGAATCTAAATAAAAATTATTAACCAGGGACGAAACATAAAGTGAAATCTAAATCCGATTTAATTAATTTTTATTATTTGAATGAAGTTATTTATTTTAGATTCCTTAAATTTAAATTTATTTATTAAGTATTTATTTGTTAATTTAAATTTATATTCTATATATTTTTATATTCTTTATATAAACAATATAAATTATATTAAGTTAATTAAAAATTAAAAAAGATTATATTTAAATAAAGTTGTAGATTTAATTAAAAAATTAAAAAAAGTATTAAAAAGTAAGAAAAGAATTTGTATTTGTATAGAGAAAAAAGGGTATTTCATTTGTGTAATGATTTTCTAAAAGAGTGTGGGGAGAGAAAGAGAGAAATAATGCAGTAGGAAGTAGTAAAAGTTAATTATTTACCCTTTTAATAAAGCGCTTTGAAAGTGATTATTTCAGTTACCCATCAGAGTGGTTAACCGCGCAATAGAATATCGCAAAACACTCCAATAGAACAACTGTCGGGATGTTTTATTACAATATTTAGTCTGAATATACTCTAAATGTGATGAAAGAAAATGTGCTTCTTGTCTTACTGTTTTAACTGCAAGTAGACACGAATTTGTAATTATATTATATTTACACTTTGCGATCAATTAAGAAATTCCTCTTCTTTTTTATCCGTTAAAATGTATATAATTTTTTATTTATTGGCTAATTTTATATTTCATTTATTATATTCAAACCATTGTGTTTATATTTCCTGCTCTTTTTTCTAGTGTTCATTTAAAAATTTTAAATTATTTTGTTTTATTTTATTTCATTTTATTTCATATTTTATTTTACTTTATATTTCTTTTTTTTATTTGAATTTTCATTTTATTTATTTTATTATTCATTTTATTTCTTTTCTTTTATTTTTCATTTTATTTCTTTTCTTTTATTTTTCATTTCATTTCTTTCTATTAATTTTAGTTTAGATTTTTTTGCTTTTTATTTATTTTACGTTTATTTACGTTTATTTATTCAAATATTCATACTTTTCGGTCATGAACGAATTTTTTTTTACTGAAAAAAAAATTTTGTATTTTCTTCGAATGAGAAGAATTATCTAAATTTGTTACTACATTCATTCTTATTTAATTTTTGAAGCAAAAACTAATTTTAATTTTAAATGACTGAAAAATCAATATTATTAAATTCTCAAAGGTTGAAAGAAAACTTATATTTTTACTAAAAATCAAATGATAAAAAATAATTTAAAAAAGATTTTAAGATTTTCTTTTTTTTCAGACAAAGAAAATTTTTATTTTTATTAAAAAAAAAAAGAATCTATTATTTAGAAATTTTTAAAAATGCTTCATATTCCGATAAATAAATAAAAAAAATTTTAAAATGTCGAAGGAAAAAATGGTTTTTTATCTAAAACACACGAAGATTAATTAGATAAATATTGTGTTTTGATTTTAAGTGGAAAAATACTTTTCTGTCAGACTTAAGAAATTTTATTTGTAAGTAACAAAAGTGCTTTTTAGTCAGACACGAAATTGATTCTTTTTTTGCTTCTTGCTACTTTACAGCAGACGAATCACGTGAAAAAAATTCAAAGAAAACAGAAATTCTAAGAAATTTTTTTTTTTTGCGAAATACGAATAATTTAATTTTAATTAAAAAAATGTTTAGTATTCAAATAAATATAATCAAAATTTTAAAATACATAAAACTTGTTAAGCAGAGAAATAATTTTCTGTCAGACAAAGATAGATAGACCGCTAACTAAAAAATGGATGAACTAAAGATTTAATTTGTAAATAATTAAAAGTAACAAAATTTTTGGAAATCTGGAAAAAGGGAAATTAAATTTATATAAAAAGTCTAAATTCTCTTTTATAAATAAATTAAATAAAATAAAAAACGGTTAATTTGTTACAAGCCTAATTAAAAAAAATGTATTCAATATTAAAATTACCTCGTCTTTTAACTAAAAAAAGTATTTAAATATGCAAATTTTTTCAATACAAAATTAAATAAATTTTCTAAAAGGAAAATCTCTCGGACATAATTTGCGATCAGTTTGTCGTTTTGAATATAAAAAGTCTAAATTCTCTTTTATAAATAAAATAAAAAAACAGTTAATTTGTTACAAACCTAATTAAAAAAAAATGTATTTAATATTAAAATTACCTCGTCTTTTAACTAAAAAAAGTATTTAAATATGCAAAATTTTTCAATACAAAATAAAATCAATTTTGTAAATGGAAAATTCCTCGGACATAATTTGCGATCAGTTTGTCGTTTTGAATCGAAAAGATTGTATGTAGATAAATTTGTACGTATATAAAAGGACGAATCAAGAGTTTAGTTGTAACGGTTGAAGAAAAAAAAATTATATATATATACATACATATAATTGTGTATACTTTGTTTCACGAGCGTGAAAAGGTGGACTCTTGAGGTTAAAAGATCATGCTTTCACTGTCAGATGGGATACTTCCCCCTCGGGGGATAATAGAATGTCACGCCGAACTGATATAATCGGTGCAAATATTTGCAGCTGCTGTTATAGCCGCGTGATGATCCCGCTAGGAAATCGTGATTCGCAATACAAAAACTCCACCTAAAATACTTAAACAAAACCATAAATTTTCTATAGATTTTCAAACTTTTTTTCGTTTGTTTTTTTTCTTCTTCAAGAAATAGAAAAATTTCTCCACTCTTACTTTCAATCCCGATTGTTCTTCTGCCTTTTGTGTGTCTGTATTTAATAATCTACAAAAATTTATTTTTTTTTCAAACAAAAAATGTTTTTATTCTATTTACGAAAATTTATTTCTTTTCAAACAAAAAATGTTTTTATTCTATTTACAAAAATTTATGTCTTTCCAAACAAAAAATTGTTTTTATTCTATTTACAAAAATTTATTTCTTTCCAAACAAAAAATGTTTTTATTCTATTTACAAAAATTTATGTCTTTCCAAACAAAAAATTGTTTTTATTCTATTTACAAAAATTTATTTCATCTCAGAAAAATTCTATTTCATTTTAGAAAAACTATTCAGTAAATAATAAATACGCACTGAAAAATTTTAATTTATTTAAAAATAAATATTTCGAACGCAAAAATGTTATTCTATTTTTTTATCACGTTTTCTTACTTCTATGAATATTTTTTGTTTACAATTATTTAGTTGTTTTGCAGCTTTATATTAAATTCGTCTTGCACAAACTTTTTGTTTATAAGACACGCGAAAAACAGAATAATAATAATAATGATAATAATAATAATAATAATAATAATAATAATAATAATAATATTCGTAAATAATTTCAGAAAATAATTTCTCATCAAAAATGATAGTAAAATTTTCCTGGTTATTTATTTTTATTACAAGCAAAGATTATGCGCGCTAACGTGAGGAACGTGATATTAAATTTATTATTTTTATGCAAATTAGAAAATTATTTATTTTCTAATATAAATTTTAAAATAGTTTCATTATCAAAATATGAAAAATTCACTTATGTACAAAATTAATTATTATCGTTTACAGTTTAAAAAATTTTTAGTAAAGTTTAGCGCAACAATTCAATTTGTTTTATATAAAGAATAATATATTTTCGACGAATTCAATTATTTTAACAAATAGTAAAAATTTTGCAAAAAATCAATTATTTTTACAAATAGGAAAAATTTTGCAAAAAAAATCAATTATTTTTAACAAAATTTTAATAAAATTTCACGAAAGAATTCAAGTATTTTCTAAATATTCAATAACTCCTTTCTTAAACAGTTCAATTATTTAAAAAAATTGTTTTAATTATTTAAAATCTTGACAAAAATAATAATAATAATAATAAAAATAAAAATTTTTGTTCTAATAATTGAATTTTTTGAATATAAAAATAAATATTTTATTAAATAAATAGAATTTTAATAAAAAATTTTATCTACAATTTTTAAATAATTGAATTCTCTTGACAAATTTTAATAAAATTTGATAATTGATTTGATAATAAAAATTGTACAAATATTAAAAATAATTGAAATTCTGCCAAAAGTTTTATTAAAATTTTTCCGAAATGTTTGAATGTCGGAGAAAAATTTTATTATTTATAAAAGTAATTGATACTTGACGAGAATTTTTGTAAATTTTTATTGAACATAATTGAATGTTTGCAAAGAATTGTATTACTTTTGAAAAATAATTGAATTCTTGAGACGAATTTTATTAAAATTTCTTTTTAAATAATTGGATTTTTATTGTTATAATATTTCTACTTACAATAAAATTTGTTTACTTTTTTAATTATTTTTCATGTGATTCTTTTGAAAAATTGTGTTTTACTTAGAAAGTTTAATTATATAAATTTTTATAATTATTCAAAATAGAAAATAATTTATTTCTTTTCTTAAATTAAAATACAAATTTTCTTTGTTTCTTAATTCAATTATGTTCAATTATCTTTCTTAATTCAATTATGTTCAATTATCTTTCTTAATTCAATTATGTTCAATTAAATTTTAATTAAATTTTTTCGAAAGAATTAAGTTTTTAAAAAAATTTCAATTCATTTCGAATAAATTTAGATATTTTCTAAAATTTTAATAAAATTTTTTGAAGGATTTCAATTATACTCTGTTCAAATTTTTTAACAAGATGCTTTGGAAGAATATAAATGATTTTCAATAAATTAATGTTAAAATTGAAAATATTTAAAAAGAAAAATTATTTTTAAAGTTATAGGAAATAATGGATTTACATCAATATTTATTTATTTCTTTTTAAAATATTTTTTTAATTATTTAATTATTTTTTTATTATTTAATTATTTTTAATTATTTTTTAATTATTTATTAATTACTAATATTTAGTATTAATATTAATTAAATTTTAATTATTCTTATAATAATTTAAATTATTGTTAAAATTTATTAAATTAAATTTTCTTATTTATCTTATTTAAATTTCCTTATAAACTCACTTTTGATTTATTTTAATTCACATTTTCTGGGACTCAAATCTGTCAGATGTGACATAACTGCAAAAAAAAGGGGGACAAGGTGGGCTTGGAGGAAGAGAAAACAGAAGTAGAAATTTTCTATACACATCGCGGTGATAGAAAGTGCTTTATAAAGTCTCATGTTCATCCCGTTGAACTTATGCGAATGACCTTTAGTTCTTGATCGCCACCTCTTTCACATTAATCGAACTGCTTTGCATATCAGTCAAAATCCATTTTTTCTTCTTCCAAGTTCGAGATTAATAAAATAGAAAGCATCTACTTACCAATATTTACCTGCTTTGCATTTGTAATTGTGAAAAAGGTTCTAACATCCACCCCACCCCCTAATGCTTTCGAGACGTGAAGACATTAAATTAAATAAATCAATGAAATATTTTCAATAAATACTCTTCTATTGGAACACTTCATTGTTGCACTATAAATACTGTGAAACAATATATATTATTACGAAGACGATGTGATAATATATATATATGAAAGTTATTTAAAAGCGAACTTGCAAAGATTAATTATGTAAATAATATTGCAATAATTGTCATAGAATACATAAGTTCTTTTCATTTCAAAATATCACCTCAAGTGGAAATTCAGGTCTTGACATTTTGATCTTCATATTTATTTCGAATAACATCAGGAAATGCTGTATATGAACTATTCATATAAATTCGACAAACGAAAAATTTTTCTTTACTTAAATTACAAAGTTGTCACGGAACATGGAAACCCGGAAATCCTGGAAATGACAGGGAATTTTATAAAAATTGAAAAAAAACTGGTAAATTCGGGGAATTTGGATCGAAATCCTGGAAAATTGTTATTTCAAATTGTATTTATACTTGAAATCTAATTTTACTTAAATATTTCAAAGTTAATTCAATTTTAAAAAAGTTGTGTTTACGATATTTAGAATTAAATGGACTTGAAACGATTTTCATTTGAAATTTTGTAAATCTTCAATTTTAAATGAATTTGATTAGAAATTTTAAAAAACCTAGATAATAAAAAAAATTTAATAACTAAAATTGTTGTGAAAAAAAAAAAAAAAAAAACATTTTTTTTTTTTAATTTTTCAATATATATTTAATTGATTTTAAAAAAATAGATTTATAGAAGAATTTTAGTTAAAAAAACAAAGACAAGTTTAATTTTTTGCAGTAATTAGACTGATATTACGGAAAATTTATTTTTAAAAGTAGTAAAACTCTTCTCAGAAATTCAATTATTTTCTTTATTTTTTTCTTCAAAGTATTAAATTATTATTTTCCTAAATTTTAATGAAATTTTTTTTGCAACAATTCAATTTTTAGCAAAATAATTTTAATAAAAATTCTTCGTAGAAATTTAATTAGTTTCAAAAATTTGTCAAAAGTCAGTCATTTTCAATGTTGAATAATAAAATTTCACAAAAGAATTCAATTATTTAAAACGAATTTTAATAAAATTAGTTTCATGATTTCAATTATTTTCAAAAGTAATTAATTCTTCGCAAAAATCAAATTATGTTAAAAAATTTACGAAAATTTTAGTAAAAATTGCAATTATCTTTATAAATAATACAATTTTTCTCCGAATTTCAAATATTTAGGAAAATTTTAATAATGTTCTTTAACAATTCTCAAAACCATTTGATTTCAATATTTAATTTTATGAAATTTTAATTATTCGTAAATTCTTCAATTAAATATATTTAAGGAAATAAAAGCATCAAACTTTATCTAAATTTTAACTGAAATTCATTTTAAAAATCAATTACTATCAGAAAATACTTTGAGAATTCAATTATTTAAATACAAACAAAGATAATTCATTGAATAATTCAATTTTTCTAAAAATTCAATTGTTGTAAAAAATTTTATCAGCAAATTTTTTAAATAACAGAATTCTTTCGACAAATTTTAATAAAATTCTAAAGAATAATTAAATTTTCTAAAAATTCTATTAAAATTGTAGTAAAAATATTTGAATTTCTACGATGATTTTTTGAACTTTTTATTTTTTGGAAAAATAATTGAAGGTTTATGTAAAATATTATAAAAAAATTGAAAAAAGCGAAAAATAAATAAATAAAAAAAATAATAAAAATAATAATAATAATAATAAAAAAAATAAAAATTTTTGTTCTAATAATCGAATTTTTTGAATATAAAAATAAATATTTTAATAAATAATTGAATTTTGATAAATAATTTTATCTACAATTTTTAAATAATTGAATTCTCTTGACAAATTTTAATAAAATTTGATAATTGATTTGATAATAAAAATTGTACAAATATTAAAAATAATTGAAATTCTGCCAAAAATTTTATTAAAATTTTTCCGAAATGTTTGAATGTCGGAGAAAAATTTTATTATTTATAAAAGTAATTGAAAGTTGGCGAGAATTTTTGTAAATTTTTCAAACATAATTGAATTTTTGCAACAAATTGTAATAATTTTGAAAAATAATTGAATTCTTGAGACGAATTTTATTAAAATTTCTTTTTAAATAAATGGATTTTTATTGTTAACCTTGAGAGGGCCGGGGTGGCCACTATAGTGGCCACCATTTATTTTTCTTTTATTTTCATCGAATTGATTTTTTATTTAATTTTACTTAATAAAAAACTAGTAAATTTTATTTTAATTTTCCGGCCCTCTGAAGGTTAAAATCTTTCTACTCTCAATATAAAATTTTTTTCTTTTGGAATTATTTTCCATGTGATTTTTTTGAAAAATTGTGTTTTACTTAGAAATTTTAATTTTTGTAAATTTTTTTAATTATTCAAAATAGAAAATAATTTATTTCTTTTCTTAAATTAAAATACAAATTTTTTTTGCCTCAAAGAAATAATTTTTTTTCTTTAAAATTTTGATTATATTAATTGTATAATAAATGTTTAAAGTTTAAATTAACTGATTAATTTTTCCAGGTTCTTAAATTACAATTTATCTTTAAGTTCGAAAAAATACAATTTTTCTACTTTAAATAGAACTTTAACTTCTTTGGATTAGTTTTCACGTGATTTTCTTCTAAAAATAGTTTTTTTCTGTAGATATTTGAAGTATTTTTCTTAATTTTCTTTTTATTTTTAGGAATCAAATGAATTTCATCTAACAAAAAGTCAATTTTGTTACTAATTAATAAAATTTTCTTTTTTTTCCAGAAAAGCATTTTTCTACTTAAATTCTTTTTTTACATTAAATTCAAATTAATTTCATCGGATTAAAAAGCATTTTTGTTACTTAAAAATAAAATAATCTTCGTTAGACAGAAAAGTACTTTTTACACTTAAAATAGAAACTCGCTTTTTCTAATTCTTTTTTTGTGTTTTACAAGAAAGAAAATATTTTTTTTTCTCTTAAAAATTTTGATTATTTTATAGATTATTCTTTACGTAGAGTGTACAAATTAGCTTTCTGTAATTAAAATAATTTTTTCTATTTTTCTTTTTTTAATTTTTCGGAGCACTTTTTCTACTTATACCTTTTTTTAAATTAAAAAAAAAAAACTGTCCCCCATATGAACTCCTTTTCCAACGGCAAAAAATAGTTATTCGACTGACAAGAAAAAATTCTCGAGACAAATAAAAAACATTAAAAAACAATAAAAAAATAAGAGTAAAACATAAAATAAAATAAAGAAAAATAACTGAGAAAAATAATAAAATAAAAAATAAAAGAATAATAATAAAAAAGCAAATTAGAGAGAAAATTCTACAGAAATAAGAAAAAAGCGATAAATAAATACTAAAAAAGAGATTAATGATTAATAAAGAAAAAATCACCAAAGGTTGTTGTCAATAATGATATTGGCAATAATCTAAGTAACTAATACGTTTGCATATATTATTCACACGTGCATTTTTTTCTTTTTTTGTTTTTTGATGTACATAATGCGTATGGGATTGATACACAAAACAAGATATCTTTTACATCCCCTTATACATTTTGTAATAGTCTTCTTAAAATCTACAATTTTTTTTATTTTATGTCTGTTTGTTTTGTATTTATAATTATACATGTACAAGCATAGGTATACTAAGAACTAAATAACAGTGAAGTTTTTTTTTGCGAGTTTTCCTGATTACAATTAAAGACTTTTTGCGAATACTACAATTATGTACATATGGAATAGAATTTTTTTTTCTTTAATTATTATCATTATTTATTCTCGAGGCACAACACACAATTTTTAAGTATAGTATATTATTCGAAATATATTTTTTTATTCTTTTCTCTCTTTTTGATATCCCTAGTTTCAAAAAATGTCTCTTTGTGATTTTTGGATCGTAGTTTTCGTTTTTTTTTGCCTACTTTTTCAAACTCAATGTCGCAAGAAGTCTTTAAAAAAATCAGTATAAAATGTTTTTTTATAGAATAATTTTTTTTTTGTTTTTTTTCATCAGAAGGTAACTTCGGTAATCTATTTAGAGAATATAGGATTTTATAATGTTCTCTTTGTCGGCAAAGTGTACATGAAATATTGTCCAGTAGTTATTATATTAATAATATATTTTTTATATAAATTTACACGCATGCAATTTGAAAGATTAGATAGATGTGAAAATAAAAATATAAATCATGATCTCTAGTTTAAATAGAATCATTTGTTTTGTATACAAATTATTTTTGTTGTAATTTTTATTTACTTTTTCTTTTACAAAATCATTTGGGACAATTTTTACATTCGAGGCACATTTTTACATTTCGCTGTTAATTTTTTAAAAATAAATATTTGATAAATTAATTAATATTTACATTTAATAAATATTTTTAACAGAAGAAAAATTAGATGAGAAATCACAATAAATTCCAATGATCTACTAATGAAATTAAATATTTGCATATTTCACAGTATAAAATACTTCTTTACTATTTAGATTTTCTTTTTGGAATTATAGAATTTTTTAATTATCTTTGGAATCGATTGTGAAAAAAAACTAAAAGATAATCGTTATTTGTGATATTTTGCACTGATATGTCACGATTAGTTTTCTACATCGAAAAAAAATCCAAACCTAATATTTTGATTTTAATTCTCAGGGATAAAAATTTTATCGCATCAATTTTACTTTCTTTAAAATCAACGTTTTTTTGTTGAAATTTCCAAAAAGAAATTTTTAACGAAAACCTTCAGTATTCTAGAAGTAAATATTTGTCCCAAATGTTTCAGTAATGGTCACATTTTTTTTTGGTCATAGAAATAAAATTTTTATTTATGCTACCGAAGATTCCTAAATAATAATTAATAATTAAATTTTTTTAATGCGAAATATATCCGCTAACATAAAAAAAGTGTCAATCGACAACATCATTCCTATCACAGAACGAATTAATCAATAAAATTAAATTCCATTTTTACAATTCAGAAAGAAACTAAAATTTTGATACTTAAGAATTAGAAATAAATTTTTTGCGAAATATGTACTGAAAAAAACATTTTTCTACAAAGAAATAAATTATTATTCTATAAATAAATTTAATGAATAATTATCGTTTCCATTAATTTTAGGAACAAGTAAAAAATATCTACTAAAAGTATTTGTTTCTATTATTCTGAATATTAAATAACTAAATTCGTTTTCATTTTTCTATAGATATGATTTAAATTATTAAAATTAGTAGACTTGATAAAATTATTTATTAAAAAAAATTATGCTTACAATGGCAACAAATTATATTAAAGTTGCCAAAAAGTCAAGAAAAAAGTAGAGAATTTTATCAAAAGAAAAATCGAAATTCGTATCTGTAAAATAAGCGTAAAACGAAATCAAATTTTTGTGGCAACAATGAAAGGAAAGAAATATTTTCCCTAAGAAAAATATTTAAAACTACATTTTTTCCCTCTGAAAATCAGATTCGCTTCAATTATTACATTTTTTTTTATAAAAACATAAAGCTGATGACTTAGATAACGAAAAAAAATCAGTGGTCGTTTCATTAACAACTAGATTTTTAATTATTGACAATTGAAACTATACCTAAATGGAAATTTAAGAAAACAAATTGCACTCGACTTTTAAATAAAAAATAAGATAAAAATTAATTACAAAAAAATACTAAAGAAAAGAAAAACTTCAGATAATAAATGAAAAGTTTCCCACCTCCTGCACATTTCATCAATGATTCACAATTTCTATTTTCACACTGTACATGGCGAATACTCAACGCTTTGTTTTCTTCTTTTTTTACCAAGAGCAGTCAATTTTTTCAATTGAAAATAAATTTATGCTTTTTAATTATTCATTAACAATGAAATATTTTTAATATTAATGAATTTTTAATTTTACTCACTATTATTAAAATCGCAAATGGTAAAAAAATTGTTGATTAATATTTAGTGGTAATTAATTACTTAATAATTAATTAAAACAATTTTTCATCAATGGATTTTTTTTAATCTTTTACTAAAATAGTAATTGACGAATTGACATTATTTTGCTCTTGATAAAAGGAGAGAAAAAATTTAGTACACTTTGCAACAGCATAATATTATATATATATAACTATATCAATATTTTACGATATCATAGAATCATATTACATTTATAATTATAATTATTATTTATTTATTTATTATTAATAATATTATTATCTGAGTATCATAGTCTTAATTTCTTTACATCATGATTTTAATTAATGTCTACCTAATTCAGATACATCAGAACAATACAGTGAAAGAACATTAATGGGGAACCACCTATTAATTTCTTTTACCTATTTTTTTTTTATATATATATATATATATGTAATAATTTTACACTTTGCATACGATTACAACAATAATCTATTAAAGTTAAGATTTAATACTTTAACAAAAAAAAGAATACCTTTTTTTTATTCGATAATTTGCCATAATATATTTATTTGGACAAACAAACAAAAAATTTCATAACGCACTGAATAAAAAATTAATGTACAACAATTCAGATGCAATAAATTGTATTATAATATTATTTTGAATCGCCATTTTTAAAAATTTACTTTTAGTAAGCAATCGTTCTTAAATAATTACTTTTTCATAAAAAGCATTCGATTTTTTAAGCTTTTTTTTCAAAAAAAAGCAATCCCTTTTTTAAAATTGTATTTTTTTCGTATTTTATTATATAAAAAGCAATGAATTGGCCAAGATACGAGAAATTATTTAGTGTTTAGAAAAATTGTGATGGTTTTTTTGTATAAAAGATCATTTTTTGATTAACTGGATTGTGCAGAAAATTTAAAAATTTACCGGCAAAGTGAAATATTTCATTTAAAAGTTTTAGAGATCTTTAAAAATATTAATATTCGATATTTTTAAAGAGATTTTCAAAGATTTTCAAAAATTTTTCAAATATTTTCAAAGATTTTCAAATATTTTCAAATATTTTCAAATATTTAAAAATATTTTCAAATATTTTCAAATATTTAAAAATATTAAATGAAATATATCTTAAAAAAATATTACAAGTGATTCGAAAATATTTCCGTAAAAAAATACCGTATTTTTAAAATCCAAGAACTAAAAACACTTTTCGAAAAATATTCATAATTGAAAATAGTAAACAAAAAATTCCAAATTATTTGCTAAACAAAAAATTTTTCAAGACATTGATATTTTACTCAAAAAAAATTAAATTGTATAAAAATCATAAAAACTTCTTTTTTTTAGAAAAAATGAGAATATTAAAAGAAATTCAATATCTACCGAGTAAAACTAGTTTAAAAAAAAGAAAATTTCATCACAATAATTACTTTCGTCATTGTAAACAAAAATTGTATGCAATGCACTCATATAATTCCTATATATAAGCACTATGGGCCATCTTATACAATTTTCTTTTTATACATTAGCTACGTAAAATTTAAGGCAGGGCCAGTTATAGTAGAGATATCAGCGATGCACCAACTCGAACATATCATCATCATCATCATCATCAGGTGAACAGAAGATGGAATTATTATAAGTCTTGGCCATATTCACAGAGGGTAGAAATAATTTTTTCAATTAAAAATGAAAAAAATTAAATTATAGAAAATGGGACAAATAAAATGTTCGACGATGAAGATAATGTCAAAAAAAAGTGGGACCGATTTTTAGGCATTTTACACAATATTTACAAGCACAATACTCCGTTCTCTCAGTGCCAATTGAAGTCCTGAAATAATAAAATACTTTTATGTAATTTTTTCATGTAAAATATTTAGAGAAATTAATTTTATTTAAAACTATTAAAAAATTAAATAATAACGGTTCAATTACAACAACAATATTAAATTTATTATTATTATTCAATTGTAAATTATGTACTAAATTTTATTTAGTTTATAACTTTTTAAATTAATTATATAGTTTAAAAATTAATATTCTAATTCTCAAATTTATTTGCAATTGATTGATTGATAAAAAATTGACAAAAAAAATAAAATAAAATTTTTTTTTTTATAAAATTGATTGACTTTATAAATTTAATTTATTAACTTCATGAATTTAAACAAAAATATTATTCAAAGGAAAGTTCACTGATATTTTTTACTATATCAAGAAAATTTAAATGTTCCATAAAATTGTTTTTATAGAAATTTTTTTAAGAGGAATTAAATGGTTAAAAAATATTTCGACACATTTTGAATTTTTTTCTTCAAAAATTAGATTTTGAAATCCATACGCAATTTCGTAGAAAATATGATTTTATACAACAAAAAAATTTCAAATGAGAAAATTATTTTGTAATATTATTAAAAGATTAACAAAAATTTTTTAGGTGAAAAATGCTAAAATATAGTTTTTTTCAATTTTTTATTTTAAATCTCATTTATTTATTTTTCTAATTTAAAATTACAACTTTATCACAATTTTGTTACATTTATTTTTGTACAACAAATTATTATCTATAATTAGTTTAAAAAAATAAGTAAATGAATTTTCAAATAAAAAATTCATAAAAATGTTATTTTTTATTATTCACAACCTAAAAATTGTTTTTTTTCCAAAAAATGCTTAATAATTGATGGTAAAATAATTTTTTTCAATTGTTTTGTAAATACAAAAAAAAATATTTTCTATAAAATTACTCGTTTATTTAAAAATCTACCAATTTTTTTTATGTCAAAATGTAAAAAGTGTTAAAACATTTTTTGACTATTGAATTTTCGATTTTTTGAGTCATAATTTAATTATATTTTTTATATGAAGAAGTTATAATTTGAATTTAGTTAGAGAAAATAAACAAACGAATTTCCAAATATAAAAATTGATTAACAATCGTATTTTTTTGTATTTTCAATCTAAAATCATTTTTTTTTCTAAAAAAAATTGCTTCAAAAATTGTAAAAATAAATTTTCATTCGATAATTTTTTCGAGAACACAAAAACATATTTTCTAAAACATTGCAGACAGTTTTTTTAAATCTAACAAATTTTGAACAAAAATAAAAATTCAAATCGACAACATAAAATTTTTTTTGCGAAATAAGTACCGAAAAAAACATTTTTCTAAAAAGAAATAAATTATTGTTCTATAGATAAATTTAATGAATAATTAATTGTTTTCATTAATTTTAAGAACAAGTAAAAAATACCTACCAAAAATATGTTTTTCTATTATTCAAAAATGCTCAACATTTTTTCTGGCTGATTTTATTTTTTATGACTATTAAATTTATCTCAAAAAATTTCTATACAAAATAATTTTTATGGTAAATTTAAATCATTTTCTTGATCTTGTTAAAAATTGTAGACGAAAATTAATTGATTTTATAAATTTAAAAATTATTAAATAAATAAATCAAATAAAAAATGAATATAAAAATTCCTTTCTTATATTCATGTTTTAATTGTAAAAAATATTGTAAACAATTTTTTTTTAAAAATGACAAAAAAATGGTTACAAAAAGTATTAATATTAATATTAATTTGTAAATTAGTCAAAAAAAATTAAGTTTACTTTTCAATATAGAAAAGAGTATTTTAGTCACCAGCAAATTTTTAATTACATATTAATAAACAATATTAACATATTTTCTAATTAATTATAATATTGTAACTTGAAATAAATTTTACTCTCTCAATCACCAAGATTATGTTACGACAATGAAAACAAGTGGTTAAATATGTGTAATCTGTACAAAGTGAGTTTAAAAAAAATTACTTAACACCTTCAAAATCGAGTAATCAATCACTCTTAAAATATTTACTATATATTTATAAAACATTTCTAGTTGAAAAAAAACCAAAACTTATTTTCTTTTGTAAAAAAAAATGTTTTTTATTACAAAAGAAATAAATATTTACTATTACAGGAATATTTCCGCAGTTAAAATAAACAAAAAATAATTTTTTCTTGTAAACAATTTTTTCAGGAAAGATAAAAATTATTTACCATTAAAAAAATAATTCCCGTTGAAAACAATTCTAACTTATTTTCTTTTATAAAATAAATTTTTTTGAGGAAAGAAAAAATTATTTACCGCAGTAAAGAAATATTTCCAGTTGAAAAGAATTCAAACTAATTTTCTTTTATAAAATAATTTTTTTTTTAGGAAAGAAAAAAAATATTTAATTTTAAAGAAATAAAATTTAAAAAAAACATTAATTTGAAAAAAGTTCAAAATTATTTTCTTTTAGTCAATAATTTTTGTTTAAGGAAAGAAAGAAATATTTACTATTAAGGGCATTTGTTTTAAAACTATGTTCAAAAGGTTCAAATGACCATAAGGAAATATTTTCATTCAACAAGAAGTTAAAAAATTATTGTCTTTTGTAAAAAAAAAATTGTAATTCTGAATATTAGAGTAAATTTATCATAGAGACATAAAAGAAAGAGGATACAAGAGACTTTGGAACGCATCAGATCGATAGATGAAGTTAACTATAGTGTCTAACGTCCCCTCGTTTGTCTTTGTTTTTTACGCATGCGCTAAATATTATGCTTAACATTCGTATGTTCCTAACCTCAAAATATTTTCAAGAAATTAAACAAGGTGATAAAATTGTATAAAATCGGACACGTTTCTTCATAGAGTTTTATTACATTCTTTTATTTTTTGGAATAATATAGTTTATTTTTTATTTTCTCATTTTTTATTTTCTTGTTTTTTATTTATAGACAAATAAAAAATGTTATTTAAAAAAATGATTTTTTAAACTTTTGATACTAAGGTTTTTTGGAATATTTAACGAACTTGCTCCGTTTATAAATAAATATAGAGTTTTAAGTTTTCTAAAAGCTTTTTTTAAAAATAAAAAGTTTTTTGTTTTTCATTTATATTTTTAATAAACTGCTAGCTTACAAATAATTTATTGTTAATTTAATAAAATTGTTAATAAAAAAAAAATAATAATAATAATAATAATAATAATGATGAATAATAATCGAAAAGTAAAGTTTAAATACTATTTGAAATACGCGCGTCATTCACGCGCATGCGTCTCTAGAGAGAGAAAGAAAGAAGGGGACGTTAGGTGCACTCTGTCTCTTTCTATCAGTCTGACGCTTTCACCCATTCTCGTTCATTTTTATATGAAATTGATCTCCAAAATTAGATAAAATATCTCTCGAGGAAATTTTTCCAAATGAAACTAACGGTGAGGAAAATTTTTCCAAAAGGGTAAAAAAAATGGAAAAAACCAATTTAGGAATTAGATAGATACCTAATCCCCTCACAGAGCACCAAAGGGGTCGAGTTGAACTGCATTATTTTGTGGTTGAGCAGTGGCGGGTTGAGGAGTTTGTTGTTGAAGAGGAGCACCCATAACTGGGTTCGCTCCCATCATCATAGGAGCTGCTCCTCCAGCAACCATCATTCCGCTACCCGCGGCTGGGGCACCAGGCATTGCACCCATCATTGGTCTCATACCCTGCATGCCCACAGGCATTCCCTGCATACCCTACACAAACCAGAGACCAAAGGAACTATAAAAAAAACTATTTACAATTTTTACAAAACCAAAAAAGAGACAAAAAAAATTTTTCCCTGACAACAATATCTTCGATTGCTGATATTATCCTTTTGCTTTAATTCGCAGTCAATAGGAGAAAATGTTCGATTATTATATTTAAAAAATTTACTCCTCTAAAAAAATAACAGGAAAATTTACAATAGACTTGTGCATTTGATGTAGATTAGAAAAATTTGTACTTTACACAAATATCTGATGCTTAATGGTGGAAAATGACTTTTCAGTGAAAATGCCAAAGCGTATGTAAAACAAAGCAGTTGATAAAAAAAATAAGCTAACACACATGTGAGTAAAGCGTGAACGGTAATGAATTTTTTTTACTACTAAATATTTCTCAATATTTTTTCGATTCGTCATTAAATCCACTACTTAAAATTTTATTAATTATTAACTTTTCTTTCTTAGATTTTAGGCAAAAATTTAAAAATTTAGAAGACATTTTTTTTTATTTGATTCTTTATAAGTCAAACATTTACTAATGATGAAAAAATCAAAAAAGAAAAATTTACAAACAAAAATGTTCTCACTGTTTGAAAATTGAAAAATAGCTTTTTCCATTCAAGTCGTCAATCATGAAAAATTAAAAAAGGAAATAAAAATCTATCATTGAAAACTACTTTTTTTAAAATTAAAAAAGGCGAAAATTTAAAGCTTGGTTGCAATAAGCATTATTGTCAATCAGAAAATGTTTACAGAAATATAAAAATTTTTCTGTAACAAAATGCATAGTGGGAAAAAAAATTATTAGTGCAAAAGCTGAGTGAACTGTACAATGATATATTAATAAAATATTTTCAACAGATTTAATGGTGTGAAAATTTTTGTTTTTCTAAAGGTTAATAAAACAATACAAATATATACATTTTGAGTGCAAATTGGAAACAAAAACTCACCAGTGCTGTGGTTTGAGAGGGATATCCCAATGTGGTTGTTGGAGGAAGTTGCATCATTCCTTGACCCTGTAACATCCAGTAACATGCCAAATGCCATGCATGCATAACAAAAAAAAACTAAAACTGCCAATTTATTGTCGAAAAAATAATTTTTTGTGGAAGTTTGACTAAAAAGGATAATTTAAACTAAATGCTACATTTTTTTAGTTAAAACTAAATTAATGTCTTTTTAAACATGGTTTTTTTTAAAGAAATCACTACGTTTTGGTGATATGTACACAACTAGTTTTGATAAATTCTAAAATCTAGGTACTATTTATATCTAAATTAACCCTTACTTACCACGTTGAAAATAAAAATTTTATTCAGTTTATCTTTTTAATTATTTTTATTATTCATACTTTTAAATATTAAGGGCTGAAATTTTAACCGAGTTTTCTATTAACGTATAGTTATCAGAAAAAATTACTTCAGAAGCTTTTGCAAGAAATATTAAGGGCTGAATATATTTTAAATATTAAGGGCTGAAATTTTAACCGAGTTTTCTATTAACGTATAGTTATCAGAAAAAATTACTTCAGAAGCTTTTGCAAGAAAAATTATTTTAAAAAATAATATTTAAGTTAATAATTAATAATTGATTACTTTACAAAGTTGCAACGCTTTTACTCTTTTCAAATTCCCTGATTATTCCATGTTCTCTAGGTTAAAAAATTGAATTTTTCCATCTTTTTAAAACTACATTTATTATTAATTAAAAACTTATTCAGAAACATTAATAACTTCATTTTTAAATAATTATTTAATAATTAATATTTTTTCATATAGAAATTAGGATTTTCAATATTAATTTTTTTTACTTATTCTTCAAAGAATTGAATTACTTTTAAAAATTGAACATTTTTTTTTCAAAATAATTTGACAAAACTCAATCATTTTCAATATCCAGTATTTCAAAAAGTTTTGAAGAAAAGAATTCAATTATTTAAAAAGAAACTTTAATAAAATTCGTCTCAAGAATTCAATTCTTTTCAAAAGTAGTATAATTCTTTTAGCAAAAATCCAATTATTTTGAAAAATGTACAAAAATTCTCGTCAATTTTCAATTACTTTTATAAATAGTAAAATTTTTCTCCGACATTCAAAGATTTCTGAAAAACTTTAATAAAATTCTAGGCAGAATTTAAATTATTTTTAATATATGTACAATTTATAACAAATTTATCTAAAAATGAAATTATTCCTAAAAATTTTAATAAAATTTGTTGATAAAATTCTTCAAGAAATTTTAATCTTAAAAAATATTTAATTCTTTAATAAAATATTGATTTTATAGTCAAAAAATAGAATTAAACAAAAATTTTTATAATATTCTACATAAGAATTCAATAATTTTTCCAAAAAACGTAAATTTCAAAAAATCATTGCAGAATTTCAATTATTTTTAGTGCAATTTTAATTTTTTTTAATTCCTCAAAAAATGTAATTATTATTTAGAATTTTATTGAAATTCGTCAAAAGAATTCTATTACAAAAAAAATTTGTCCATAAAAAAATTCTTTATCAGAATTGAATTTTAAGAAAAATTGAATTATTTAATAAATTATCTTTCTTTGTATTTAAGTAATTGAATTCTCGTAAAATTTTCTGACAATTAATTTTTAAAAAGAAATTCAGTTAAAATTTAAGATAAAATTTGAAGTTTTTATTTCCTTACATATATTTAATTGAAGAATTTATGAATAATTAAAATTTCATAAAATTCAATCTTGTAAATAAATAGATTTAAAAATCGTTAAAGAACTTTATCAAAATTTGTCTAAATATTTGAATTTCGGAGAAAAATTCTATTATTTATCAAGTTAATTGAAATTTTGATTAAAATTTTTATAAATTTTTGAACACAATTTGATTTTTGCGAAGAAATTATTACTTTTGAAAATAATTGAATTCTTGACACTTATTTTATTAAAATTCGTTTTAGATAATTGAATTCTTTTGTGAAATTTTATTATTTAAAATTGAAAATAATTGAATTTTGACAAATTTTTTTATAATTATTTATTATATTTATAAAAATTATAATTATTTATTTATAATTTATAATTATTGAATTCTTTTCCCAAATTTTATTACTCAACATTGAAAATAATCGAATTTCCACTAATTTTTTTATAATTAATTAAATTTCTACGAAGAGTTTTGTTAAAATTATTTTGAAAAAAATTGAATTGTTTTGAAAAGAAATTCTTTAAAATTTTTGTAAATAATTTAATTCTTTGAAGAATAAAAAAAAATAATTGAAGTTCAGAGAAAAATTTTACTATCAAAAATAATATCTGCCATAGTATTTAATTATGTTCTCATGTAGCTTGGCAACCCTGTTTAACTAATTAATAATTATTAACAAAACATTACATAAATATTTTAAATAATCTGAAAAATCCTTGTGTTTGCTCAAAGATTTTTGTAAGAATGAAGAAAGAATGGGTCGAAAGAAACTTTGAGTGGTAAGCAGGGGTTATAATTTAAGCGTGTGGTAAATTTTTCTATTGTGAACTCTTAACTAATTATATTTGTTACATTATTGTGTATATTCATATATATATACAAAATATTTTGTGAATTGTCATATTGAATTTTTCAATTTCACTGAAATAATTTGTGTCATTAACCACCAGGAGAGAATCACTAAATTCAGTGATTTTTTTTTTGTAAAAGCATATAAAAGGTCATTAGTGAAAGCTAATTGTAAAATGTACATTTAGAAGTCAAAAAATACATGCTAAACGTAAAAAATTGATTCTCATTAAAATAAAAAAAAATTAACTTGTAATTACCATTGGACGATATCCTGCTCCAGTCGTAGCTGCCATTGGTTGTGGCGTCCATCCAGCCTGTCCTGCTTTTGCTGTATTTTTAGGAGAGTTCCACTGCATTCCTCTGTAAACATTTGTAATTTTTAGTTTTAATTTTAATTATAATTTTAACTATGATTTTAAAAATAATTTTAACTACAATTTTAATAATAATTTTAACTATAATTTTAATAATAATTTTAATTATAATTTTAACTATAATTTTAACTATAATTTTAATTATAATTTTAACTATAATTTTAATTATAATTTTAACTATAATTTTAACTATAATTTTAATTTAAATTTTAACTATAATTTTAATTTTAATTTTAACTATAATTTTAATTTTAACTATAATTTTAATTTTAATTTTAACTTTAATTCTAATTACAATTTTTCAAACTTTTATCAAAATTATAAAATTTTTACAAACTTTGAGAAAATAACTCGTAAAAGAAAAAATTTTCCTCTAAATGCATTTAAAGAGACAAAATTTTTCTCTGGGCGCATTTAAAAGAACAAGACTAATATTTACTGTTTTAGAGAGAAAAAAAAATTTTTTATTAATCTTACTTGACTTGTTGCTGTGCACTCTTATTAATGGAAAGATTTTCCGCAAGACTAGCAAGACTACTATCTAAATCTCCTGTTAAAACTTTTCCACTTGCAGCCGAGTTCGGTTGCTGAGCACCTGGAAATTTATTTATTACAATTCATATTAATTTGATGGAATCAAAATTGTGACATACAACAACCTTTCATTGACTTAAGCGCGTCTACAATGGCCAAATTAAAACCTGATCAACCTTTTAAAAAAATAAAGGAAAAAAATAAAACAAGTGGACCAAAATTTAAAAAAAATGTATATGAAAAAACATAAAACATTTAGGATGGAATTTCTACACGATGTAAAATCGTGTATATATATAGTCTCACTACTTTTTACACTCAAAACTACTTTTTACAACAGAAGTACAAAGTAGTTTTCTCTAAACTACAAGCGTTAAAATAGAATTTTTAAACTACTGTGTAACTATTTTTACATTCTCAATTTTTAATAATAAATTTGTCTTTGTGTGACCAAAATCGAACTCTATTACTGATAACATAGAAAATGAATGATTTTAAAAAAATTTTTTATCTAAGATTTTAAGTCTTTTGTTCGACTAAAATTATTCCTTACTACTTATAATGAACTTGAAAAAATTGATAACTACTTGTATTTGTCTGTTTTTGTCTGTTATTTTAAAGTTCTATAAAAATATCAGTATATTTTTATAGAACTTTAAAATAAATTTGTTTTCTCAAGAATTGAATTCAAAAAATACAGAAAATTATTGCGGTTAGTAAACTCTAAATTTGGACAAATTTAAGAAAGACTGAAATTTTTTCACTAATTAATCTAAAATTCTACTGACTAAAAATCTGTTTGGCTGGCTAAAAAAATAATTTTAACTACTTTAAGAGAGTAAATAAATAAAAAATCATTTTTTTCTAATGTGCAATCAAATTCTATCAACTAGAACTACAATGAAAAGTACAACATATAATAATAATAATAATAATAATAATAAAAATAATAAATCGATATTTATTTAAAGCACTAAAATTTGTCAAAAACCTAATTTTTTATAATTTTAAATAAAATTTTATAAAAATACAATTTTTGAAAACATTTGAAATTTTACTTTGCTTAAAAGTAATTTTCAATTCTCTTTGCAAATTTCAATAAAATTTTTAAGAATAATTTCATTTTTGGAGAAATTTAAAAAAAATTGTCAGAATTTCAAATATTTTTAACATATTTACAATTTTTATCAAATTTCTCCAAAAAAGAAATTATTCTTAAAAATTTTATTGAAATTTGCAAAGAGAATTGAATTATTTGAAAATTTGTTTATAAAATTCTTTATAAAAATTCAATTTTAAGAAATATTCAATTACTTAATGAAATATTTATTTTTATAGTCCAAAAATTCAATTATTAAACAAAAATTTTTATAATATTCTACACTAACATTCAGTTATTTTTCTAAAAAATAAAAATATCAAATTTCAAAAAATCATTGCAAAATTTTAATTATTTTTAATACAATTTTAATCGAGTTTCTGAAAAATTCGTCGAAAGAATTATATTATTTAAAAAATTTGTTTATAAAATTTTTTACCAGAATTGAATTTTAAGAAAAATTTAACTATTGAATATATTATTTTTGTTTATATTTAAGCAATTGAATTCTCGTAAAAGTTTCTGATAGTAATTGATTTTCAAACTGAATTTCAGCTAAAATTTAAGATAAAATTTGATGTTTGTATTTCCTTACATATATTTAATTGAAGAATTTACAAATAACTAAAATTTCGAAAATTGAATGTTATAAACAAATGAATTTGAAAATTGTTAAAGAACATTATTAAAATTTTTTTAAACATTTGAATTTCAGAGAAAAATTGTATTATTTATAAAGATAATTGAAATTTTTACTCAAATTTTTCTAAGTTGTTGAATATAAATTGATTTTTATATATATCTCTGCGTGTGCAGAAATATATAACAGTTAATTGTTATTGCAATCTTCAATTCTGTTTTTCTCGAACTGAGCGTTTTTGCATTCGAAACTTTGAAATTCTCTAATTCAGCGAATTTTTAATAAAAAAAAAGTTATAAGACCACTGAAAATTTTTCAAATTTTGCAAGCAATTCGCCTGCGTATAGATAAGTCCAATAGTGCTAAAATGGACCCTTTTCATGTGGACGTCGACATTTAAAATTTAACTAGTTTAATGAGACAAATAAATGAATTCCAATAAGACAAAGAAATTACAATAAGACAATTAAATAAATTACAATAAGACAATTAAATAAATTACAATAAGACAAATAAATAAATTACAATAGAGTCCTTCCATTATATTTCGACTAAAATCGTTGACGACTAATTTTAAAAAATTGTAATATTTTGCAGGAATGTTTTTAAAGATTACCGAACAAAACGAATTTTTAAAATATTTTTTATATTTATTGTAAAATAAGCATCTAAAGTATATGAAGTCGTAAAAACTGTCACATTTTCGTCTATTAGAAAATATTAAAGAAAACACATAATTTATTATAAAAACGTAAAAAAAATTTAGATTTTACTAAGAATGAATTATTTTATTATTATAAATTGGTAGAAACAATTATTAATAAGAAATATTAAATAAAAAAAGATTTTAAAGTTAACCTGGCAAATTTTATATTGAATGTTATTTTTAACAGCACTGATTTAATTGTTTATAAACAAATAAATGTTTTATAATTACTGTTATTTAAATATTTAAAAAGTGTAATTATTAACTGTTCTTTTTAACAGTGATAATTTATGTTGTATTAGATTTTATCGATATGTATTGATAAGTATACACGGAGAAAATTTATTCCTGAAAATTTACCGAACTTTGTTCGGTAAAACTGGGATGAAGTGTCAAAACTGTAATTTTTAAGGAACAGGACTGTAAAAGCAATTGCATTGAAAAATAATGTAAAAAGAATAAATCTTACGGTACATGTATTAGCCCTTCACTTACAGTTCGGTAAAACGTAGGGTAAGCATACACTATACTCAGTTTTATTGAAAGTTCGGTAAAACGTAAGGCACAGTGTTCGGTAAAACTTATATTTATTGTATAGTTCGGTAAAACGTAGGGTAAGTGTTCACTATACTTATTTTTATTGAAAGTTCAGTAAAACGTAAGGTACAATGTTCGGTAAAATTTATATTCATTGAATTACTGAATAGTTCGGTAAAACTTGAAGAATAAAAAATAAAAAATAATGTCATTGCAGTAGTTCTATAGCAACACTCCCGTAAATCTCACTCTACCTACTTTAATCACTACCTAAACCCCTACAATTATTCACGAACAAATACTTATACATTACACCTGCCTACAGTACATTCTAAACGCATACATTAATACATACATCTCACGCTTTACATTATTGCTTCAGAAAGTTTCAACTGTCCTTATATATGAATCTGAATTTTATTTCACCGCTTGTGAAAAAGATTCAAATTATTAAACAATAATTGTATAAAATAAAAGAATCATCCATATTAAATCCATGTTACTGAATAATTTCTAACTATATTTAAGGTCAATTTATGAAATAGTTTCAAATTATGTTTTTATTGTTATAAAGAAAAATGTTTAAATTTGTATTTTATGTAATAAAACAATAGTTTATTAAAATTCTTATTGTTCCCAAATTTTTATCAAAAAAGATTAAGATAATCAACTTTAGTGTTATTGTTACTATAAATCAGGAACCGTCTCGAAACAAAAGATTAAAGAACATAATTATTTAGTGTCAAACAAAAAAAATTGTTTTCCCTGACTTACGTAACTAACGCAACTTAAGTAATTAATGTAAGTTACGCAACCAAAGTTAATTTCTTAACTATAGTAACTTACATAACTAAAGGAAATTTACGTTACATTTACGTAACTTGCGTAAGTCATTCTAGTTTCGTGACTTATGTAAGTTTGATCTTCTACGTAAATTACATACGTAAGTTACTTAAACTTGATTATTGTCGTAAGTTACGTAAACTCCATTATTTTCGTAATTTGTGTAAGTTATTTCAATTACTTAACTTACGTAAAGGATCCAACTTACGTTAGTTACGTAAGTTTAATTTTTACGTAAGTTATATTACTTACGTCATTTGCATTAGCTTGATTATTTACGTCAGTTACGTAAAATTGATAAATTACGTAAGTTATTCTAGTTGCGTAACTTACGTAAGGTGGATTCTTTACGTAAGTTATTGTAGTTACGTAACTTACGTAAATTGTATCCTTTGCGTAGGTTATTGTAGTTACGTAACTTCCGTAAGTTGGATCCTTTTCGTAAGTTACTGTACTTACGTAACTTCCGTAAGTTGGATCCTTTTCATAAGTTACTGTACTTACGTTATTTACTCTGGTTACGTAACACATAATACGTAACTTGCTGTAATTATGTAAATTACTATAGCTACGTAATTTACTCTGGTTACGTAAGTTACATTAATTATTTACGTTGCTCTTGCTAGATAAGTATGCAGAAACAATTTTTCTGTGATTATCACTAAATTATTATGTTTTTCATTCTTTTGCTTCTAGTTGACATGAAAATTAAAACTTTCAAATACTTTTGTTTTTGGATTATTTAAGAGCAAATACGAATGTCATTTTCTATTTAATTTCGTTTCAGAAGCGGTTTCTGCTATAAATGAAATTATTAAGTATTAGTTAATGAGTACAAATAAGTTAAAAATAACTAACTATTAACGTCAAAGTTTTTTTTACTACGGGGCTTTTAAAAAACTATTTCAATCCTGAAAACTAACAATTCAAGCAAGTCAAGGAAGTTTTACCGAACTATTCCTGAAAACTAACACTCGCCTCAAGTCAAGAAAGTTTTACCGAACTGTTCCTGAAACGTTAGTGACCATCAAGGAGGTATTCAAAAGAAACGTTAAAATTTTATTTAATTTTTATTAAACGTTCAGTTTCGATTTTGTTTTAACTTTTACAGTACTAGTTTGTAAGGAATAAAGATATGACATTAAATTTTGAATATTATTCATGAAAAAATAATTTAAAAATTATTAAAAATTACTGTTATGCCACTATATCCCAACTTTACTGAAGAATTCGGTAAAATGTAAGGAACAAATTTTCTCCGTGTATGTTATTCGTCTTAAAAATATATACAGAAGGAAAAAATGTAAAAAAATTTTTTTTTTAATGTTTAAATATTTTTTTCTAATTCTACGCACAAAGAGGCACATTTTTTTCCTTAACCATTTTTGTCAAAAATCAATTGTTCTCAAGTTACCAAAAATTGAAAAAATATATATGATCATTTATAAACAAATGATCATATCTTTCTTAAAAATTGTCGTAGAGCAATTTTCAAAAAATCGTTTGAAAGGTGAGAAAAAATGTTTTCCAATAACATTTGTAGATTTTAAACATGATGATTTCTTCAAAAATTGTATCAATTTGAAATTTTTCAAAAAAAGAGAAAAAATTTTTTTTTTATTTTCAGCAATTAAACAATAAAAAAAATTTTTTTTTTTTAATTTATTTTTGGCATTACTTCAAGTCAAATACTTAAGGTTTAAAATAAATATTTGATTAAGATTCTATCTTTATTATTATTGAAGATACAAAACTTTTTGTAATGCCCTTGCATGGCGAAGGGTGGGCAAATCCTTTTGAGCGGCACTGTACTTTAGATGCTTATTTTACAATAAATATAAAAAATATTTAAAAAATTCGTTTTGTTCGGTAATCCTAATATCTTTAAAATCATTTCTGCAAAATATTACAATTTTTTAAAATTAGTCGGCAACGACTTTAGTCGAAATAATAATGGAATGACTCAATAAGACAAATAAATGACAGAACGTGAACTAGATTCACAGAAAAAAACCAGACTCATTTTTGTTGCAACTCATTTGGAAGTCGGTCTCGAAATGAGTAATCGACAACTTCAGGTGACTCGAAATGAGTAATCGGCAACTTCAAGTGACTCGAAATGTGTAAAATAACAATATTCTAGTTACTTTCTTTTGTGTTTCGCATGTTTCGTGTTCCATAGTTGCCCATCCCTGTCTGTCAATTGATAACTGTCTAACCTAAAAACTTTTTTCCATTTCTCATAAAAACAATAAATCGACTGCAAGTATTAATGTTTTGACAAGTGCAACGTGTTTATTAGTTATAAACAATTATTTTAATTTATATTTTTATAAATTATTCTTATAGCTTTTCCAATGTGATTGTAATTTTATCTTAAAGAAAAAATGATACCCCTTAAGACTTATTTTGAGTCTTTTCCCTAGAAACTCAGAATGAGTCGAAGGGGTATCATTTTTGTTGCAGTTCAAAATGAGTCTCATATGCGACTCATTTTGAGTCCGGTTTTTTTCTGTGATTGTATTGAATGTAGAAAACGAAAACCGGTGATCGAGATGGGAAAATATGAAGAAATATGAGGGAAAGAAGAAGAAGAAAAAGAAGAAATAGTAAAAAGCAATAGTGCGAGCATGCAGCAGAAGCGTGAATCAGTTCTTGTTTGACAATCCCTTCACCTGACATAGGCTGCTTTGACGGGGAGCCGTATCCCACAGGAACTTGGGTTTGGGAAGAAGGTGGTACTCCATAACCAACCATGGGCGCACCTGCCATCATAGGCTGTCCAGCGCCCCCCATACTCCCTCCCATATCAAACATGGCAAATCCCTGAGGTTGTACAGGTTGCTGCGCGGATTGAGCGGGGGGGACCTGCTGGGCAATGGGAGCTGGACGAGATGGAGACCCACCCAGTGCCATACGAATACTGTCGTTCAAGTCGTCGAATGCACTTTTATTTTGGTTCGCTGCTGCTGCCGCCGCTGATGCTGCCGCTGATGCTGCCGACGCCGCTGGCGATGATGTCAGAGATCCCGCCGCAGGTGCAGCTGTTGCTGGCCTACCAGGTGAAGTCCCGCCAACTGCCGGAGACATTGCACGTGGTGTACCATTAGCAGCTGACGCGGGAGGCGGTGGTCTGGGAGGCGGCGTAGCAGTGGACTTGCCAGTGGGAAGAGATGACGCTGACATTGCTTCCGGTGGCGGTGGTGGGACGGCAGCAATGTCAACCTCACTCCCGTCATTGGCGCTGAGCATTGCTGTGTCGCTTCCAAAGAGATCTGCCTGGCCGCCAGCACTGAATAGGTCTCCACCTTGCGGTTGCTTATCACCGCTGCCAGGTGGGGCAGTTGCACCTTGGTCAAACATGCCAAGTGCCGCTGCGTTCGTAGCTTGAGGACCGGAAGCAGGATAGTCGGACATGAAGGGATTAGGTACGGCTGTTCCAGAGACAGCAGCTTGCATAAAAAGTGACCAAGATGCACGATTAGTCGATAGTTCAGTCAGGTTAAAGAGGCAAAATGCGATATTTCTTTCTTTATTTTGCCGAGAGAAGTGACCATTCATTTCTTCTGCTTAACTCTGTAAAATTATTCTATTATTCGAATCCAAAGACTCATATTCTGATTAATATTTAAGAAAAATTAAATGTCTTACTGATCCATGCAAAAATAAATGTATACCTCTGTCTATTTCTCTTCTATGAAAGGAGAGATTCTCCAATCGAAAAATTTCGTCCCAAGTCAGACTCAATTTTTCCCCTATTTTTCCATCACTAATAAAATCATTTAAAACCTAAACACTTTCCTGGGTTGCCACGCTTTTCCCCTTTTTAAAATTCCCTCATTTTTCATCCAGGTTAAAAAATAGAAGCTTTCCAAGTTATTAAAACTAAATTTATTATTAATAAGAAACTTTTTCGAAAACATCAATAACTTTCATTTTAAATAAATATTTAGTCATTATTATTTTTTCCTACAGAAATTAGATTTTTTAAAAATTCAATTATTATTTTTATTTAGTCTTCAAAGAATCAACTTATTTACAAAATTTTTTAATTTTTTTTCAATTTGTTTCAAAATAATTTCTCAGAAATCAATTATTTTCAATGTTTACTATTTCAGAAAAATTTAACAACAGAATTGAATTATTTAAAAAGAAATTATAATAAAATTGAAAAATTCCTCTCAAGAATTCAATTATTTTCAAAAGTAGTGTAATTCTTTGCAAACATCATAAGTTATGTTCAAAAATTTACAAAAATTGTCGTCAATTTTCAATTATTTTAATATATAAATAATAAAATACTTTTATATGAATAATAAAATATTTTTAATATGAATAATAAAATATTTTTATATAAATAATAAAATTTTTCTCCGACATTCCAACATTTCTGAAAAATTGTAAAATTGAATAAAATTGAAAAATTGTGTGAAGAATTCAATTATTTTCAAAAGTAATATAATTCTTTTAGCAAAAATCCAATTATGTTGAAAAATTTACAAAAATTCTCGTCAATTTTCAATTACTTTTATAAATAAAAAAATTTTTTTTCGACATTCAAACATTTCTGAAAAATTTTTATGCAATTCTTGTCAGGATTTTTATTATTTTTATTATATAGACAATTTTTATCGAACTTAACGAAAAATGATATTATTCCTAAAAATTTTATTAAAATTTGTCAAGAGAATTCAATTATTTAAAATTTTGTTAATAAAATAATTTCTGAAAATTCAGTTTTAAGAAATATTCAATTCTGTAATAAAATATTTATTTTATAGTCAAAAAATTTAATTATTAAAATAAAATTCATAATATTCTACATAAAAATTCAATTATTTTCAAAAAAAAATACAAATTTCAAAAAATCATTGCAGAATTTCAATTATTATTTTTAGTACAATTTTAATGGAATTTCTCAAAAAATGTAATTATTCTGTAGAGTTTTATTAAAATTCGTCGAAAGAATTCTGCGATTTTGAAAATTTGTTGATAAAATTCTTTACCAGAATTGAATTTGAGGAAAAATTAAATTATTCAATAAATTATCTTTGTTTGTATTTAAATAATTGAATTCTCGTAAAAGTTTCTGATAATATAAATAATATAAGTTTCTGATAATATAATTTATCTTTAAAATGAATTTCAGTTAAAATTATAGATAAGTCTTGAAGTTTTCATTTTCTTATACATATATTGAAATGAAGAATTTACAAATAATTAAAATTTCGTAAAATTGAATGTTATAAACAAATAAATTTGAAAATTGTTAAAGAACATTATTAAAATTTTTCTAAACATTTGAATTTCGGAGAAAAATTATATTATTTATAAAGATAATTGAAATTTTGAATAAAAGTTTTGTAAATTTTTGAAAATAATTTATTTTTTGGAAAGAATTTATTAGTTTTGAAAATAATTCAATTCTTGAGACTAATTTTATTAAAATTCGTTTTAAATAATTGAATTCTTTTGGGAAGATTTATTATTCAACATTGAAAACAATTGAATTTTGAAAAATTGTTGGAATATAATTAAATTCTACGAAGAGTTTTATTAAATTTATTTTGAAAAAAATTAATTGATACGAAAGAATTTTTATTCATATTTTGGAAAATATTTTAATTCTTTGAAGAATAAATTTAAAAAAATAAAATAATTGAATTTTTGAAAAGAATTTTACTACTTTAAAAAATAATATCTAATTGCTGCAGAAATATAATTTGTTTTAGTGTTTTCAACTAAAATTCTTCTATAAATCGATTATTTTAAAAAATCAATGAAACATATATTAAACAATTTAACTCATTTCAGAACTATTTTAGTTATTAAATTTTGTTTTAAAAATTTAGGTTTTTTAAAATTTCCAATCAAATTCTTTTAAAAATTGAAATTTTACAAAATTTCAAATGAAAATCTTTTGAAGCTCATTTAATTATGAAAATCGTAAACGCAAATATTTTAAAATTGAAATAATTTTAAAAAATTTAACTAAAATTAGGTTTCAAGAATAAATACAATTAGAAGACAAAAATTTTCCAGGATTTCGTTTTTAGTCAGACTAAAATTATATTGTTTTGAAGCAGTTTTTTATAAATAAATTTTTTTCTAAAAGCAGTCACTTTGTCTTTTTACAAGTGATAAAGAACATTTCCAGTCAGACAAAAAATCATTTCTACTTATTAACAGTAAAAGTAATTTTAAAGTTAAATCCAAAAAAAATTCTAACATTTTTAAAAATGGTTTACAGTCAGACAGTAAAAACACTAAATTTTTATGAGTAGTGCAGGTCAATTTTAATAGAACTTAATTTTTTTTCTTCAAAACGTAGAATTAATTTTCAGTCTTTTTTCAGTAGTAATAGTCGATTCGAATCAGACGAAACGTTTACAATTTTATCAACAGTAGTTAAGTCAGTTCATAGTCAGACGAAGATATTCACTTCTCTATAAGTAGTAAAGGTAACTTTTAGGCAGACCAAAAAAATCTCTAGTTAAACAATTTTTTCAATGACAATCAAAATTGCGCGAATAATTTTACAGAGTTTAAAAACAGAAAAAATTCATCAACTCTTCTTCTCCACAATTTTAAGCAACCCTCTTGTGTTTTTTCTAAGTAATAAGTCTTCTGTTTGTTTACTAACTTACACCACGTGTATAATGAAAAAAATAGTGTTACATAAAATAAATTTTTCTCGAATATTAGAAAAAATCGTGTTCTTTGTGTAAAAAGAATAAATGTTAACTAAAGAATAGTGTTTAAAAGAAAATGGTTAAAGAAAAAAGTCTAAGAGAATTAGTATTCAACGAAACATAAAGAAAATGATATGACACAAAATAAAGAACTAATGTAAAATGTTACATTGTCTACTGACCATTAGGATTTAGTTTTTTTTCCCCCAATTTTTCAATGGAATCTACTTTAAAACTAAAATGCAGCCATTTTTTCTCTATGAATCAATAAAGAAGTGACTTAAAATACTAAAATGATTTTCATGAAAGTGCATTGAGAAAATTCAAAAAGCGATATTGAAAAAATTTTTTTTATGATTCAGATGGTAAAGGTATGAATTATGACTCATTGAGAATGAAAAAAAATTTTTATTAAATTCCATTCCCATTTCATTCAAAAACTAATTAAAGAAAAAAAATCTTGATTTATTTAAAAAAATTTTATGTTAACGATAAAAATTTAAAAAAATATTTAAGAAAACTAAAGTAAAAAATTAAAAATTACCGCATTAACAATGAAAGTAGAATGATTTATATGAATTTTCGTTTCTCAACGAGAGAATGAAAGATGATTTTATTTCTAAAAATAAAGGACTTTGAGAAACCTTTACCTCATCTGTTTGGAAAAATAGTTTCTATAGTAAAAAGTAGAATCCAGAATTTTCTTCGGGTTATTTTTGTATTAATTGTAATGATATTGCGAGCTTACCTGGTTGTTGATCTTGATTTCCAAAAACAGACGAAAAGTTGTTATCTGTAACAAAGTTATTAGATGGTGGTAGCGCGGCGGTGAAACCTACAATAAAAAAATTCCTATAAAAAGCGTGCATAAAAATCAAACGATTGTAAAGAATAATAGTGAAATATTATTAAATCCTCTAGCAATATTGTGAAAAGAAAAGAAAAGAAAAGAAAATTTTTGAAAATAAAAATATTTACAGGCAACGAAAAAAATAAGATTTTATTAAAAATTTAGATTTATTTACCATTACCGTTGGCGATCCACATATTACTTTGTACTGGTGCTGGTTGCGCAGCAGGTGCACCAAACATATCCGCAAATGGATTTCCTGCTAATTGCAAAAGATCGTCCGACGCTTTCTGTGACTGAAATCATAATAGAGAATGAATAATCAAATTATGAGGAAATTCTTTACTTCTTTTTTACTTTCTCATTTAATTCTGTTTCATCAATTTTATTAAATTTTTAAAAATCTTCCTTTAAAAATAATTATTAAAATATACAAAAATGATTAAAATATAAAAAAATAATTCAATCAAAATATTTAAATAATATAAATATAAAAATATTTAAAAAATATTTAAATTTTATCACTGAAAACAGTTTAATATTTTTAAACAAAATGCATTAAAAAAATTTTCAAATAATTCAAACGTTTGGAAAAATTTTAATAGCATTTGTAAGAATAAATAAATTCTTTTAAAAAAAAATTCAATTCAAATTCAACTTTCTTTGAAAATGATTGAAATCCAGTAACAAATTTTATAATTTTTGAAAATTAATAATTCCTGACATCTATTTGTCTATTTAAACTTTTGAAATTAACATAACTTCATTTTGTCACAGAATTTTATTAAAATTTTCGGTAAAATATTTGAATCCCTTTTAAAAAATATAATTATTATGATATGTAAAATGATTAAAATTTTAACAAATAATTCAATTCCATCGAAATATTTCTAGAAAATTGTATTATTGATAATAATTCAATTTTTCTTACATAACCTTATTGAATTTATTTTTAAATCACTCAAAAAATTCCAAAAATTTTAATAACATTTTTTAGCATAAATACATTCTTTCAAAAATAAATTCAATTCTATTTCATTAAAATTTGTTGAAAAAATGTTTGTTAATTAAAGAATTTTAATAAATTTTTCGAAAATAAATTACTTTATTAAAAAATATTACTGAATTCAATTTTATTGAAATTTTACTAAAAATAATTCAATTCCTGCGAGAAATGCTATTTTTAAATATTTAAATCTTGTAGAGAATGTTATTATTTATGAAAATAATTGAATTCATGAAAAGAGTTTTAACAGAAAATTTTTTTAAAATAATTGAATGAATAATTAAGTTGAATTAAATAAAAAAAAATGTTTATTCATTTAATTATTTACAGAAAAAATTCGATTCAATTTTAGTAAAAGTGTCTTGAAAATAAATTATTTTTGAGTGAAGAATTTTATTAAAATTTTTGAAAATAATTGAATTGTATTACAGAATTTGAACAAAATTGTCGAGAACAATTAAATTCTTTCGAGGAATTAAATTAAAATTGTATTGAAAACAATCGTAATCTTATAAAGAATAAATCTTATCAAATAATTTATGAAAGTAATTGAATTTTTGTGAATAATTTCATAAAATTTTCAAAAACTTTTTTAAATGTTATGTAGGATTTTGTTATTTTTAAAATTCTATTCCTTTGAAAGACTTAAATTTCAGAATGTTTTTATAATTTTAGAAAATAATTGAATTGTTCCGAAAACTAATTCAATTTTATTAAAACTGTATTGCACATATTGAGTTTCTGCGAAGAATTTTATTAAATTACTAAAAATAAATTAATTCTTTACAGGAAAAAGTCCAATTCAATTTTATTAAAATTTTATTAAAAATAATTTAATTCATGCGAAGAATTTTATTAAAATATCTTAAAATAAATCAATTCTATTCAGGAAAAAGTTCAATTTAATTTTATTAAAATTGTATTAAAAATAATTGAATTCCTGAGAAGAGTTTTATTATTTTTGAAAATAATTCAATAAATTTTTGCGAAGAGTTTAATTGAAATATTTTTGAAAAAATTGCATTCTTCCGAAAAACTAAATTATTAAACTAAATTATTAAACTAAATTATTATTGAAAATAATCGAAATACATAGAGAATTTTAGTATAATATTTTTGAAAATAATAATTTATTAATAAATAAATTTTTTTTAATCTGGTATCTGATATTATTCAAAAATTACTTGATATTTACAAATATAAAATTTTGTAATTTCTATGATAGTAATAAATTGAATTGCACATAACATCTGTTAAAGATAAAAGCATTTTTTTCTCCAAAAAAGATAAATTTGAATTTTAATTAATCGCAGTGAATAAGGAAATAAAGTTAATTACCAGATCAGCAGTTGGCCCAGGAGCAAATAAATCTACAATTGGTTGATTGACATTATTTGTAGGCGAGCTGAGGAATGGATTTGTACTTGGTCCTCCAGTTGGAGACTGAACTTTAGCCTGAAATCAAATTTCTTATGAATTTCAATATCGCATAAATTTTATAATTCTATTTTTTAATTTCAGTTAATTTTTTTATTTTCTCTTTAATTTTGTTCTGATAAACTAATTTCCAAATATTTTGTTTTGCTTTTAAACTAAAACTATTTTACTCTAAGGTAATGAATTAATTTCCAAATATGATTTTTATTTCTAATTTTTGTTTTTAGCAGTAAAAAATTATTTTCCACTACGTAATGAAATAATTTCTAAATAAAATTTTAACTATTATTATTATTATTATTATTACTCTAAGGTAATAAATTTATTTTAAAATATAATTTCTATTTATAATTTTTGTTTTCAGAAATCAAAAATTATTTTCCACTACTTAATGAAATAATTTGCATTGACTTTGTTTTTAATTTAATTTTTTGGTTTTGTCTTAAATTTAATTCTATTCTTTATTTTCGCTTAAAATTTATTTTCTTTATTTGTTAATTTTGTTCTGATGAATTAATTTCCAAATATTTTCTTTGTTTCTTGTAAACTAAACCTATTTTACACTAAGGTAATGAATTAGTTTCCAAATATAATTACTTTAAATTTTTATTTTTTGTTTTTAGAAATGAAAAATTATTTTCCACTACGTAATGTATTGATTTTCAAATAATTTTGTTTCTTGTTCTTTGAAAAACAGTATCAAACTAAAATTATTTTCCACCAAATAATTAATTAATTTCCAAATAGTATTTTTCCTCCTAATTTTTTTTTTGTTTTTTAATAAATTTTCTTTTTCTTTTCTAGTAAATTCAGGCGAACCTTGTATTGATTCATGGCCGCTTCCTCCTCAGCAAGAGCTTGTTGCCTTAAAGCCTCATCTATGTGACCATTTCCGGTGTGTTCCAAACGCTGATTACTGGCAGCAGTTCCAAATGCCGTACTGGTGGAAGATAGGGCGGACACTCCCGACTTTACATTCGTTCTATTGCTGCTTTGGGTTATTTTTTGGGTGACGGGTTTTCTCGATTGAATTGGATTCAGGTGGGAAGGTAAATTATGATTTGTAATTTTTTTTTCGTCAAATGTTTTCAAGAAATTTTGTGAGAGGAGTGATTGGGATAATTGATAATTGAAAATAAAGGAGAGAAAAACAAAAAAACAAAGAAGTCGTGTAATACATGTAATATGCAGAAATATATGCCAAAAAACTAAAATAATGTTCCGTGTGCTTGTAAGTTTTATGGAATTCAAACAGTGATTAAATAAATAATTATCACATTCTTCTAATATTCGAATAGAAATAAAACTAAAGTTACAAAATCAGAAAACTAAAATTACTAAATTATTTTATTATCTACAAAAAAAATAAAACTTTTTGAATGTATACTGAAAAAACTAAAATTTATATTTAAAAAGGAAATAAAATGGATTTTAGAAAATAAAATTTATATTAAAAAAAGAAAATAAATTTAAAAAAATCATGTTAAAAAAGAAACAGAATTTTAGAAAAAGAAACAAAAATTTAGAAAAAAAACAAAAATTTATTTTTGAAAAAAATAAAAATATTTCAAACCAGAGATAACAAAGGAAATAAAATAGAAAAAATCAGTGTATATATAAATTGAATATATGAATTATTCGTTATTGAAAAAATATGAATTTTAGCGCTAATGTATAAAAGGCATTATAATTATGTATATTTACAAGACGAAAATTCAATGAAATGGAAACTAAGTTTTCTGAAAATGACAAAAAACTACTATCAGTGAACTATTTTGTATTTACTAACAGAAAAGAATTAAATTTAGAAAAAAAACTTTGAATCGGTAAAGCTTCAAGCACACTTCAAGCGATTTATCTCAAAAGCAAATGTAACTTATTTACTTTAAATACAATTTAATTATTTACACTATTCAAAGCACTGAGAAAAAATTTTCCTATGTTGACAATAAAATATTCGATTAATTTATAATAAAGAAAAATGTTTTAGTTTCGAAAAATTATTTCAAAATAAAGGTGATCTAAATTTTAATTAATTTTTTTTACAAACAATATAGAAATTGAATTTTTCTATTTTTACAAAAATATTCTTTATTCATTGACAATATTTAAAAATAATTAAGAAGAATAATTATTATAAAAAAACATTTTTCTCACAAAATAAATAGAATTTTAATTTTTCCATACAATAAATATTAAAACAATTTTAATAAAAAAAATATTAAAACAATTTTAATAAAAAAAATATTAAAACAATTTTAATAAAAAAAATATCAAAATAATTTTAATAAAAAAAATAATAATAAATAATTTTTTGTCTTATAAAGCAATCAAAAATTTTCTTGTCACAAGACAAATATTCTTCTTCGTTCTACAATGAAGAACAATTTATTAAATTCAGACAATCAATTATTTGACTATTATTAAATAATTTAATTTTAATCCAAATAATTTACTTGTGAATCAAATAAGATTTATTTGAATCAAGGAAATATTTTTTCAGCGTTTGTAAAATATATTATGCTTTTAATGTACATTGACAATATCAAAACTGTAACACATTGTTAAATTACAACATGCTTTTATGAAATTGTGCAATTAGAAAATTGATGACCAGTGTAAATTGCGTAAGAATTCATTTGTACTTATGCAGAAGTGAATGTGTCCTAACTAATTAAAAAGAAGAGGAAGAAAAAAAGTAGAAGAAGGAAAAGAATTTTTGTACTTGTTTTAATGCACATAAAAAGCAATGTTCCAATTTTTATTGCATTTCAAGTAGAAAGAAAGAGAATTTAATTCTTTGATTGGATTTCTATTTGAAAACGAAAAAGAAATATCTATCGAATATAGAAGAAAATAATCTATTAATTTTATAAACTAATTAATCAATCAGTTAGAATAATTAATTTTTCTATATCAAACATGATTAAATTTCTATCGAAAATAATTAATTTCTGTATGAAAAATTATTAAATTTCAATTAAAAATAATTAATTTTCTATCAAAAATGATTAAATTTCCATTGAAAGAAATTAATTTTTCATCATGGGTAATTAAATTTCTGCTAAAAATATTCAATTTTCTATCAAAATTAATTAAAGTATTAAAAATAATTACTTTTCCTATCAGAAATGACTTTCTTTCAAAAATGATTGAATTTCGGTCAAAAATGATTAATTTTCTGCCAAGGAAAATTAATTTTCTATGAAAAATAATTAATTTTTATGTAAAAACAATTATGAATTTTTTCCTAAAAAAAGAATTTTACTTTTCAAAAATATAATTAATTATTGTTTATTAAAAGTTACTTTCTAATTAAAATTTAATATTTCTATCTGAAATAATTAATATTCTATGAAAATATCAATTCTTTTCCTAAAATAAAATATTTTTTCTACTAAAAAATATTCTATCAAATAGAAAACAAAATAAGTATAGATTGAGTAGAAAATAAATTTAATATCGTATTAGATAGAAAATAGGACAAATATCTATTAAATAGTTCACAAGGAGTGTCTCAAAAAAAAATCTACAACACAATAGGCGTGCAATTTAGGTCACATTGCTGTTTGAGTTTTTAGACCAATAATTTGATTGCAATTTTCATCTCAAACCTTTGGTTTATACAAAATTAGTAGATTTCAAATTTTTACATCATCAAACGAATTTTAATAGCATCAAAAATAATGATTAATAATTTAATATTCATTAGAATCGAAAATTCTTTATTAGTACTGATTTAAAAATTAGAATTCAAAAATTTAACAAGGTTGGTATTTATTCAAAGAAGAAAAAACAAAAACTGTTTATCACTTCAAAATTTTTCTATGATCTCTAAAAACTATTTGGTTCAGAATTTTCGGTTCAAAATGTTTATTGGTAAAAAATGGTTTACTAGTACAAAGAAATTTCTTATTAACTTTATTTGTTGTCAAATTTATTTTTATTATTCATTGTTTAATTTTTTTTAAATATTTAATATTTCATAACCAAACATATATTTTTATTATCAAATGTTTCTTTTTAAAAAATGTACATTTTATTTATCTTCAATTTAATTTTGTAATTTTATTTCATTTTTTATTTTTCCTATTTTTTAAAGTATTTAGTAAATTTTATTTTCCAAAGATAAACACACAGGAGAAATAGAATCCACAGAACAATTTACATATAAACCAAAGATAAAATAGAAAATGCAAAAAAAAATTCTCTACGTGATTTATTAATAAAAAAAAATAAAATATTATCATGAATGCACAACTTGGCAATATTAACGACATACCAGATTCAAAACCAGTGTGAAAGTATATTAATCCTATAAAATAACTAAAAATTTGTCACAAAAATTAAAATCGGTATAACCATTTTTTTTGTTTTTTTTCTGTAAATCCGAAAGGAGACAAAAATTATGAACAAATTCGTGTTCATGTGCATGTGTGTTAATTGTATGTATATACTCATATAATTTGAGAGAAAAAAAAGGTTTTTTTTATGAAGGTACATGAAACAGGAAGGATTAGTAGTTAAACTTAAAATATACTTCCGTCACATTAAGGTATTAATCTTATTAATGGGTTAGGACAAACAATTATAAGTATCGTACAGTGAAAATAGTTAACAATTTTTTCTTAGTAGAGGGGAAAGAAATATTTTACGATTTATTAAAAAAAGCAAGCAATAAGATTTTAATCTTTGATAATTAAATGGGAATTATTAGCGGAAGTGATAAATTATTTTCTATTCTCACTGTATTGGTCTTGGAATTATTATAATAATAAAAAAAGAATTGTGTAATTAAACACAATGTACCTTGCTGATTGTGTCGGTGTATTTGCAGCTGAACCCTTCTTTCCTTCAAGGGCCGCGAGATGTTGTTCCAAGGCGTCTAATAAACTGCTTGGTGCCTAAAAAATAATTTCAATTTAATGAGATGTAAACTTTACGTTGATAAGTAAAATAAAAATAGTAAAATTAAAAAGTAAAATAAATAATAATCAAACAATAAAAATAATAGATAATAATAAAACTTTATAGTAAAATATAAAAATTGTAAAATATATTCTATAAGAAAATTGTAATTACAACGAACTAAAAAAACAATATTAATTGCTTATTCTAAATAATAGTCAAAAATATTAACTAAATGAATAATAAAACTTTATAGTAAAATATAAAAATTGTAAAATATATTCTATACCAAAATTGTAATTACAACGAACTAAGAAAACAATATTAATTGCTTATTCTAAATAATAGTCAAAAATATGTAAAAAAATAAATAAAAAATAAATAAAAAAATAAATAAAAAAATAAATAAAAAAAAATAGAAAAAAAAATAAATAAATAAATAATAGTCAAAATATATAATATAACTAAATGAATAATAAAACTATAGTAAAAAGTAAAATAGTACAATAACAACGAAAGAGTTAATAAACTGAGGAAAAAAAATATAAATACTAGAGAGAAAAACAATAATAGCAGTAGTAGTTTAATTAAACGAAATTAATACTTTATTGAAGGCAATAATTAATATTAGAAAAGAAAATTGAACCAATAAAGCACTAATTAAATTTACAGACTAGCAAAACAGTTAAAATTTTCCTTTAAAAAAAGTAAATTAATTTTTCAACAACTGTACCTCAGACTATCATTCAATAATTTTCGAGAAAAGAGAAAATTTATTAGATCTATTTTTGTTTCACGAAAAAAAAGAATACAGCAATTAGTTAATAGATAAGAATTTTACCTTCGTGAGGTCTGGAATGTCGCCTTTGTCGATTCCCACATTCTGGAAATAAAAAGTAAATTTTAGCAAAAAAATTAATAGTAAATACATTTTTTATAGTATTTTTTGCAATATATTAAATATAGAATAAAATATATAAAAATATAGAATAAAATATATAAAAATATGAAATAAAATATATAAAAATATGAAATAAAATATATAAAATAATAAAATAAAAAAATAAAATATATAAAAATATAAAATAATAAATTAAAAACGAAAAAATGTTTTGATAAAAAAAACATTGTACATTAAATAAATGTTTAGCAAAGAAATAATTAGTAAATAAATTTAAAAAAAAGACATTAGATTAAAAGAAATTAGAAAAAAAGAACAGTTATAGAATAAAAATAATAAATATTTACAATAATTAATATAAGTAATAAAAGTTTTTTTCTTTTCTAGAAAGAAAGATTCTCACCTCTGCTACTTTAAGAAATTCTCCAACTCTATCCATTCTAATGAGGAATTTTTTGTACAAATCTAACGCATCTCTGCATTGCTTTTTATTCATGTCAAAGTATTTTTCTGAAAAATACAAAAATGTTTTTTAATCGGAAAAATATTATTTAAATTATAATTACTATTCAACATTTTTAAACTAAAATTATTATTAATCCTATTAACAAAAGTGTCGCTAATTTTTCGAACGTTCAAATGAACCGAATTTTTTTTTCTTGAAATTCAAATTTTCTGGCAAAAGTATCGCATTCCTTATTAGAAAAAAATTATGATTATAAATGTTTACTTTTATGTTTGCGTTTTAGAATTAAGAGTAATTTTCGAAACTACCTTTTTCACTCCCACGTTCGGAACTTGTGAATAATAAAAAAACTAAAGAAAAGTAGATTATTATTTCTATTAAATTTGGTAATTAAAAGTGAATTAAATTCTTTATCGTTAAAAAGAAAGAAATAATGAATTATTTAATTAAAATTAATTCATTAAATTAAAATATATGCGCGTTTATTACTAATTCAGATAAAAATTAAAATCCAAACAGAAACATTTGGAAACTTTATAATTAATTTTTTTCAAACCTGACGAAAAATTATTGTAACAAAATTTTAATTCGATTTTCATTCATGTGAACGTTCGGGACATTAATTAAGAAATTAAAATACAATTTAATTCTATTGTCATTTTTTTGCAAGGAGTGATTTATATGTTTACCTAAAAGATTAATAATTCCATCGTTATAGCCAGCGAAGAGACGAATTAAATCTCGAAAAAGCAACATAAAGGCCATATTAATAACACCATTTGTAAGATCGTTCGATGTACAGTCAAATTCCAATAATGCATCAAGCTGCGATTGCAATGCTGGCAACGTTTTCAGCAATTTCTCTGCATTCATTGTGCGTAATGTTCCATCTTCCTTCCTGGAAATTTAATTAAAAAAGATTCCATAAACCTCCTACAATTAAATTACTTTCTTTTCATAACAGAAAATTTCTTTTTCAATCCGTTTATTTAAAAATTCATTTTTTTAAATTAACACCAATATAAAAGGGAATTTTTTATTTTCTTTTTATTGCAACTAATTTAATAATAATAATAATAATAGTAAAATAATAAATAATAAAAGAATTATAATGTAAATTTAAATTTAATTTCTTTATTTATCATTTTTTATTTAAGTAAATAAGAGTCAAATTGCTATAGAAATAAAATAAAAAAATAAAAATTGAATAAAAGTGATTAATAAAAAATGAAATTAAAATAAACGAAAAAATAATTATAAATAAAATAGTATAACGCTACTAATAATTTTTTATTCAGAAATAAAATATAGATAATTAAAAATATGCTTTTATACTTAATTATTTAATAAGAAAAATAAATTATTAATTAAAAAATAGTATTAATTAAAGAATAATAATTTTGTTAACAAAAATTATTATTTACTTAATTATTAGTATAAAAACTGGCAATAGAGATAATTTTATTTCTAAATAGAAAATATTCGTATAAATTTTTTCAATAATAATAGTAATAAATTTTTTTCAATTCTCACCCCCTTTTAACTTTACAGAAATCAAAAGCGACTGTTCTGTAGGACAAAGCCTTCTCATTCAGGTATTTGGCATAGCGTCTGATGAATGGTGACATGTCATATCCTGAAAACAGGAAGAATAAATGCATAAAAAAATAAGGAACACATAATCTTTTTGTGTATTGTTCATTTGTAAATCTTCTCTTATTAGCGAAACAAGGAAGTTAATTAATGTAACAAAAATAAAAGAAAAAAAAATACAAAAACAAATCTTTTATTCAAATAAATTCATTATTTGTGAAACATTTTTATTTTTCTCTACGAAATTAGAAATGAACTTTCAATAATTATTTAACTAAATTATTTAATTAATTAATTCATAAAGTTAATAATTAATTTTTAAGAAAGTTTATTTTTTCTCAATTTTTCTTCAAATCCGTTTACGAATTGATAGCAATTAATAAAGCAAACTTAATTTTAAAACAACTTTTAACGAACTTTGTGCATACTTTAAAAAATAATAAACATCTAATCGTGAATTGCAAAGTCGTAAAAATTGTTTTTTTAAAAAAACCAATATTGATTATTCCACTTATGCTTTGGCAAGAAAAAAGAAAGATAATAAAAATTCTAAATTACTTGAGTTTATCTCTAAGGTGAACACGAGAAATGAAGTAAAATTTGAGATTAATCCATTTTTTCAGTACAGTTTTTTTTATTACAATTTTTTCTTTTAATAAAGTTTATATTTTCAGCGCTTTATTATTAACTTGTTAGTTTAGAATAAAAAAATTCAAATAACGAATTACTTGTCCATTATAGCAAATAAATATTTACTTCAATCAAATAATTTTTATTTAAATCAATTAAATTTTATTTGAACCGCAGTTAAATGGTTTTTAAATTGCAACTTGTTTCAAATGCTGAAATTATTGCTTCAAATAATTATTTATCAAACTATTTATTTCTAGTAAATATTTAATAAATATTAATTAAAAATAATTAATTCTGTCAATAAAAAATTAATTAATTAATTAATTAATTAAAATTTTATTGTTTAACAAATATCTTCAAAATAAATAGTTAATGAAAAATATCGAATTATGAATTTAGCTCCAGAGATAAAAAAGTTAAATAAAAAATTGCAAACGAATTTTATTATCGCCTTTCTGAATTCACAACAAGAAGATAAAATTCACAAATATAAATCAATGCTTTACTTTGTTAATTAATGAAAGCGCCACAATTGCCCATTAATTCTTAATTATTACGTTAGTTAATTAAATGAAAAATGTAACGTGTTATGTGAATTATTATTACATGAATCAATGAGAATCCAGTTATGATAACAACTTACCGACTCGAGCTCCAGCTGCTTCCAAATAGAGAAAATTAATCCATGTTAGTATAAATCAAAAAGAGCCAAACACACATGGAAAAGAGAAATTGAAATACATATATGTGACAAAAATGTTCATTAGTTTTCTTTTTGGAGAGAAAAAAAATAAAGATGAACAGAAAGAAGCGTTCATGCTGTTATTAAAAAAATTCTTTAATGCATTTTAATATTAAACAGCGTGTATAATAATAATAATAATAATAATAATAATAATAATAATAATAATGTAATGGAATTATAGGAAGGCTGCAGTTATTTTACACATGATTAAAAAGTTTTCAAGTTATGCTAAGACTATTTCCAAGTTTATGGCACACTATGTCTAATATATTTACCTTGTACACCGCTCTTGTCGAGAAAATTACTGAGCTGAAATGTACTGTTGCTAGACGCCAGGTACTGTGTGAACCTCTGCAACAAAAGTCAAACAATTTTTCATTAAATTTTTCCCTTTCATTATTTCACAATATTTTATATCTAAACTAGAAGACGAAAAAAAAATTTCAATTGCAAAATAATTTCACACTTTTGCAAATTATTGAAATAAAGGCACATTAAAGATAAAGCTGCTATTTTAGTATTTCACTTTGGAAAGAGGAATTTAATTGGGAAAATTGCATTTAATTTGAAAAATTATATTTAATTTGGAAAATTATATTTAATTTGGAAAATTATATTCAACTTGAAAAATTATGTGTAAATTTACAAAATAGCAGTTTAGAATAAATTTAATTATTTACAGAAAGAAGAAAAATTTAAATCAATGCTTTAAAATTGATTGAGATTTAAAAGAAAAAAATTGAGGTTTTTATACTTTTCAAAAATATTTTTCGATACAAAAAAGTAGAATATTTTGGTAATAATTCTAAATGTTTGTTATTTTCCCAGTATATTTGATAAAATTTCGTTACTTTAAAAAAAAAACTTTTTCTAAATTATTTCCTCATAAAGAAGGGAAAAAAGCGAAAAGCAGGCCTCGGATCGACTCTAAAGAACAAAAAAGTCGCTTTAGTCGATTAAAAATAGAAAAAAAAGTCAAAAAAATCGATTATTTAATTCAGTGCTATCATAAAAATTCAAATTAATCAAAACTTGTATAATTTTGCTAAATGAATATTCAAATACTTCTTACTTCTTTATTCACAAAAAAAAAATTTTTTAAATTTCAACTTTTCAAACTTAATAATTTCTAAAAATTAAAACTATAACCCTTTTATAAATTTAATTACTTTCTACCATTTTTAACTAAACTTCATCTCTAAATCAATTATCTATATGAATTTTTAATAATTTTTTGCAATTTTTTCAAAAATTCAATTATTTAAATAAAAAAATCAAATTTTTTATAACAATTTAAACAGTCCATTTTTCTATTTTAAAGATATTAATTAAGAAAGAATGTTTTCAAAAATTTTAATAAAGAAATTCGTAAAAATTAACTTTTTAAAAATACTAAAATGATAATGATTATAATAAATGATTTATTGAAAATACAAAAAGTTTTACAATTAAATACAATTAAAAAATGTCTAAAAAAATAGAAATTTTGTCAAATCTTTTCAAACCTAATTTAAATTTAGTAAAACATTTAAAAAATAAATTAAAATTTGTCAAAATCTGACGAAAAATAATTGAGTTTTTTAAAAATATAAAAAAATTAATGAAACTTTTCAAAGAATTTTAGTTATAAATAAACTATTTTTGAAAAATTATAAAGTCGTGCTGTATAATAAATCCAATTTTTTATAATAATTTAAACCTCACATTTTTCTTTTTAAAGATATTAATTAAGGTAGAACATTTTCAAAAATTTTAATAATGAAATATTTCTAAATAATTTATTGAAAATACAAAAAAGTTTTACAATTAAATACAATTAAAAAATGTCTAAAAAAACTGAAATTTGGTCAAATCTTACGTTGGTGAAGTTTACGTTTACAGTTAACGATTTTCGAAAAAAAATATTTTTTAAGAACATTTTCATAAATTTTGATAAAAAAATAGTATTATTCATTTTTTAAATAAAGATTTACAGAAAAAAATTGTGAACAAAAGTATTATTCTTTTTAGTAGGAAAATAATTTTTTTCTTTCAATCGTTGATCATAAACGTTGCGAACTTCACCGTCGTCAAATCTTTTCAATCTTTTCAAATCTTTTTAAAACTACTTTAAATTTAGTAAAACGTTTAAAAAATAATTCAAAATTTGTCAAAATCTTTGGACAAATAATTAAGTTTTTTAAAAATATAAAAAAATAAATCAAAATTTTCAAAAAATTGTAATTAAATAAATTATTTCTGAAAAACTCTAAAGTAGTAAATTTAAAAAAAAAATTATTTACTTTATTCGAAGGTAATTGAATCTAAAAAATTGTAATAAAACAATTGTAAGAATTAATTTTTTATAAATATTGTAATGTATAATTTTTCAAAAATAATTGAAGAATTTTTGTATAATTAAAAACAAAATTGTTTTCAAGAATTATAATTGAAAATTTAGAGTATATGATTATTTTCTCCAAAATGTTGAAAATAATTTTGAATAATTTTAATTTTATTATTTTGTGTATGAATTTTAATCTTCGGAAATATTAAAAACAATTGAATTTAAAAAAATTAGAACGTAATAATTCAGAGAATTATTCTTTTATAAACTATTTTAAAATTATTTTTAAAACCTATTTTTCATTAATTTTCATTTTTACTGAATCTACACTTGAAGATTATTTATTAATTATTATAATTTTTAATAATTTAATATTATTTAAAAAAATTTCAATTAATGTTCTTTGAAAGTTAATTTTCAAAAATTGGAATAAAACACTTGAAAATATGATTTAGTTTTCATTAAATGTTACAGAATTTTAATTATTCATAATCTTTTTAATTGTAATATTTTGAACTATTTAATTAGAAAACTGATTAAAAAATAAAGTTTCAAAAGTTTTATACCAAAAATATTGTATTTTGGCGCAAAATTTTGAAGAAAAGTCGAAAAAGTCGCAATTTTTTAATAAAAGTCACATTATTTGAAAATAGTGGAAAAAAGTCGAAAAAGTCATAATAATCGAGGCCTGGAAAAGATAAAAAATAAATAAAATAAAAAAAAGAGAGAAAAGATGAAAGTAAAAAATAAATGGAAAAGTTAAAAAAAAGATAAAGAAGGATAGCGAAATATAAAAACAATTTTCCTTTCATTTTGCCGAAAGATTGTGAAAGATTGTTTACAACATATGGAGATATAAGATTGGAATAAATTTTTTTCCCACTCGAGGATCAAAAGTGCATCTTGTCAAAGCAGTTTATTTTAAAAAGAAAAATATTATTCACGAATGCTTTTCATTTTAATATTATCCCTGACCTAGGAATAGTGAATTGAAATAGACACGTTTATAATCTCCAGAAGCGATAAGATTTCTTTCTTCAAAACGCAAATATCGTATAAATTCTTTTGAGTAATTTACTTTCTTTCAATAAGAAACATCCGAACATTAAATATAAAGAGGCAGATGTCTAGTGATGATATCCCTATCTCTCATATTAATAATAATAATAATCTATTCGCGCCAATTAAATAATAATTTCATTAATAATATCAGCGGCGAAGTGGAGATTTTAATTCTCTCTTTTTTAATAAAACAGAAACTTTTGATTCCATTTTTGTAATGAAAAATAATTTTTAATAAAACTTTCAGAATAATTTTAGTTGGAAAAAAAAAATTTGTTGAAAAAAATAATTTTAAATACAATGTTTTTTAATAAAGAAAATTTCCATAGAATTTTTTTACATAAAAAAACCTTCCAATAGATTTCTTTCAATAAAAAAAAATTTTCAATACAATTTTTTTCAATAAAAAAATGTCAGTACAATTTTTTTTAATAAAAAAATGCCAATACAATTTTTTTAATAATAAGAAAACCTTTCAGTACACTATTCATGATTGGAAAAAAATTATTCGAATTTTTAATGTGGGAAAAATTCATATTTTATGCAAACACAATTTCTGTGTAAAATATAAAAATAAAAACAGACATTTATTTTTAAAATAACTTCTATTTCTATTTTTAGACTTTTTTTGCGTTGAATTTTTTTCTAATTTGAAAAAATGCGTTGCGAATAAAAAAAGGCAAAAAAAATGATTCTAACTCCACAATATAGAATAGTCTGATTAGAATTTTGGTCCAGTGTCAAGTTGAACTGTCTAGAGAGAGTATTTTAGATGCATGGTTTAAATTTATCTCACAATGACCTTAAGTCACATCAATTGAAATGAAAATAAATTGTAATTTTCTTTTTTTCGTCCAATAAAGTAAGAAATTTCTCAATTTTTCTTATCGCTTTAAAAATCAGGGAAAAAAGTAGTTTTTAAATACGGCAAATTCAATTAAAAATTTATAATCACCTCATTTCCATAGCAGAGCATATGATGCACCGTGATGAGAGCTTTAAAAACCACCGTCCAATTTGTGTTTTGTGATCGTTCTATCAATAAATTGGCTAATTGTGGAATCGATACATTTGGCTCGTTCGTGCAATGTATTAAATCTGCAAAAAGAGAGATAAAAAGAGTATTAGTGATGATTTAATTTTATCTGAATTTTTGTTTTTTTTTAAATTTTTTCCTCTACTTAGGATTCAATAATATACAGAAATAGAAATGAAGAATGGAAAATAAAACAGTGAAAGTAATTTACGACAGAAAATATTATTTCAAACAATTTTAAGAAAAAAATTCAATTATTTAAAAAGAAATTTTAATAAAATTCGTCTCAAGAAATCAATTATTTTCAAAGGTGATATAATTCTTTGCAAAAATCCAATTATGTTAAAAAATTTACAAAAATTCTCGACAATTTTCAATTCCTTTTATAAATATAAAAATTTTAAATTTATAAATTTTTTAATTTAAATTTATAAATTTTTTAATTTAAATTTATAAACAATAAAAATTTTCTCCGACATTCAAACATTTCTGAAAAATTTTAATAAAATTCCAGGCAGAATTTCAATTATTTTTAATATTTACAATTTTTATTAAATTTCTCAAAAACTTAAATTATTACTGAAAATTTTATTAAAATTCTCAAAGAAAATGTAATTGTTTGAAAATTTGTTGATAAAATTCTTCATGAAAATTCAATTTTAAGAAAAATTCAATTATTTAATAAAATATTTATTTTTATAGTCAAAAAGTTAAGTTATTAAAGAAAAATTTTTATAATATTCTACACGAACAGTAAATTATTTTTCCAAAAAATAAAAATTTCAAAAAATCATTGCCGAATTTCAATTATTTTTCATACAATTTTAATCGAATTTCTCAAAATTGTATTCTTTACAATTTTATACAAATTCGTCAAAAGAATTCTATCATTTAAAAAATTCGTTTGTAAATTGTTTACCATAATTGAATTTTAAGAAAAATTGAATTATTCAAAAAATTATCTTTCTTTGTATTTAAATAATTGAATTCTCGTAGACGTTTCAGATAATAGTTGATTTTTAAAATTAATTTCAGTTAAAATTTTAGATAAAATTTGATTTTTTTTATTTCCTTACATATATTTAATTGAAGAATTTACGAATAATTAAATTTTCGTGAAATTGAATATTGTAAACAAATAGATTTAAAAATGATGATCAAAGAACGTTTTCAAAAATTATTAAAATTAATTGATTTAAAGAAGAATTTTAGTTAAAAATTCCAAAAATAATAATCGTAATGGTGAAAATTATTTTTCAAAAACTTACTGTAAAAAAGTATCAAGTGAACTTTTTTAAAAAAATCAATTTTACAGAATTGTTCGTTAAAAGTATGAACAATTCAAATTTTCAACGATTTTAATTTAAAACTTTTTGAAAATTTAATTATTTCTAAAAATTTAAATAATAATTGAATTTTGTTAACAATTTTTAATCAAATTTTTAAGAATAATTTTCGTTTTCAAGAAATTCGATAAAACGAATTTTAGAAAATATATTAAAACTAATTGAAACTCTGCCAAGAATTTTATTAAAATTTTTCCAATTGAATTTCGGAAAAAAAATTATACTATGTATAAAGATAATTGAAGTTTTGATTAAAATTTTTGTAAATTTTTGAACACAATTTTGATTTTCTATGAAGAGTTTTATTAAAATTATTTTGAAAAAATTGAATTGCTACAAAAGAATTTCATTAGAATTTTTAAAAATAATTTAATTCTTTGAAGAATAATAAATAGAAAAAAATAAAATAATTGAAACTTCTCAGAAGAATTTTACCACTTTTAAAAATAATTGATTTTTCGCAGTAATATCTAATTACTGCAGAAATTCAATTATTTTTATAATTTATAATTTTTATAATTTTTATGTCATTAGAATTTTTAAAAATAATTTAATTCTTTGAAGAATAATAAATGGAAAAAAATAAAATAATTGAAACTTCTCTGAAGAATTTTACCACTTTTAAAAATAATTGATTTTCTGCAGTAATATCTAATTACTGCAGAAATTCAATTTGTTTTAGTTTTTTTTAAAGTAAAATTCTTCTATAAATCCATTTTAAAAAAATAAATTTAATGTATATTAAAAAATTGAACTAATTTCGGAACAAGTTTAGTAATTAAATTTTTTTTCTAGGTTTCTTAAAATTTCTAGTTAAATTCATTAAAAATATTCTCAAGTTCATTTAATTATGAAAAATATTATTAATTGAAGGAAATTTTATTATTATTATTATTAAAATTATTATTGCTATTATTATTATATTATTATTATTTCATTATTTAAAATTTTAACTTAAATATTAAAATATTCAAAACCAAAGACCTTTGTAGTGAAATTTATTTTTCAATTAAAATTTCAATGTTTCGACTCTAATTAACCAAGTATTATTGATGATTTGCAAAAAAAAAACTCGGGGATAAATATAATCTCTGTTTATGTGAGGTTCATTGAACGACGATCTAAAGAAAAGATTTCTTAAGGATTATAAGACGTTAAGATTATTACAGGTATTGGTATTTGCACGTGTGCCACTTTCACTGCTCAGTTGTTCAATGATCTGAACCAGTTCACTCGATTATAAAATCTCTCGCTTCAAACTCTATACATATATATGTATATTACAACAATTTACTCGATTAGAACACAAAAGTTCAAACTCTATACCGAAGATGAAAAGATGTGCACTTTCATTTTTTTCTCAAGCAAATTATAAATAATTACATCAACATAATAAATACACTTTGTATTTTAATAACATTATAATTACAAACACACTCACACACATCATTTGTTATATAATTATAAGTAGATTTCGAATTATTTTTACATGTAGAATAAAATTTTAATAAAAAAAAATTTAGATTAAAAATGTATAAAAAAAATTTAGGTTAAAATTTTAATAAAAAAATTAAGAATAAAATTTTAATAAAAAAAGTTTAGATTAAAATTTTAATAAAAACAATTTACAATAAAATTTTAATATAAAAAATTTAGATTAAAATTTTAATAAAAACAATTTAGAATAAAATTTTAATATAAAAAATTTAGATTAAAATTTTAATAAAAACAATTTAGAATAAAATTTTAATAAAAAAAAATTTAGATTAAAATTTTAATAAAAACAATTTAGAATAAAAATCTTAATAAAAACAATTTAGAATAAAATTTTAATAAAAAAAATTTAGGTTAAAATTAAAATATAACAAATTTAGAATAAAATATTAATAAAAAAAATTTAGGATAAAATTTAAATATAAAAAATTTAGAATAAAATATTAATAAAAAAAATTTAGATAAAAATTTTAATAAAAAAAATTTAGGATAAAATTAAAATATAACAAATTTAGAATAAAATATTAATAAAAAAATTATATATTAATATTTTAATACAAAAATTTTGTATTTTAAAATATAATATTTCTATTTTATTTTCTTATTAGAAATAAAATTTAAAATCACCTCCCAAGTTCCCTTTCCAAGTAATATAGTAATAATTGAAATTACTCGAAATAAATTGATTTTAATTCAATAAATAAACAATTAAGAAGTGATCAGTGTATCTAAATAGTGGAATATTTAAGTTAACGTTCGAGAAACTGATTTTCTCGCCCACGCGGAGAGTCTACTCGACAATAATTTTGTCTTTAAAGTGGTACAAGCTCAATTACTCGAATTCCCAGCTTGACGTATTATTTTAATACGTCTAACGTTGTAAACGCAAACTGCTTGAAAATGGGAAGCAGGAAAGATGAAAGCAATCTGTTAATTCTATATAAATTAACCTTGACCGCCTCATATTGTCCACAATTATTATTTTATTTTCCACTAGAAAAATTGAAAATGAAGTTAAAAAATTTTTTTTCTAAATATACTCGGAAAAAATTTTTTCAATAATTTAAATAATCTAATCAAATTAATGTTTATTTTCAATTTTCATCAATTATAATTACTATACAATTAAATACTATCAAATAATAATTAAATAATTATTAAATATTATCAAAAAATTATTAAAATGATTACAAATTATTAAAATTATTACAAATTATTAAAATTATTACAAATTATTAAAATTACTATAAATTATCAAAATTACTATAAATTATTAAAATTATTATAAATTGTCAAATATTATCAATTATTAAAAGAATTAATTTCTTAACTAGAAAAAATGTAAATACTTAAAGATAGAAATAAAATAAAATCATTTATTATTTCTATCGGGAAAGTTGTCATTTCAATTAAATAACTGAATTCGTTAGATCATTTTGTTTTTATTTAATTATTTTTTATAATTAAAAAAAATTTTACGAATAAAAACTTTTTTTTATGATTCTAAAGTTTCGAACGTTCAAATGAACGACAATATTTTTTTCACTTCTTTAAATTCGTATTTATTAACAAAAAAATTATTTTTTAAATTAAAAGAAATTAATTCTAAACTATAAATATTATTTAATTTCAATTATTTTTCTTTTTTAGATGGTAATTTTCAAAAAATACTTAAGGTGAAAAAAATTTCGTTCATTTGAACGTTCGAAACATTTGTAAATTTTACGAATAGAAAAAATGTTCTTATAGGGGATTTTTTTTAAGGTCGCGTGAAGAAAGGAATGATGAGGGGGAAAAGTACGTAAATGTATATTTTAGAATCCCTTTGTAGGTCCTATTAAAAAAAAAAGAAATCTACTTAGGTCTGAAAAAGAAACCAAAATTTACATTCGAGATGAAACGAATGATCTTTCACTTGACCCAAGATTATAAGCAAAGTGTCGCGTTAAAGCTGATGACTCTTCAGTACGTGTCCTTGGTCTGAAAAAAAGATCGATTGCATCGACGCTAGTTTAGCACGGCGTTGGTAACAACCAATGATGTGTGTTTCATCTTAGCGGTATATTACATTATTACACATCAAACAGAATCTTATTCTCATTTCTCAGACTGTCGCTACTTTTGAAGAGAATTTTTTTCCAATATTCTACAAAATTTTTTGCCTAATTGTAGAAAAAAAATGAGAAGAAAAAAATACTGTAAAAATACTATCAAAAATACTACAAAAATAATACAGAAAATACTATAAAAATTCTACAAAAAATACTATAAAAAATATTATGCAAGAAATCTATAAAAATATTACAAAAATAATACAGAAAATAATACAGAAAATACTATAAAAATTCTTCAAAAAATACTATAAAAAATATTATGAAAGAAATCTATAAAAAATACTACAAAAATACTACAAAAATAATACAGAAAATAATACAGAAAATACTATAAAAATTCTTCAAAAAATACTATGAAAGAATACAATCAATAATACTATCAAAAATGCTATAAAAATACTACAAAAATAATGCACAAAATACTATAAAAAATACTACAAAGATTGTATAAAAACTACTATAAAAACATATTATGAAAGAATTCTATAAAAAATACTACAAAAATACTATAAAAATACTACAAAATAATATACAAAAATACTATAAAAAATACTACAAGAATATTACAAAAAATAGTACAAAAAATACTATAAAAAATATTATGAAAGGATTCTATAAAAAATACGATCAAAAATACTATAAAAATACAACAAAAAAATACAATCAATATAAAAATACAAACAATATAAAAATACTACACAGAATACTACAAGAAATACTATAAAAAATACTATAAAAAAAAATATTGTGAAAGAATACTGTCAAAAATACTATAAAAATACCAAAAAAAAATAACAAATACAACAAAATAAAATTAATACAAAAATACTATAAAAAATACTACAAAAAATAATTTAAAAAATACTAAAAAAAATGCTGCAAAAAATAATACGAAAAATACTATAAAGTATACTATAAAAGAAATTATAAACAAATACGAGTAATACGACAGCTGATAAAAATAGACTTTACTCCGAACCTACTGAACTTTTTTATTTGTTTTAAAATAAATTTTCCTTGATTCACATAAAAATTTTGCTTGTGCTAAATATTTATTTTTGAGGAACAAAAAAATTCTCTCATACTTAGGTAAAATTGGCATAATTTTAAATTTGTGAAAAAAAGAATTTGTTTGTCGAAAAAAATTCTACTTTTTGTAATGATTATTGTTTGAGCGAATATATTGAACAGGCAATGCGTGTTATCATAAATAGTTTCTATTGTAAGATATATTAAATGACAGCAGTGTCACGATCTAGTTGTAGGTATATTTTGATGACTCACATCGAGGAGAAAAAGATAATTGCTCTTTATAATGTAATCTTTGACACGTGCAAGATACAAGCTCATTAGATTTAATTTTCAAATTTGAGTTCCGCTCTAAATAATCTTATCTTTTCTTGCAAAGAAAAACTGTAGACAGTTTTTTCTTTACCTCTGTAGAATAATTCTTTATTTTATTTTTTTATTTTCTTTATAATTTCTTTATAATTTCTTTGTAATCTCTTTACAGTTTCCTTATAATTTAATTGTATTTCCTTTATAATTTCAATATATTTCCTTTACATTTTTTCTATATTTTCTTTATATTTTCTTTATATTTTCTATATTTTCTATATTTTCTTCATATTTTCATAATATTTTCGCTTTAAACAAATAATTTTGTGATTCAAACTTCAATTTTTGTTATACAAATAAACATTTAAAACAATAGAATTATATATTTCTGTTACATAGAAATATTTTATTTTATTTAAATTTTAATTATTCTTTACAAATATTTATTTAATTAAAATTATAATTTTTCTTACAAATAAATGTTTAATTTCAATTATTACTTGACTCTCTGACAATTAGTAATTTGCAATTAAATATTTTTATTTTTTTTTTATTTTTTATTTTAATATTTAATTGCAAATTACTAATTGTCAGAAAAAAATTTTTTATTTAAGTTACAATTATTTGTTACAATTTTTTTTCTTACTTTCAACAGAATTATTTGTTAGAAAAGAAAATATTTAATTAATTAATTAGAATTAGAACTTTATTTACAAATAATATTTCTCTTATTAAAGTGCAAAGAAATATGCAATGAAAATTAAAATTATTGCTTACTAGCATATTATATTTTAATTCGAATTTTAATTATTTGTTGGAAATTATTATTTATTTCATTCGAGTTATAATTTTCGATTTAAATAAATATTTAATTCCATTATTATTACTTGACATCAAGAAATATTTAATTGAAGTTAAAATTATTTACTACAAATAAATAATCGATTCTAATTATTAGTAACAACAAAAAGATGTGTTTAATTAAATTTAAAATTACTCATCTCAATGAAACATTTATTTTCATTTGATAAAAAATTTTGTTAAAAAATTTATTTGTTTCAATAAATGATTATACTTGTCAGTATGGATTAAAAAATCTATTAATTTTTGCCAATCTAGACTTCTAGAGTGAATTAAATTGTCAATTAATTGAATGATATTTGCTTCAAATATTGAAATTATTGATTAAATTACAATTTATTTGATTTCTATAAAACTTACTTGATGTAATTATAATTTATTTGATTTAAATAAAATTTATTTAATTTAAATAAAAATAATTTAAGTTAAAATTATTTAATTCAAGAAAAAATTATTTGATTCAAGCAAAAATTATTTGATTCAAGCAAAAATTATTTGACTAAAGTAAAAATTATTTAATTCAAGAAAAAATTATTTGATTCAAGCAAAATTTATTTGATTCAAGTAAAAATTACTCAATTCAAGTAAATATTTATTCGATTGACAAGTAATGGGTTTATTTGAGTAAAAATAAATTTTTTTCTTCACTGCAAGAATTTACATTCCCTTGAGTCAAACATTTATTTGTCGCGAAAATAATTTCCAAAAAAAATATATTTACAAGTCTTTCGAATCTCTCGAGTCAATATTAAAACATTCGTAATACTTTAGAATGAGAAGATTCACCAAACGGGCATATATACAAATAAAGACGGAAATAAAGTCGAGTGATATTTTACTTTGACCGACTTTAAGTTTCACACAACGTCTCTAAGTTTAGACCGAATCTTTATATATGTCAGGTCATGGATATAAAAAAAATTGACAAATTTCTAATTATTCGTTGATTAATAAAAAATTACGACCAATTGTTATATTGAAATATCCACCGATATCCAGGAAAATTTCCTAATTTCTATAAACCAGGGCGTAAATTGTATATTAATATTAATTATAAAGTTCAGTGACTTAATTTTTGATTTACAAATTATTTATTCTTAATATTATTTGTAGTTTATAATAAAATTATTTTCTATTTATTTTTCCCTGGTTAATGAAATAAAATAGAACGTTCTGATGACGAGTAAATTTTTTTTTTGAAAATACAAAAAAGATAAAAAATACGATAGGAAATATTTTCAATATCTTCAAAATTGTATGTTTATTTACAATTTTGGAAAATATTCTATAAACTATTTGCTTTTTTTTGCCTTCAACACTGAAATCTCAAAAACTTGATGCAATTGGGACAATGGCGTTGTGAATATCTCCTTTAAGTATTGATCGTACCACTGAAGCCAAGCCCACGAAGCCTTCTATAAGTATACAAGTCTATATAGATTTTAACAATATTCAGGTTCAATTATAATCCCGAATACAAAAAAAAGAAAAAAAAAGAAATTTTCAAAAAACAAACTTTATCTTCCTTCAAATCCGTAACTAAACAACAATAAACATTTCTTCATTTTTAAAAATACGCGATTAAATAACCTAAAACTTCTCAAAACTTAAATAATTTTATTATACCTTTTTCCCTTATTGTGATTTTAATGACAAAATAATTTTCTATACAACTTGAGAGTTAAACGTAAAACAGGAAAAATTCCACTGCTTTTGATATTAAAATCCCCTACAGAGAGAAATAATTCATTTTCATAAAATGGAGGAGAAAAAAATTGAAATTGTTAACGTAGAAAAATGAGTTTCTCGCAAAGAGAGGAAAATAATTTTTTCCACAAGAAAAATGCATTTAAAAAAAAGAAAAGGGGAAAAAGGAGAATAATTGTATAGCTTTTAAAGCAGAATTATATTCATTGAGACAAGTGAAGACCTTGACCTCGGAAGATTAAAAGGAAAAAAAATGTTCCATTACAGTGACGTGTACAAGAGGAACGTGAATTTTCTTTTTATTTTTGTATTTCTTTCTCGTAAAAGGAACTTTTATATTGTTCACTAAAGCTATCATTAGAGTAGGAAACTAAAACACCTAATGATAACGGATCGTTACGGTCAGTAGTCCCTTTATTTGAAATTCTAGAATCCCGTTTGCAATTATAAAACTCGTGCATCTCACAATTAAATAAAGGAATAGTGGATGAATTTTATATATACGATGTTTATTGAATAGCATTTGATTTTAAATGAGAAATTCTTTTAATAACATTTTTTTTCCTTTTGCTTCAAAACATTTTAATTTGCACTTAGTTTAAAATTGATTTTTACTTTTATTATTTAAAAAACGTTATTGCTCTGGAAAAAAATTTATTCCATTCAAGTAATTAATTAGTTCACTATTGTCAATTAAATATTTACTTGAATCAAATAATTTTTCTTTAAATAAAAATTCAATTTGAACCGCAATAATTTTATTATTTGAAACAAGTACCATTTTCAAATGAAAATTATTCGATTCAAAAAATAAAAAAATTAATTTCTACCTAATTATTAAAATTACAACTATTATAATAATTGAATAATATAAATGATTATAATATTACAAATATTTTTTTGTAAAAAATAATTAAGCCAAATGGTATTTGTTTCAAATGCTAAAAAAATTTGGTCTAAATACTTAATAAGTAAATAAAATAAATAAAATGAATAAAATAAATAAAATAAATAAAATAAATAAAATAAATAAAATAAATAAAATAAATAAAATAAATAAAATAAATGAAATAAATAAAATAAACATTATTTGATTTGAATAAATATTTATTTGGTTTAATTAAAAATTTTTTAAATTAAGTAAATATTTCTTTGACTTAAATAAAAATCATTTGAATCAAATAAACATTTCTTTGGTGTAAATAAAAATGATTTCACTCAAGCAAATTTTTATTTGAATTAAATTATTTGATTGCAAGTAAATATTTTTTGATTTACATAAAAATAATTTGATTCAAGTAAATGTTTATTTTATAATAGACAAGTGATTGATTTTTATAATGAATTAAATCTTTTTCATAGTGTGAATTGATTTTTACTTTAAAAATATTTTATTTTAACTGTGAACGAGCAGGAAACGAGTGAAGTAACTTTTACTGCATAATTTCAGATAATAATAAAACTTAAAGTCTACAATTTCTATGTTATTTCTGAGGTATAGTAATTTTTTTATTTATAAATTTTTCTATTTATAAATTTTTCTATTTATAAATATTACTATTCCTAATTTTTGCTATTTATAATTTTCACTAATCATAATTTTTACTTTTTTTTAATTTTTACATATAAGTTACTATTTTTTATAAATCATTACCATTACCATTTAAATATTTTTATTTAAAATTTTTTTAACTACCATTTATAAGTAACCATAACTTATACTTTTTTTTTAATTTTTAAACTAAAAAAAATTTATTTCTTTCAAACAAACATTTAATTGAAACTAATGATTTTTGTGTAAGAATAAAATGTAAGAATATAATGAAACCAAAATTATTTCTCCAAAAAAGTTCAAATCTATTTGAAAATTTTTATTTCTAAACAAAATTTTACTTTTTCCGGAAAAATAAATTTGTTAATTCAATAATTAATAATAAAATTATATTTGGTTGTACTATAGTTAAAATTTTAACTTGAAACGTAATTAAATCAAGAACACAATAAAAAATGTGTATTATCGTAAAAAATTTGCTCGTATTTAAAAACTAAATATAATTTTAGATATCAAATTATTAAAATATGGAATAATAAAATATAAACGAGATATTTGTAACATTTTTTATTAAAAATTCCCATTTTTCCATAATTGAATATTTATATCGTACAAATTTATCGATTTTCTATCATTTTCATTTAACCTTAATGATAAAATTTGTTTCATTTCTGAAATATAAATAATAAAAGTAAAAAAGAGTACGAGAGATTAATTTTGTTTACTTCTGGTTTAAAAAAATTCCCCTGAAAATTACAGAGAATGGAAAAATAATTACAATTAATAATTTTATTTATTAAAAACTGCGGAGATTGAAAAATAATTACAATTAATAATTTTATTTATTGAAAACTGCAGGGGAAAAATAATTACAATCAATAATTTTATTTATTAAAAATCCGGTAAAGTAACTTTGTTAAAAATTGCAGAGATTAAAAAATAATTACAATTAAAAGTTTTATTTATTAATAAAAATCCTTTTAAAAATTCTTTAAAAAATTCTTTAAAAAATTCATTAAAAAATTCTTTGAAAACTGCAGGGGAAAAATAATTACAATTAATAATAATTTTATTTATTAAAAATCCCGTAAGAAAACTTTCTCGAAAATTGCAAAGATTGAAAAATAATTACAAATAAAAATTGTATTTATTGAATATCACTGGAAAAAATTCCAAAACTCGAGGTCGAAAAAAACTATTCATTCAAGAAAAAAAGTACCCGACAAATATAATTTGAAGAAAGAAAAGGCCAATTTTTTGGAAAGCAATAATAAATATTTAAAATTGTTTAGTCGAGACAGTAGAGGAAATTTATAATAATATTACTTCTCCAAATAAGACAATAAAGCCAATAAAGATGTCAATGACCTTTCTTCATTTTTATTCACGACGATTGAATAATGAATAAAATACAGGAATGTCCGACATCAATCCGAATATAATTTTCAATTTTTCCCCGAATGACAAAAAAAAAAATCGAGTGTTCGCAAAAATATTAATTTCTTTTTAATAGTTCAAACATTTTTTTTTCGCCTTCTCTTTAACGATTATAATCATTTCATCAGGAATGAAATTTTCATAAATTCTTTTTAAATTTTTTTGTGAATGAGAGAACAACTTTTTTTCACTTTGCAATTTGACTGCACATCAGAGAATGAAAACTATGGGAGATCTTAATGATTTTTAACGACACCAAACGATGAGTATGGTTGCAATGAATTAAGTGAACGGACGCTATCTGTCTCAAGTGGAGTAGTGTTCTCGACCTTGTCAGCCATCCTGTTCTAATTATAATCACCCAAACAAACTACAAACCACGTGCAATCAGCTGACATTTGGCGATGTAGAATTTTAATTTTTCAAAACACTTCAAAAGATCAAAAGCATATACATTGTATTCATGCGAAAGAAGAAACTCTTTTAAGTTTCGCAAAGGGAAAATTTTTAATTCCAAAAAATTTCTCAAAGAACAAATGAAGAAAATATTTTTTCACTATATTTATAAATTATTAAATTGACCAAACGAACTGCAAACAATTAAAATTAACAACAATTAAAAATTGTTGACAGTGATAAAAAATAAAAAAAACAATCACACTGCGAGCAAATTATGTTCCTAAAGTTTCCAACGTTCAAATGAACAACAATATTTTTTTTACATCTTGTAATTTGTATTTAAAAAAATATTTTTAAAACAAATTAATTTAAAATTAAAACAAATTAATTCTGAACTAAATATTGTTGAATTTTAATTATTTTTCTTTTTTAGAGAGTAATTTTCTAAAAAAAAATTAAAGTGGAAAAAAATTTCGTTCATTTGAACGTTCAAAACTTTAGCCACATAGCAATTTTTTTTTAATCCAAAAAATATGTAGCCAACCAAAAAAAATATCTTTAAATTAAACGTAATTTTTATTGACTCAAAGTTTTATGTATTTAATCAAAATTATGTTCAATTCAAAAATAATTTTTGTTTCCCCTGACACTACGGAAAATTCTGATTAATCTCAAAAAATTATTAGATACTTAATTATGCGTAACTATTTAAAATACTAATTATATATAATTAACATTGATTATAATATAATTATTGTTTTTCTAAATATATTTGATATTAAATAAAATTTTTGTTTCCTTAATTATAGTTGATATTCAGGGCGGTCACAAGTTTCAGTTTATCGATTTCTCCGCCAATATGCTGACATTAAAATTATTTTCCCTGACAACATTCTTCTCACACTTCTCAAAGTTTATGGAAAATAAGTAAAATTTCTGAAAATTAATAATTTCTAAGAATTACAATAATAATAATAATAATAATAATAATAAAAATATTAATAATAATAATAATAATAATAATAATAATAATGATGATAATAATAATAATAAGAAAAATTATTATTATAATTCAATTATTTTTTATAATTTTCAACTAAACTTCATCTCTAAATCAATTATTATTTAAATAATTTTCTGAAACTTCTTCGAGAATTGAATTATTTAAATACAAAAATTCAATTTTTTAAAATAATTGTAACTGTTCATGTTTTTTTTTAACTTTATGAAGCTACATATTTTTAAAAAATTATGTTTCTAAAGTTTCGAACGTTCAAATGATCAAAAATATTTGTTTCACTTTTTCTATAATTTGTTTTTCTTTGCAAAAAAATATTTTTTAGATTAAAAAAAATTAATTCTAAACTATAAATATTGTTGAATTTCAATTATTTTTCACTTTTAGATAGAATTTTGGATAAAAAAAATTAAGTTGAAAAAAATTTCGTTCATTTGAACGTTCGAAACTTTAGCCACATAAAAAATTACATCTTTGAAGAATTTTAATTATAAACATGCTTTTTTCGAAATTTTAATAATTCCAAAAAAGTACATTTTTATTTGAACTATTCAAAGATATAATTAAATCTTAAAAAATGATACAAAAATTCTGAGAATTAAGTAGTTTTTAAAACTATTTTAATTTAATTTTTCGAATACAATTGAATTTCTTAAAATAGTTTTTGTATTATTAAAAAAAATTATTAATCCATTGATGAATTTGAATAAAATATTTTCCACATGAATTTTTTCTCCAAAATGTTAAAAATAATTTGAAAATGTTAATTTTTTGTATGTATTTGAATTTACAGAAATATTATTTAATTACTGAAAGAACTGATTATTCTAAATTTCAAAAACTTTGAAGCTAATTTTCATTACTTTTCATTTTTAAATTCACATTTAAAGATTCTTTCAAATTTTTGATTATTCAATTAATTTGAAAAAATTTTTTTGACTAAAATTCTTCAAAAGTTTATTTTCAAAAATTCGAACAAAATACTTTTAAAAAATTAATTATTTAGAATAAAGTTTTACAAAATTTGAATTATTCGAAAAATTTTTTTTTTCGTATATTTGGAAAATTTAATTTAAATTTTAAATATTTATTATTGCATTCCAAAAAATTGTTTCCTTTTCTTTCTTCAATGACAATATTTGTCTGTTACATTTTTTCTTGCTTTTCTTGCAAGAAAAATTTTTTTTTTCGACCTCGATTTTGGGAATTTTTTATGGGGATTTTCAATAAAAAACATTTTTAATTGCAATTATTTTTTAATCTCAGCAATTTTCCAGGAACTTTTGAAGGGCTTTTTATTAATAAATAAAACTTTTAATTGCAATTATTTTTTAATCTCTGCAATTTTTAACAAAGTTACTTTACCGGATTTTTAAAAATAAAATTATTAATTGTAATTATTTTTCCCCTGCAGTTTTCAATAAATAAAATTATTAATTGTAATTATTTTTCAATCTCCGCAGTTTTTAATAAATAAAATTATTAATTGTAATTATTTTTTCCATTCTCTGCAATTTTCAGGGGATTTTTTTTTAAACCAGAAATAAACAGAATTAATCTCTCGCACTCTTTTGTACTTTTATTATTTATATTTCAGAAATGAACAAATTTTCTCATGAAGGGTTAAATGAAAATGATAGAAAATCGATAAATTTGTACGATATTTATTCAATTGTGGAAAAAAGGAGACTTTTAATAAAAAAATGTTACAAATATCTCGTTTATATTTTATTCCATATTTTAGTTAATTGATAATAAACATTATTTTTCTAAAAGTAATTGACACCACTTGCACATATAATTTGTTAAAAAAACTAAAATAACAAATATTCATTTACACCACTTGCAAATATAATTTGATAAAAAAACTAAAATAAAAATATTCATTAAATTATCATTGCGAATAAATTATTATCGAATGAAACTTTAACCGACTGGGAAACAAAAAAAAAGATCTACAATTTTTTTTCACCCTGATTTTTTATATAATTGCGCATAGCTAGAAATAGATTTATAATTCAGGTGTGTATTTAGTTATTGCATATGAAATAGAAAATGCATCAAACTCATTAATTTTCCCTTTCTGCAAAGTCAAGCGACCTTTCCCTTTCTCTCACTGACTCTCGGAGTGTGCGGTGTATCGTTGATAGTCGCGAGGGGCAGAGGCCAAGCTTTATGTCCAAGTCATTCACCTATGTTGGCCTAACAACGATATTATACCTCATGCTTTTCGCAGCCGTGCGAAGCGTGTCGTGAGATTTGTCTAGTATCGTCCTTTTTTCCAAAGATTATCAACAACGATTTATAGTCGCAATCTCTTTTCTAATTATTCTTCTCGCACAATCGATATTTGTAATTCTTAGATCAGTGTTAATAGTGACAAATTTTATTAATACATTATACAAAATATGTACACTCTACATTTTAATTAGTAAAAATTTAAAAATATTCTCTCTAAATTTGAATTAGTAAAAATGTTTACTAATTTGAATTAGTGACTGACTTTTTGCTTTTGAATTAATAAAATTTACTATAATAAATAGTTATTTCAACTCATTTATTAGTAAAACTTACTAATTCAAAAGCAAAAAGTCAGTCACTAATTCAAATTAGCAAGCATTTTTGAATAATAAAATTCGTCTTAGGATTTCAATTATTTTTAATACAATTTTTCAGGAATTGATATGATACCTAAGTTTTGAACGTTCAAATGAATGAAATATTTTTTATTAAAGATATTTTAATAAATTACTAATCATAAAAAAATTTAAAAACTGAAATTTTTCGTTTAAAAACTCAGTAATTAATTTTTTGGTTAGTAAACCAAAATAATTGCAATAAAAATTTAATTTTTAGAAGAAATAAATAAATTTCGTTCATTTGAACGTTCAGAACTTTAGGATCTTGAATTGATAAAAAAATGTGATTCTTAAAATTTTAATTTCTATTCTACGAAAAAATGAATTATTTTTAAAATTCTTTGAAAGAATTCAATTATTTACAAAAAATATTAGAATTTTTCACAGAAATTCAATTATTTTCAAATATTTTAATACAATTGTACGAAAGAAATCAATTATTTTAAATAAAATTTTAATTAAAAATTTTTGTTTTTAAATAATTCAATTATATTCTTTTAGATTAGGGAGTGAATTTATCATTCGGAAATTCGGTGGGCTCGTATCCCACCATGCTAACCAATTTTTTCTGAGTTCTTTGATAATTTTAAATTATTAATTGATTTCGAAAAAATATTTTCTGAAAAAGCAGGTTTCTGTATTCAGGATGGCTGTGCTGTCGATACATATGAAACTCAAGAGCTTAATAAGAATTATTTTGAGATTGATTCGGATAATTGATCAATTCTTTCACATTAATATTAATAATTTCCGAATGATAAATTCACTCCCTAATCTATAATTAGCCTATGTAATTGAAAAATTAGGTTTATCATCTTCAAGAAACTCCCTACATTATCATGAAATAATGCAGGGAGGTATAGTATATATCAGGGAACTCGGAGAATCTTGGGGTGCATGTAGCTCAGTGGTCAGAGCAGTCTACCGGCAATAGAAAGGTCGTGGGCTCGTATCCCACCATGCTAACCAATTTTTTCTGAGTTCTTTGATAATTTTAAATTATTAATTGATTTCGAAAAAATATTTTCTGAAAAAGCAGGTTTCTGTATTCAGGATGGCTGTGCTGTCGATACATATGAAACTCAAGAGCTTAATAAGAATTATTTTGAGATTGATTCGGATAATTGATCAATTCTTTCACATTAATATATTCTTTTAGATTTTATTAAAATTCTTCCCAAGAGTTAAATTATTTACATAAAAAATTCTTTAAAAAAATTCAATTATGTCGACAAAATATCATTAAATAATAATAATAATAATAATAATAATAATATAATAATTAATTAATAAAACTCATCGAAGAATTTAAATTACTATTCATGTTATTTTCAATCAATAAAAGAAAAAATGCAATTGTTTTTAAAAATAACAAAATTTTTGACTGAAATTTAATTCTTTTTAAAGATTTAAATAAAATTTTCTGCAATTATTCAATTATTTTAATAAATTATAAAATTTTTTACAGGAAATCAATTATTTTTGAAAATATTAATAAAATTTTCCGCAATAATTAAATTATTTTCGTAAATAATGAAATTTTTCTCAGGAATTCAATTATTTTTGAAAATGTTAATAACATTTTCCGCAATAATTCAATCATTTTCGTAAATAATAAAATTCGTCTTAGCATTTTAATTATTTTTAATACAGTTTTTCAGGAATTAATAAAAAAATGTAATTCTTAAAAATTTAATTTCTATTCCTCGAAAAAATGAATTATTTAAAAAAGGTTTTATTTTTAAAATTCTTTGGAAGAATTCAATTATTTACAAAAAATATTAGAATTTTTCACAGAAATTCAATTATTTTCAAATTTTTTAATAAAATTGTACGAAAGAAATCAATTATTTTAAATAAAAGTTTAATTAAAAATTTTTGTTTTTAAATAATTCAATTCTATTCTTTTAGATTTTATTAAAATTCTGCCCAAGAATTCAATTATTTACATAAAAAATTCTTTAAAAAAATTCAATTATGTCGACAAAATAGAAAAATTATTCCTGAAAATTCAATTATTTTGAGACATTTGAATAAAATTCTTTGCTAAATTCAATTATCGTCAAAAATAAAAATATTTTTTACAAAAATTAAATTATTTTTGAAAGTAATAAATGTCTTTTTGGAAATTCAGTTAATTTTACAAATTTTAATAAAATCGTTCGTATTAATTCAATTATTTACATAAATAATAATATGCTTTTTAGGAAATCAATTATTTAAAAAAAAAATTTAATAAAACTCCATACAGACATTTAATTATTGTCAAAAATTTTAATAGAATTCATTGTAAACTTTATTTATTTTATATTTTTCATAACTTTTCGCAATTCAATGATTTTCACTATCAACTTGATTCATAAAATTTTCAAACAGGATTCAACTACTTAAACAATTTTTTTTGGATTAATCTTATGGTAAGAATTTAATTTTTGGCATTAATATTAAAAATTTCACCGTAATTCAATTATTTAAATTAGAATTTGCAAAAAATTAGCCTCTAAATAAATCAATTATTAAATTTTTTTTATAAAATTCTTTGCAGGAATTAAATTACATATTTTTATAAATATTCAAATTCATTCTTTTCATGAATTAAAAATTCGTTGCAGGAATTCAATTTATTAGCAGATTAAGAAAGAAGCAAATACTTTTGATGGAAATTAGGAAAAAGTCGGGAAAAATAAAATATAGAATAGAACTTTTGTGCGTTTTGTGAAGTATCTAAAACGAATTTTTTTGGTCGTCAAGTTTAATTTTTCGATAACTGCTTTTTAACTACTTTTTTTTAGTTTGAGAGCTATTTTTAAAACTAATTATCAAGTGCGAAATCTTATATTTTATATAATTGAATTAATCGTCATTTTTCTTCAATTAAACTTATTAGTGAATTAAAAATTATTATTTTTAATGAAAATAATTTTTGGTTGCCTGTATAGCAAAGTTATTTATGTTTCATTCAAACAAACTCTCTAAATTTGAATTAGTAAAATTTTTTACTTATTTGACTTAGTGACAGATTTTTTGCTTTTTAATTAGTAAGTTTTACTAATTAATAGTAATTTTTACTAATTTATTCGTAAAATTTACTAATCTATTTGTGAAATTTACTAATTCAAAAGCAAAAAGTCAGTCACTAATTTTAATTGTAAAAAAAACGTTTATGCTAAATCTAAAATAAATAATAAAAATAATACATATTATTATATTATTACTATTTTTATTATTAAATTTGACAAAATAATTTTTTTTATTATTATTTTTTTATTATAATAAAGTAATAATAAACAAAAAATAATAATACAATGAACAGTAATGTTTTGAATAATAGAAAAATACGAAATGGAAAAAATTTTGTGGTGAGAGTATAATGTGTGATAATTCCCTGAAGATATGAATAAAAGTTATTTGCCGAGAAATTACATTTTCATCTCTAAGTAATGAACGAAAACAAATTATGTAATTCTCATATTATATATGAAACATCGATTTCTCTTATCTGTGGAAAAAAATTGAGGGGTGTAGGCGAACGTAATTCAATCTGTGATCAACCTCCACTGGGGGCGTATTTTTTATCAAAACAATATTTCAATTTTTTAAAAATACGTATCTCAAATCATTTTTTTTTCACTGAGATTACAGTACGTATTTATATTTCGATCCAACGAAATCTTATTTCTCCAATTGAAAGCAAGATTTATATTTAAATTCAAGAATTATATTTATTTAAATATAAGTTATTAATTTTGCTTATTTAATTATAAATATATAATATAAATATTTAATCAATTTATTATTTTTTCATATAAAAAATAGGATTTTCAAAAATTCAATTTTTTTTATTTATTACTCAAAGAATTAAATTATTTTCAAAATTTTTTAATTTTGTTCATGTTTTTTCAAAAATAATTTGTCAAAATTCAATTATTTTCAATGTCTACTGTTTCAAAAAATTTTCACAAAAGAATTCAATTAATTAAAAGGAAATTTTAATAAAATTTCGTCTCAAGAATTCAATTATTTTCAAAAGTAGTACAATTCTTTGCCAAAAATCAAATTATGTTCAAAAATGTACAAAAATTCTCGTCAATTTTCAATTACTTTTATAAATAGTAAAATTTTTCTCCGACATTCAAACATTTCTGAGAAATTTTAATAAAATTCTTGGCAGAATTTCAATTATTTTAAATATATGAACAATTTTTATCAAATTTATCGAAAAATGAAATTATTCTGAAGAATTTAATTAAAATTTGTCTAGATTATTCTTATTTAATATTATTTAATATTATTATTTAAAAATTTGTTTATAAAATTCTTTATGAAAATTCAATTATTTAATGAAATATTTATTTTATAGTCAAAAAATTCAATTATTAAATACAAATGTTTCGAATATTCCACATAAACAGTCAAAAATTTTTCCAAAAAATAAAAAATTTAAAAAATCATTACAGAATTTTAATTATTTTTAATACAATTTTAATCGAGTTTCTCAAAAATTCTTTAAAATTTTATTAAAATTCATCGAAAGAATTCTATTATTTAAAAAAATTTGTTGATATAATTCTTTACCAGAATTGATTTTGAAGAAAAATTGAATTATTTAATAAATTATAATTGTATTTATTTAAGTAATTGAATTCTTGTAGAATTGTCTGATAATAATTGATTTTTGAAATGGTTTTCAGTCAAAATTTTAGATAAGATTTGATTTTTTTTATTTCCTTATATATATTTAATTGAAGAATTTACGAATAATTAAAATTTCGTAAAATTGAATATTGTAAACAAATAGATTTGAAAATTGTTAAAAAAATGTATTACAATTTTTCTAAATATTTGAATTTTTGAGAAAAATTGTATTATTTATAAAGATAAATTGAAATTTTGACTAAAATATTTAAAAATTTTGAACATAATTTGATTTTTGCGAAGAATTTAATACTTTCGAAAATAATTGAATTCTTGAGACTAATTTTATTAAAATTCATTTTAAATAATTGAATTCTTTTGTGAAATTTTATTATTCAACAATGAAAATAATTGAATTTTGACAAATTTCTGAAATTCAGAAAATTCTAGGAAGAGTTTTATTAAAATTATTTTGAAAAAAATTGAATTGTTACAAAAGAATTTCATTAAAATTTTTGTAAAAAATTTAATTCCTTGAAGAATATATGACAAAAATAAAATAATTGAATTTCTGAAAAGAATTTTACAATTTTCAAAAATAATATCTGCAATAAAATCTACTTTCTGCAAAAATTTAATTCGTTTTAGTGTCTTGAACTAAAATTCTTCTGTAAATCCATATTAAAAAATTTAACTAATTTCAGAACAATTTTAGTTGTTAAATTTTTTTAAAAATCTAAGTTTTAAAATTTCTAATCAAATTCATTTAAAATTGAAATTCTACAAATTTTCTAATCAAATTCATTTAAAATTTAAATTTTACCAAATTTCCAATAAAAATCTTTTTAAGTTAATTTAATTATGAAAATCGTAAACGCAACTCTCTTAAAATTGAATTAATTTTGAAATATTTAATTAAAATTAGTTTTCAAGAATAAATACAATTAGAAACAACAATTTTCCAGGATTTCGGTAGAAATTCCCCGACATTTCCAGGATTTTCCAATTCTTATAAAATTCCCTGACATTTCCAGGCTTTCCAGGTTGCGTGGCAACCCTGAATTAAAAAATAAAGACAGACAATTCCAAAAGAAAAAATGTTTCCCCCCAGCAATAACTCATTGGAAAGAATCAATAAATAGAGAAGAGATAAGAGATCCAAACTGAACCTTAAAATAACTTCTTTCATGTACGTAAATTAAATTTTCTAAGAACAGTTTCTCAGATGTTGGCACTTTTAGCGAAGAAGAACGCTCGTGTTGTTCGTGGCAGTTAGAACAGTTGGAGAATAAAAAAAAGGAACAGAAAAGAGAAAAAAAGGCAGGAAGGCAGAAAACGGAGAGAGAGAGATTCGCGTATATAAAATAAAATCCCAAGAGAGAGAAAAAGAGAGGGAGTTAAATAGAAGGAAAGGAAAAGTCTCTACCTGAGCCATCACGAGTCACGACCTTAACTCCGAGAGTCTAAGAACTATAAGCATAAGACAAGAGAAAGAGTGAAGAGGAGGGAGGGACGGGGTTCAGCCACATTCTTAGACACCCCCCATCACTTGAAACTTTTGATGAAAACGAAAATTCAATAGGCGAGTTACAAATTAGAAATTAAAAATTTATCAAATTAATTTAACAAGCATGCAACATGAGAAATTTCAGGACCATGATAATTTTTAACTTCCTGAGTTTTCTATTTTTATTTTAATTTCATGTCTCGACTGCGAATAAATAGGAGAAAAGAAATTCCACATAGGGTCAATAAATAAGTAAATAAATAAATAATAAAAAAAAAATAAATAAAAATAATAAATAATAGAAAATAAAAAATAATATTATGGGTGAATTTTCTGAAAGTGACATTTTTGATGTCTCGATTAATTTTACAAAATCTACTCTTTAATAATTATTATCAATTTCCATAGTGAAAATTTAGCACTTATTTATCATTTTTAAAAGAAAATTAAATAATTTTATTCAACTTAATTTACGTAATAACTAAATTACTTTCATCTCCGAAACCTTTTCAACATTTCTCCAATAGGACTTCTACAATAAAATTCAATTTTCATCGTTTTTTTCAAATTCTCAGAAATTTTTTTAAAATATTGTCAGAAAGTACAATGTTTTTTCTATCATTATGTGCATTTTAAAAATTTGTAGACCTCACTTTTATTTTTGATAAAAATGTTTAAACTTTGTCTTCAGTTTTAGGTAAAAATTACTTTACAATGATTACTGACATTTTATACTTTAAAAATATCTTAAACAAAATTTTAATGCACATTAAAATAAAGCTGAGAATCTCACTGATTTTTCTATATTTTATCCATAAAAAGGAGAAAAATTATTTCTGTTATAAATAATCGAAATTTACATTTTTCTCCGAGTAAAAATTAATTTCATCTCCGAAGCATTCCTTTTTTATAAATAACTGAATGTAGAAGTAAATTTAACGGAATATTTCGATGGTAATATAAATTGAGGGTGTGAGATTTGTATGTTTTATTAAAAAACATATTTTAATTGCGCCCTAATGTATACAAATATAAAAAAAAATTTATTTTTCATCTTCGAAGCTTTTCATCTCCGAAGCCTTTTCCTTGAAATATGCTAGTTTTTCTTTTGTTTTTAGTATTTACCTGCATTGCTTTGAAAAAATTAACCCAAATTACCATTAAATCAAATACTTTAAATACATTTATATTTTCATCCAATTGAATATATTTGGTATTAAAATATACAAATTATTAATTTTTAAGCAGTGTAATTTTATTTTCGATTTCGTGGACGCGATATTAGCGTGAATTTTTAATAGAAAAGCTCGCCAATGAAATAAAATTAATTTAATGGAGCAACAATAATATTTTTCAAATGAAAAAAACTTTAATATTTTTAAGAATTAATTTTGCGCAACCTAAAAATCTTACTCTTGAGTATGAAATTAAGTACCTAGTTTTAATAGAAAAAACCATATAATTGAAGAAAAAAATTAATTGAAAAACTGAAATTTAAAAGTGTCACTTTCAGAAAATTCACCCATATAATAAAATAAATAAATTTGATAATTTAATAAAAATATAATAAATTTAATAATTTATTAAATTATTAACTTAATAATAACTTAATTAAATAAATAAATTAACTACATACGTTACTAACTCTCAGGATTTTTTTTTGGATTTAAAAATATTTACAGAAAAATAAACTGCTCTGTTAAAATTTAAATATTAAATACCCCTTTTTTGCACAGTGTATTATAGGACCGATTGAGAGAAGAATGAAAACAAGAATTAATAATTGAATGTCGAATCGAATGTATATATGCAATTTCTATATATGAACGATTTGCGGGCAATAGCAGCAGTTATCATTAACCACAATCTAAAACAGCAAATTCTGAGATGACGTCACATAATCAAGTTCCATAGTTTCAAACTAGGCCATGGTCACTAGTGTTGTCTCTTTTCTATATATGTTTATATTGGCCATAGGGTAAAAGTAATTTCCAAAAAATTTAATCATTAAAATTTATGTTCCCGAAAACTGTAATCAAACTAAAATTGCGAAACTTAATATACAACTAACGAAGAGTAATCGTTATTTCAGTGTTTCTGATTTTTATTTTTATTATTATTTTTATTATTATTATTTTTATATTATTAATATTTTTATTATTATTATTATTATTATTATTAATATTTTTATTATTATTATCATTATTATTATTAATATTTTTATTATTTTTATTATTTTTATTATTATTATTATTACAACTACCATTACTAACATTATAATTGTTTATGCTTCTTTTTTGTCTGTTTAACTCAATATTATATTCCAATTTTAAAAATTAAATAAATGCATAATACAATACTGTGTTTTTATTTTTTTATTAAACAAATATTCGGGACGATATTATTATTTATCAAATTATTTTAATTTAAAATAAATTAGAATATATATTCTAATAAGTTTATTTAAAATAAACGAATTATAAATAAATAAAGAGCACATTCATAAACAAAATTTTTTTCGACAATTTAATTAGAGAGGAAATGATTTTAAAGAATTTTTATGATATTGCATAAGGAAATTATTTTGCATTCAAGAATATAATAATATAAAGAATGAGAATTTCATCTTTAGTTGGGGAATGTGCACATATAATAAAATTGTAGAACTATATAAGAGAAAGTTATCTTCTTATCTGGCTCATCATTTGAAATTTTGTAGACTCACTGTTAGTCAAATTTCTATTTCAACTAATTAGTGTCTCAGCATTAATTGCCACAACTGTATATTTCGAATTGTTTGAACACAAATATAAGAGGAGAAAAAAACCGATTTTTTTTCTCTAAAAAGAAAATCAGTTATTTAATTTTTATCAAAGAAAAAAATATTATTTAACATTAAATTTAATTGCATAATTATTAACTATATAATTATTTAACATTTAATTTAATTTTTTAAAAAATTTAATTTAAACACTGGTTAACATTATTAATAATATCAGGCTTTGCACTCGTTAATTAAATTAAAACAAGTTCAGGGTTATCAGAACAATTTGATTAATTCCCTGACTTTCAGAAAAAAATAATTCTGCAAAACTATATACGAGAATTTAAAAAATAAGATTTAAAAGAAAAAAATTAAATTCTATGAAATATAAAATTTATTTCAATGAAATTTGACGAAATTTTCAATTGCTTCAATTTTTACATTCTTATTTAAAATTATTTTTGGGAGTTCGAGTAATGTTGGAAAAATTCTAATTACTATATTTTATAAAAACCCAACATTTTCAGAATTTCCAAAAAACATTATTTAGAACTTCAATAATTTTATAGTTTAATTAAAATTTAAATATTTATCATTTATTTTCCACCCAGGAATTAAAAATTTCTATAATTTAAATATAAAGCAATTTTAAATTCAACTATTCTTATAAATTGCAAATGTAATTCTTTTAGAATTCAATTATTTTTAGATTTTTTTGAGTAAAATTATTCAGAATTCAGAATTCACAATTCAGTTTTTAAAAATTTTGTTGAAAATTGATTAATGAAAATAAAAAAATTAAACAATAATACATAATTAATAAATAAAGTAAAAAAAATGTTTGAGAAATTTTTTTTATTTCAAAAATAAGTAGTCGACTAAAAAAATATGTTTGAGTTAAACAAATTTTATAATTGAATTAAACATAATTTTTATTAAATCAAATTTATTATGCATTGAATCAAAATTATTTTGGTTAATAGTTTTTCAAAAAAAAAAAATGCAAAAAAAGGTTTTATAGATAAAACAAAAATGTCGATTATAAAATTCTTATAGACACACTAAGAAATACTAATGTTAGTCATCAAAAGTCCATTTCCAATTAAGTAGCAAACGATGAGACGAAGATGAATCATTTGACTTTCTTGAAAAAAGAAATTCCGAACGATCACACAAGATAATTTTTTTAATATTTAAAAAAAGCTCCGAATATTTTTGTTTCTAATTATTCATCCACCAAAAATGATTTGGATAAAATAATTATTTCCAACTTTAATATGAAAATAAAAAGTCAAGTCACGATAGTATAGTTAGTAAATTTTAACTAAAATTTAATGGAAATTTATTGAGGTGAAAAAGGAAATTTTTCATTTTATTAAAAATCTGAAGACATACAGGGTTTGCCACACCCATTTTAACACAATTGAAGATGCACGTATATACGTGTATTGCTATTGTATCTCTGAAAACAGGATCTGAGTAACCCACGTACTCTAACTTAAACATGTATATCACATCGGAAGTATATATATATAATGCCTGTCCTTGAGACTGATAAGCAACATGAAACTTATTAAAAAAAAAGAAAAAAAGAAAAAAAAATGTTGATAAAACAGTTAATTACTTTATTTGTACAATATTCAATCCATTCAATTCAAAACGATGCAAAAAAAATATATCAAGGTTTAAATCCGTAAATATATTTTCTTCAAAAATATTCATGATCTCTATTTGAAATTTTAAAAGAATTTTTGTTGAAATGCAACTCGATTTTTGAAATCCTAACAAAAATTGTTTTACACTCAAAAGACAATATACTCGTTAAATTTGAATTAGTAAAAATGTTTATTAATTTGAATTAGTAACTGACTTTTTGCTGTTAAATTAGTAAATTTCACAAATAAATTAGTAAATTTTACTAATAAATTAGTAAAAATTGCTATTAATTAGTAAAATTTACTAATAATTTAAATTAGTAACTGACTTTTTGCTGTTAAATTAGTAAATTTCACAAATAAATTAGTAAATTTTAAAATAAGTTAGTAAAAATTGCTTTTAATTAGTAAAATTTACTAATAATTTGAATTAGTAACTGACTTTTTGCTGTTAAATTAGTAAATTTCACAAATAAATTAGTAAATTTTACTAATAAATTAGTAAAAATTGCTATTAATTAGTAAAATTTACTAATAATTTAAATTAGTAACTGACTTTTTGCTCTTGAATAAGAAAATTTCACAAATAAATTAGTAAACTTTACTAATAAATTAGTAAAAATTGCTATTAATTAGTAAAATTTACTAATAATTTGACTTAGTAACTGACTTTTTGCTCTTGAATTAGTAAATTTCACAAATAAATTAGTAAACTTTACTAATAAATTAGTAAAAATTGCTATTAATTAGTAAAATTTACTAATAATTTGAATTAGTAACTGACTTATTGCTTTTGAATTAGTAAATTTCACAAACAGATTAGTAAATTTTACTAATAAATTAGTAAAAATTACTATTAATTAGTAAAACTTACTAATTTAAAACCAAAAAATCTGTCGCTAATTCAAATTCGTAAATATTTTTACTAATTCAAATTTAGAGTTTTTTTGAATGAAACATAAATAACTTTGCTATACAGGCAACCAAAAATTATTTTCATTAAAAATAATAATTTTTAATTCACTAATAAGTTTAATTGAAGAAAAATGACGATTAATTCAATTATATAAAATATAAGATTTCGCACTTGATAATTAGTTTTTAAAAAGTAGCTCTCAAACTAAAAAAAAGTAGTTAAAAAGTATTTATCGAAAAATTAAACTTGACGACCAAAAAAACTCGTTTTAGATACTTCACAAAACGGACAAAAATTCTATTCTATATTTTATTTTTCCCGACTTTTTCCTAATTTCCATCAAAAGTATTTACTTCTTTCTTAATCTGCTAATAATTTGAATTCCTGCAACGAATTTTTAATTCATGAAAAGAATAAATTTGAATATTTATAAAAATATGTAATTTAATTCCTGCAAAGAATTTTATAAAAAAAAATTAATAATTGATTTATTTAGAGACTCATTCTTTGCAAATTCTAATTTAAATAATTGAATTACGGTAAAATTTTTAATATTCATGCCAAAAATTGAATTCTTACCATAAGATTAATCCAAAAAAATTGTTTAAATAGTTGAATCCTGTTTGGAAATTTTATGAATCAAGTTGATAGTGAAAATCATTGAATTGCGAAAAGTTATGAAAAATATAAAATAAATAAAGTTTGTAATGAATTCTATTAAAATTTTTGACAATATATAAATGTCTGTATGGAGTTTTATTAAATTTTTTTTTAAATAATTGATTTCCTAAAAAGCATATTATTATTTATGTAAATAATTGAATTAATACGAACGATTTTATTAAAATTTGTAAAAATAACTGAATTTCCAAAAAGACATTTATTACTTGCAAAAATAATTTAATTTTTGTAATAAATATTTTTATTTTTGACGATAATTGAATTTAGCAAAGAATATTTATTCAAATGCCTCAAAATAATTGAACTTTCAGGAATAATTTTGCTATTTTGTCGACATAATTGCATTTTTTTAGAGAATTTTTTTCTGTAAATAATTGAATTCTTGGGAAGAATTTTAATAAAATCTAAAAGAATAATTGAATTATTTAAAAACAAAAATTTTTAATTAAAATTTTATTTAAAATAATTGATTTCTTTCGTACAATTTTAATAAGAAATTTGAAAATAATTGAATTTCTGTGAAAAATTCTAATATTTCTTGTAAATAATTGAATTCTTCCAAAGAATTTAAAAAATAAACCTTTTTTAAATAATTTATTATTATTTTATTTTTAATTATTAAAATAAGATATTTCTCATTAAAATTTTATCAAAAAAAATTTTTACATAATTCTATTATTGTAAAAATTGTATAAAAAGTTTGTTAAATAATTCGTTTTTTCGAAATTTTTTTTAAATGCTAGTCTAAAATAATTGAATTCCTGTGAAAATTATATTAATTATGAAAATTATTGAATTTTGGATGAATTTTATCAATTTTTTTTTTAATAATTGAATTCATTTGGGAAATTTTCTGAAAACAGTAAATATTGATATTTAAAAATATTTTTCTTTATTGACTACTTATTTTTAGGTGAAAAAAAATTTTTCCTTTTTAATTTTGTACTATTTTTTACATCAGAAATTAAAAATGGAGAAAATTCTCGTTTACCATTTTTGAAAACAAAAACAAAAATTTTTAGAGTTACATTCCAAAAGATTCGAAAAATTTGCGACGAAAAGAAAGAAAAAAAATTCTCAATTGCATAAGACTTTAGTGAAAGTGATCTTAACTATTCTCTTTGAAGAAAAGGATCTCTAATGAGTTTGAAAATTAAAGTGTCTGCGATGCGATTCAGTTATCTCTTACGATAGCAATAATAATACATCCCCCCCTTCTTTTTTTTTGCAATATAATATTACAAGTAGGAGGAGGTTTTTATGTGTGGGAGTTTATAAAGTTCTCGCTCTTGAAAATTATATATACACACATCTCCTCTGCGAATTATCCTATATATCGACATTTTGCCCCATTCAATTACATTATGCGTATGTATATAATGCGGAAATTTTATTTTAGAAGCTACCTTCTTCTTCCTATATACCGCATATTACAGTTGAATAATAACATATTATTTTTCAGTTATGAAAGTTCACTTTCATTATTGTTGAAGAAAAATATTAATTGAAATCGAATTCTTTTGAAGGAGAAAATAATAATAATAATAATAATAATAATAATACACAAAAAATAAATCGTTCCCTTATCAATAAAAAATAATTAATTATTGAAAATGTGCCTAAGATTGTTTTTTTACCAACTGTTAAGTCGAATTAAAAGGAATAAAAAGTTGTGACAGGAATAAATCCCACCGAGATTCGAACCCCTATCGAACTTTTATAAAAGTTCTTTGCAAACTAATCCTTCAGGCTGAGACCTAATTTTCTTCAGGAGAAGAATAAATAAATATTAAAAAAAAAATAATGTTCCAAAAGTTTCAAACGTTCAAATGAACGACAATATTTTTTTTCATTCTTCTAATTTGTATTTCATTAACAAGAAAATTATTTCTTAGGTTAAGACAAATTTATATTCAACTAAATATTGTTTGATTTCAATTATTTTTCTTTTCTGGATAGTAATTTTCAAAAACACTTAGGATGGAAAAAAATTTCGTTCATTTGAACGTTCAAAACTTTAGCCACATAAAAAAATAGTGAAGTGAATTAATATTATTAATATTAATATCAATAGTGGTAATAATAATAATAATATGTATTTTAAATTAAATTATAATAAATTAATTTTCTCAAACATACATAAATTATTTCTGTCTTTTTATTAAACTATGTTTAACAACTATTTTAAGTTAATTCAAATTTCTCTAAAAATATTTGTTATTAATTTTAAAATCTTAGGCATTTATTATTATACAAAAAAATTATTTGATTGCAATAAACGATTATTTGTTTATTAACAAATAATTATTTATTCTACGGCAACAAATTTTAATAAAAATAAAAAAATTGTTAATAAAATAGAAATTTCTTCAAATTCATTAGTAAAATTCACCTACAATTCAAAAGCCAAAAGTCAGTCACTAATTACAAATTAGTAAACATTTTGACTAATTTAAATTTAATGACCGTAAAAATAAATTTATAATTAAGTACTTCTATTTAAAAAAATAATTTCCTTGCACTCAAAAAAAAAAATTTGTTTATGTGCGATCTCAATTATTCAACTATTTTCAAATGTCATTGAAAACTTGAAAAATTGTCATAACATTATCATCAGTTGAAACAATCATGAAAATTAACAAACATTATTTCAAATTGCCGCACATATATTATTTTTAATATATAAATAAAACTGAAAAAAGAAACAATATTCTATTTTACTAAAAAGTCAGCTGAAAAATAAATTATCCGTTTTTCCCTAAAGAGTCTATAATTTCGTATAAATATGCGAGAAAATTTATATTTCCAATTTTATAAACGATAATTATAAATTTTAAACATTCGATTCCGAGAATGTTGGCAATATTTTTATTTAATTTCCACAATAATAATGTAGAAAAAACCAATCGTCTATTGAAAGTGAAATAATAAAAAGTGCTTTTTCAACAATATCGAAACGTCGTTAAAAATTATACTTTTAATGCTTAAACTAAACATTCTTTTAAAAATAGACACAGGAAATTGTGTATTGACAGTTTTATATCAAAAGTTTTATGATACTTTGCTGTATATATAATAATATCTAAAATGAAAAGTTTTCAAAAGTTAAAAACATCAGGAAAGAAAAATGACTGTTTTTAATTTTTTGTAAATAAATATGCGGGGAAAATTATTGTTGTGTTTATTATTCTTTTTTTCTCTATTTCATAAATAATATATTATAAATTATTAATTATTATTATAATTATTATTATTAATAATTATATTATTATTAATTATATTATTATTAATAATTATATTATTATTCATAATTATATTATTATTCATAATTATATTATTATTCATAATTATATTATTTATTTAGTAGTAGAAAACGGACTGATAAAAAAAAATTTTCCTCATATTCTTTATTTATTGTTATTAATTTATTTTTTAGTAGTAAACGGGCTGATAAAAATATCCTTTCGTTGTATTTTCATGCTAAAATAATATTTTCAATTTTCCCAGAATTTTTCACGAAACAAATAATAATAAAACCAAAAAAAATAAACTTTCGCGATAAAAAGTTGTGTGATGTAATGTTTATTTTCCATTATTTAATTAAATAAAAATATTTTTCTTGTCACGAAAATTGAAAACAAAATAAAAAAAAATATATTGTCACCAAAATTTTGATAAAAATTTTTAAAAGAAAAACCTGTTTATTTTGTCACATATACACACGTCATGTATTTGTATTTCTATCACGATTATCAAATATCATAAAAGGTTAATGATCAAAGAAGAAAATAACATTTTTTTTTCTTTTGGCCAAGAGAGAGAGAAAATAGCTTTTACAGAAATAGTAACAAGGAATCTGTTTTCAGGGAGAAAAAGAGAGAATGAGAGAGAGAATATTATTCAAGTATATATATATATGTTACGAGCGAAAGTTGAGTGTTGAGAGAGTATATAACTAGTGCGAAATTCGTATACCTATTTTTAATAAATTAAATCATTTACATTAATACAAGTTCGATTCGAAGTGTTTTGAACTTTCTATTTTGCTATTTCTAGAGTCATATAGGAGATATTACGTTGCACTGTAATTATAAAACATTAGCGACCAATGATCATAATTAGATAACAATATTTCCGAACAGAGAAAGAGAGAATATATTACGTAAAAATAAATTTAAATATCTTTTTATGTTTCAAATTCACTTCCATTTTTTTCACTCGATATATCACATATGTAAAAATAATAAAATTAATGTCTCTTGAAAATTTCCCTTCTTCACGATTTCATAATAAAAAAATATAATAAAAATCTAAATTTTTAATTTAATGACACGACCGATTGATATAAAAATTTCCTTAATATTTATCAAATTCATTTATTCACCGCGCACATTTCAAATGCATAATCAAATTAATGTCATTTAATTTCAGTATTTCTCTGTCAAAGGGAATTATTTTCCATTTCAGGAGAATTGTAATCGCAATTAATTACTAAATAGAAATCTAAATTTGTTATTAATTTTATAAAAGTAGCAATTTATTATTATTCAATTATTTAAAATACTTTAAAATTCGAATTAACTAGTTATTAATTTGAAAAACAAAATTAATTCATAAATAAAATTAACATCGAAATTAATCATTAATTGAATTCAATTTGATATCCTTGGAAAAACAAGTTGCTAAAGTTTTGAAAGTTCAAATGAACGAAATTTCTTTCCATCCTTAAGTGTTTTTTTGAAAATTACTATCCAGAAAAGAAAAATAATTCAAATTAAACAATATTTACATCAGAATTAATTTGTTTTAATCTAAAAAATAATTTTGTAAATCAAATACAATTAGAAAAAGTAAAAAAATATTGTTGTTCATTTCAACGTTCGAAAACTGTCGAAATCGATTGAAAAAATTTAACTATCATTAAAAATTAATTTTTAGTTCAATTAAAATCGAAATAAATAGTAACCAAATTTCAAAAAAATCGAAATTAATTATTGAATTAAAATCGAAATTAAATTATTACTTAAATCAAAGTAGCAGTTCATTGTAAAGTAATTAAACTGCAATCACAATTAGGTACAAATTAAATTTAATAAAAATCGAATTGAATGCTCAATAAAATAAAATTAAATTCGACATTAACAATTAAATAAAAATATCAGTTTATTGTAAATTAATTAAACTACAATCACAATAAATTACTAATTTAATTTAATAAAAATAAAATTGAATGCTTAATTAAATTAAATTCGACATTATCAATTAAATAAAAATCGTAATTAAAAATCGAGAAAAACTACCTAAAAAATTATACAGTGGAAAATTTCCCTTCTGCCGGAAAGCAAGGGAAATAAGGAATACATTATCTCTCTATAAAGAAAAATATTGATTGTGAATATAAAGTTCAAAATTCCCAAGTGGAATTTTTTTTAGATTAGGTCCTCGATATTATGGAGGAGTCATGAAGAGGAAAAGAAATTGGAACAGATCGATAGTTTGTCTTTCTCAACGCCAGGTTACTAAACTTCGATTCGCCCACATTCTCAGAAACGCATATTTTATTGATATAACATTTTATGTCTACAATGTGATAACAATAATCATATTATCAGTTCGAACATTAATAATAATCTTGAATACAAAAATAATGCGTAAGTAATCAATACACCTGTATTTTGAAACATTTTTCCCCCTTAAATTAATTCGAAACTAAAAAAAAGAAAAAAAAAGAAAAAAAAGAAAAAATAAATGTTAGGAAAATAATATTGATCTAGTTTTTATTTTGTGATACTTTTGGAAATATAAAATCTATACTCGAATCATCAAACGTGGTCATTGTAATATAACCTTTTTAAAAATACGCTTGAATGAACAAAACTTATGGTCACCTGGCACCGCTCGTTTTCTGTGGCAATAAACAAATTATTGAAAAATGTAATTTTAATCAAATTTCACCACAAAATGTTCTTATCGAAAAGAATTAAATTTTACTCCACTTTAACTGCTTTTTAATGAATTTCTAACTTCTGTAGTAAAAATAATTTCCACCTACTTTTAGTATTCAGAATAAGGATCTTTTTTCACAACTGAAAAAATATTCAATCAATGAAAGTAAAATTGAAAGAATTTATGAATGAAAAAATAGAATTTTCTAGCTACGATTGCGATGGAAAAATGTTTCCCGCAAATGACTAATGAGTATTAATGACGTTAAATGTCAACTGATTTAATATTTTTTGTAAAAATTCTTTCAATACAGTAGACTTTCGAATTTTCGATGCTTAAAAGTTTACGATTAAATGAAAAAAATTTTCTAATTAGTATAAAATTGTGATTTTATTCTCAGTGTATAAACTTGAGAAAAAAATTAATTAATCTACGCTAAACGAAGTCTTAAAGAGAAACTAGTGTTTTAAATTATCGATTTCTTTCTAGTTAAGAACAAGAAGCAGCTAGAAAAAAAGTTACGATAAAAAGTGTGTGAATGACAGGACAATTGTGATATTGTCTCTCTGTGATAAAATGACATCGTATCATTTACGAGTTTTTCTGTATCACTTTTACAGACATAGTACTCTTAATTGTCATTTAAAAAAAACCACTATCTAAAAAAGCCTATTTCTCTTTAAAATTTATGACATGTTACAAGTGTGACGTAAATGAAAGCTGGAGTACGCGCAAAAGCACAAAACCTGGAGGGATCCATTTGGATTTTCTAACCTCGCCCACAGGTTTTTTTTTCAAATTACTAATTTCGAATATTGATATCTTGGGTGAGGTACAAATACCTGTATATACATATATATATATGTGTAACTGACTCCAAGTAACCGGCTTGTCGTTGCTATTGAAAACCGGTATTTTCGAAATCTCAAGATGGTAAACGAGGAGAGGAATCGGAGCATAAAATTTAAAAATGCCAAAAAACTTACAGTCCAAATGTTTTTTCTTGGGTCCTATCATTTCCTCGGTGGTTGCTTTACAAACAGCTTTTGCAAGGCCCTGTCCAGCAATGCTGTGCCTTGCTGCCAATAATCTGTCGCTTATCGTTTGTCCCGCCATACTGGAGTTATTTCGCCTAAAATCGTGCCGTTCTGTTCCGTCCTGATCCTTTAAAATTATTGTACACTATATCCTCTTGTTCTTGAATGATCTCTATTGAATATTTCTTCTTTTCCGACGGATATTTAAAGCACCTGTTTTTTTCTTTCTTTCTAATATACAACACACGATAATGACACAAAAAACTTGGCACCCACCACCTCACGCACACTTGAGTAAACACCGATAACGATCACTCCACCTTCCGGTCCAGCTTAACCCTTTTACGCCCTTTTTATCAAGTTCCCGTACTTGTCCTGTTAATTCTCCAGTCTCTTTCTCTCTCTATCTATCTCTCTCCTTCTTTTCTCTCTCTTCCTTTGCGCGATTTTATATGATCGCTCCAAACTGAGCTGAGCGAGCTCTCAGCGTCAGCTGGAGACAGGTTCAACAATTGTGATGTAATTCAACGTTCCGCCACTTTAGCGCTGCCGTTGGCGGCCATTTTGAATTCACTTGCGCGCATGCCCGGGGGAAATCGTGTTTTTGTTATTGTACACGTTGTTTTCATGTAAACAAAACATTTTTAGTTTTCTATTATTATTCGTTGATGATTAACAATTTTTTAGCACTTTTCTAATGTGTAGTGAAATTTACTCTAAGTTCCGGTAAATGTCAGAAGTAGTTAAAACTATCGCTGATGGAGAGAGTGGTGAACATAACCACATTTAGTTTTTGAATAAACTATTTATATTTGTAAATATATTTTATCATGAGCTGTAAAGTAAGACAACTGGTCCACAAAAAGGTATTTTTGTTTATTTCACTTTTTATTTTACAATTTTTTTGTTTATAGACACAATTTTTTTTCCTGCTCGACACTTTGTAGGTTATGTTTGCTTTATTAATTTTTTAAACTTCTATTTTGCTGTTTTATTTATTTATTCTGTTAGTACACCTTTCCTGAGAGTGATAGTAAATTTATTTTTTAATTAAAATCATGCCATTGAGTTGACAATTAAATTATTTGACGAGTTATTATTTATTATTATTTATTTAATTAAAAATAATTTTTAGGTTGCTGAATGTCTACATCAAGTGGACTGTGTAAAAAATGTACAAACCTCGAATTTCCAACTAAAGCACAATGTTGAAAGGGGATTTTCCTTTAAATTACCATTGAAAAATAATGAATACGACGTTCTCACGTCAAATGCGGGACTAATAAATAATACCGATGATTATGTGAAAAATATTGAACACGGACAGAGGGAGAATAACAAATGGATATTATTTCAGTTGCACAGGAATCCTTATGTGAAGAATATTTTAGACAATAATACCAAAGAAATATCGCCACCCTCTAATCGGGAGATAAAAAAAATTGTAGTAGAATTCAGTTCGCCAAATATCGCAAAACCATTTCACGTCGGTCACTTGAGATCGACAATAATTGGCAACTTTATAGCTAACGTTAATCAATATCTAAATAATAATGTGACGAAAATAAATTATTTAGGCGACTGGGGAACACAATTTGGTTTCATTCAAATTGGACGTGAATTGGGAAATATTTCCCAGTCAACTCTTAAAAGTGATCCAATGAATAATTTATATAAAGCTTATGTCCATGCGAATAATTTGAGTCTTAACGATCCGAGTCTACTTGAAAGGGCGAAAGATATTTTTCGTAAACTAGAAGAAGGTGATGATGAAGTTTTAAAGGATTGGGAAATTCTGAGACGTTGTACAGCTGATGAGTTGAAAAATACTTATGGTCGATTGGGTGTTACTTTCGATGAGTATCACTGGGAATCGATGTATAATGCGAAAAAATTGAAACCACTTGTTGATAATTTAGAGCAGTTGAAATTATTGACAACTGACAGTGAAAATAGGAAAGTTATTTGTATAAATGAGAAAAATGTTCCACTTTTGAAAAGCGATGGTACGACATTGTATTTAATACGAGATATTGCAGCAGCTGTTGATAGATTTAAGGAATATGAATTTGATTCTATGTTTTATGTTGTGGACAATTCACAAAGTGAACATTTTACGAAAATTAAAAAATGCATCGAACTCATGCAATATCCGTGGTCGAATAGAATTGAACATGTTAAATTTGGAAAAATTCGAGGGATGAGCACGAGGAAAGGGACGGCTGTATTTTTAACTGACATTCTAGATGAAACGAGATTAGTTATGAGAGAGAAACAAATGCAATCTCCAAGTTAGTATTTTTTCTTTTTAATTTAATTTTAAAAATCATTGAATATTGCAGAGAATTTTATCAAAAAATTTGATAATAGATCTCCCTTCTAAAAATGATATTAAATTCTCGTGAAGAATTTTATTAAAATTTTTGAAAATCCTAATTAAATTCTTTTGAAGAATTTCTTTGACTTTTGTTAAACGAATGGAGTATCTTTTAAAAAATTGTAATTGAAAATTTTGAAAACAATTGGATTTTATGAAGAAGAATTTTATTAAAATTGTATTAAAAATAATTGAATTCTTGCAAAGAATTTTATTACTATTTATAAAAACAATTGAATTGTTCCGAAGAATTTATTAAAATTTTAGAAAATAAATTAATTTTACGTTAATATTTGAAGATTAAAATTCTATCGAGAAATGCTATTAAAATTGTTTTGAAAATAATTAAATTTCTGCAAAGGATTTTACTATTTATAAACATAAATGAATTATTGCAAAGAATTTTACTATTTATAAAAATAATTGAAATGTTTCAAAGAATTTATTAAAAATTTGGAAAAATAATGAACTTTTTATGAAGAATTTTATAGAAATAATTATCAATAATGAATATTTTTTTCTTTTTTATAAATATTTTGACAATAATTGAATTATTTTTAAAGAATTTAAAATTCTTATTGTTGAAATAGAATTTTATGGGAATTTTTGAAAATAATTAAATTCTTTCGTGTAATTTATGAAAATATTTTTGAATATTTGAATTCATACGAGGAATTTAATTAAAATTGTTTTGAAAATAATTAAATTTCTGCAATGGATTTTACTATTTATAAACATAAATGAATTATTGCAAAGAATTTTACTATTTATAAAAATAATTGAAATGTTTCAAAGAATTTATTAAAATTTTGAGAAATAATAAACTTTTTATGAAGAATTTTATAGAAATAATTATCAGTAAGGAATATTTTTTTCTTCTTTATAAATATTTTGACAATAACTGAATTATTTTTCAAGAATTTAAAATTCTTATTTTTGAAATAGAATTTTATGGGAATTTTTGAAAATAATTAAATTCTTTCGTGTAATTTATGAAAATATTTTTAAACATTTGAATTCATCCGAGGAATTTAATTAAAATTGTTTTGAAAATAATTAAATTTCTGTAAAGGATTTTACTATTTATAAACAAAAATTAATTATTGCAAAGAATTTTACTATTCATAAAAATAATTGAAAATAATAAAAATTTGTTTTTCTCTTTTATAAATATTTTGACAATAATTGAATTGTTTTTAAAGAATTTGAAATTCTTGTTGATATAGAATTTTATGGAAATTTTTGAAAATAACTAAATTCTTTCGTGTAATTTTATTTAAATTGGATTAAAAATAATTTAGTTCCTTCAAAGAATTGTAGTATTTATAAAAATAATTGAATTGTTTCGAAGAATTTATTACAGTTTTAGGAAATAAATAAAATTTATGAAAATATTTTAAAATATTTGAATTCATTCGAGGAATTTAATTAAAATTGTTTTAATAATAATTGAATTCCTGCAAAGAATTTTACTATTTAAAAAATTATTTAAATTCTTGTGAAGAATTTTACTATATTTATAAGAATAATTTAATTACTTTTAACGTTGGTAAAGTTTACAACGTTTATAGTCAACGATTTTAGAAAAAAATATTTTTTTAAGTAAAGTTTTATAAATTTTTGTAAGGAAAATTGTACGATTAATTTTTTTTTTGATAATGATTTACAAAAAAAATATTATTTTTATTAGTAGAAAAATAATTTTTTTCTTTCAATCGTTGATCATAAACGTTGCAAACTTCCCCGACGTTACTTTTAAAGGATTTATTAAAATTTCAATACAAAATTGAATTTTTTCAAAGTGTGTTAAAAATATTGCTAAAAATTGATCTCTTCCGAGGAATTCTATTAAAATTGTTTTAAAAATAATTGAAATCTTGCAAAGATTTTACTGCTTAAAAATGTAGAAATTTTTTTAAAAATTTAATTCTTTAGAAGTATTTATTAAAATTTTAGAAAATTATTGAATTTTTTCGTGAAATTTTATTAAAATGTTTTAAATATAAACAGTAAGAATTAATTTTGTACTTAATAAGTGGTTTTTTTTAATTTTGACTATGAAATTATTTAAAAAATTTATATTTCAAAATAAAAAAATGTAATTTGCATAACAACAAATTGAATAACACGTTCCACGCGTGACATTTGATAGTTATAAATAAAATTCAACAATAATTAATTTCATTTTGAACACAAATTTTCCAGAATTGAGGCATTTTTGAAGATTTGTCAAATTTCAGATACGAAAGTTTCTATGGATGTGATTGATGAAAGTACGGATATTCTTGGCGTTTCGGCAGTTATCATTAATGACTTAAAACAGAAACGAAGTCAAGATTACAATTTTGATTGGAACAAAGCTTTAGATGTAAAATTTATTCGATATATAAATTTTTTCTGAATTTCATATAATTAATTTATGCTTTTATATTTTCTATCATTTATTTTTAGTTTAAAGGCGAAACAGGTGTGAAATTGCAGTACACTCATTGCAGATTAGAGAGCTTAATTGAGAATAATGATATTGAAACAGCAGTGGAATGTAATCCGGAAATATTGAACGAAGCAATTGTCGATGAATTGGCACTTATTTTTGGCCTTTTCGACGAAATGTTACTCAAATCACACGAAAAGATGGAAGCATGTATTTTCGTGAATTACCTCTTTCGTTTAAGGTAATTAGGATTTAAATTTAAAAAATACTTTTGTAATTAAAAATTCAATTATATTAATCAAATTAATTAAATTAATCTGAGTTTCGTTCGTAAATTTAAATTACTATCAATGTTAATCGTATTGTTTTTAATTAGTTTTTTGACAATTTATTTTTATTTTCATTTTTATTTTAATTTCCTGAATTTTCTCCTTTTCTATAAATTCGCTAATGTGTATTATTTTCTTTTGTTTTCCAGTCACGTTATTAACAAATGTGTTGTTTCGTTGAGAGTTAAGGATGAATCGCCGGAAATCGCTGCACAACGTTTACTTCTCTTTAAAGTGGCTAAAAACTTTCTTGCTCAGGGAATGAAACTAGTGGGATTAACTCCATTGAAAAGAATGTAAGTTTTGTGAAATAGAAAATAGTAATTAGATTAGGAAGTGTTTTTTATAAGAATCAAAATAAATTCTGAAAAAATAGTTTTTGAGTTAAAAAGACTTTCTTTCTTTATTCATTATAACCCAATTGACTAATTTTTTTAAAGTTACGTTATTAGTTGGTAAATTGTTTAAGAGTTAAAAATGTATAAACGATTCTTTACACTGGATAGAAAATGTAATTTTTTGCACATATTGTACATATCTTGAACGTATGTTCTTTAACGTTTTTTCCAGGTGAATTTTCTTCTGGCTCCTTCTTGACCCGGTTTCTTTCGCTCCCTTCTTCTCCAGTCCCTTGTCAAAAGACCCGCTGACAAATTGAAACGATTTTATTGTTTTAAATTCAATATTATTTTTCGAAATTGATTAATTTTGTTTAAAATTGATTAGAACTCACCGACTTTCATCTTTTCGATCATGTGTTTATCGACAAAGCTACGAAGACCCCAGGCGATACCCCAACGAATTGCTCCTGATTGTCCGGTTGTTCCTCCCATACTGATGGTCGCTTCCACGTCGACTTTGTCATGCATTCCAGAAAATATAAGCGGGAATATGACCTGAAATCGAAAGCAATTGTAAGTTGCAATCACTTTTAATTAAAATATATTCATTTTCTAATCGGCAATATTAATTACATAGTAATTTTATTCTACTGAAAAATTTATTTTATTTGCAATTGTTATCCAGCAGAAAATTTTTTAAATAAAACTTATTTTCTTTTAAAAAATTAAAACAATAGGATTTGCAATAATAAGGGAATATATTTGTCTTCTACGTATAAATTACAGTAAAAATTTGCAAAATATTTTCAAGAACCAAAGTTTCATTTTCCAACTATGGCAATTTCAGTCTGATTGTTTCCAAAATTTGCTTAACATCTCGAAATTGATCTTTAACATCATTGATCTCATCGGCAATTGTTTTCATCTGTAAATTGAACTTTTGCATAGACGATTCAAATGTTGATCGTAAATTTTCGTCAACTCCTTCATCGGTGGTCCATGAATCCTTTTTAAAATAATCTCCACTCTTAGCGTCCATCATTGGATTACGTTTACGTGCAATTTCAAAAGCAGCCTTCAAAATATCCCTAGGAAGACTCTTATCCATTGGATTCAATGGTCTCACGACAAAAATTTCATTTAAATTTCTCATCTCGTGCTTTGGTATTAATTTCAAAAAAAATGAGAGAATTGAAATTTTACATTGAACCATTTCCGTATAGAGAATCAATTTCGTCTGTCGCACTAGTTTCGTGACGCCCGCATGTGTTCGTAAACCCTGAATATCGTGAACAGCAATGCCTACGAGTAAATTCATTAAAATCACAGCTATGAAAATAATGAACAGTAAGCAGAGAATTTGAGCACAAATTCCAAGGGGATGAAAAAAGTTATTTGAGAAAGAATCATTTAAATATGAATGACTGATGAGTCCCTCAAAGTCCAATTCACCAGCCATCATTGCGAGAATTTTAATCAATCCCGTGAATGGATTACGAAACGACGGCTCTCTGGTGTAAATCACACAAAAACTTAGAGTAAATCCAATGAGAAGTCCCGAATAAGCAAATAAAAGTTTGGCAAATTCAAATTGAATGTGCGTGAACATTGCGACGTAAGTGCCAAACGTTGGGAGTTGTCCAATCATCAACATTAAATTAGTCCACGCGCTAATAATCGCAAATGCGCCGAAATAATTTTGCCAATCGTAATTTTCCCCCGTATAAATGAAACTTGTTACGAAAACACTCGAAATTACGACGAAATCAAGAAGACTTTCCAAATTACATAACCAGTGTTTAATACATCTATACATCCAGAAGGAGAGAATTTTTCTCGGCAATGTGAAACAGGTGAGTGTCAACCACATGTACCATTCGAATTCAATAACACTTTTGGAAAAATGTTGACAAATAAAATGTGTCTCCTCTGTTGAATTATAGCATTTAAACGCCAGCGCGCTTATTATGTACAACGTCATGAATATAATTGCCAGGGTATATTGGAAAATGTTGAAAATATAAAATCTTCGAATCTTCTTCCATTTGAGGTGGAGAAAAGCCATGACTAGAGGATGGGATAATAGTTCTTTTCGATTCTCACTAATGAATGTATTAATGACACTTGTCTCGGGTTTTTTTCCACTTGGCAATAGGGTCGTGAAATCGAGACTCATTTCAATTTCACGATTCTGACAACCTGGTCGCTGTAATTTTATCGACGAGTCTAGTTTTGAACGAAACACTTCGAATGATTCGGGAATTTTTCTCAGGATTATATTCAACGCTGAGATGCCTTTAGCGGTCGTACAACTGACATCGGCACCATTTAATATCAATATTTCCGAGCATTTTGATTTTTCGTTCAGTGATGCAATGTGAAGGGGCGAATATCCCGTTTTGTCGACGACATTCACTAGGGCACCGTGTTTGACAAGAATGTCGATTAGACGATAATCGCACCACGATGACATTGTCGCGTAGTGAAGAGGTGTGCGATCCATCACGTCAATTGCATTCACATCGACCTGGGGATTCTTCATCAACATTCGACAACAATTTATCGAATAAACGGAGCAAGCGACATGAAGTGGTGTCTCGCCGAAACTATTTTTTTGCGTTGCATCGGCTCCATGCTCGAGGAATAATTCGACAATTGATTCAATTTTTGCTTTAATGGCATAATGCAGCAGTGGATTTGTCTTTGATACTCTTGGATTATTCAAAATTGCTCCATTTTGAAGGAGTAATTTTGCAGCCTCGTAGGATTCGCCAGCAACTGCCAAGTGTAAACAAGTGCGACCGTCGATAGGACTCACGTAATTTAAATCCATATTTTTGCCAATTAGATACTGAACAGAAGAAATATGTCCCGAATAACAAGCCGTCATGATTGCATTTGAACCACCGAAGCAAGTGGAGTGAATGTCAACACCCGAGGATTCGAATTTCGATAGAAGATTTGTTAAGCCGCGAAAAGCTGCCCAAATGAATGCACGATTTCTAAACTCCACGTCATTATCGGGAAAGAGAATTCCATTTTTCTCCGGGATTATTCCCAATTCCATTTTTAAAAATTGCTTCAATTCGTCGGCAGTCAAAATTCGTAGAACGAAACCAAGTAGATTGAGACCTTCGAATTCACGACTTTTCAGCTCGTTGAGTGCTTTCTCCATGAAAGAGTCGTTTGTCGAAAATGACGAATCTTCGATGTTTATTCTTATCTCCTGGGATTTTACAATTTCTTCATTGGCCATCGATTCTTGATCAATAATTGTCGGTGATTTCAGTGAACTGTAGGATTTTTTCAGAGAGTCTGAAAGTTCGTCGGCTCTCAGTTGATCGTAGACAAAACTTGCGGAAAAGTGCCGTCGACTCGTGTCGTAAGTCGGCGACAACAGGGACATCTCATTTTTATCCTGATGATTAATTGTCAGCAGACTCTTCGGTCTCTTTCCAATTCCTTGCAAGTGCTCCTTAAACAAACGTATTGTTTTTAAAAATTGAAATTTATTAATTAAATTTAAATTAAATTGTAAATAAATTTAAATTGTCTTAAATTTAAATTAAATTGTAAATAAATTTAAATTGTCTTAAATTTATTTTGTTTTTAATAAGTATGAATGAAATTAAAAAAATTCTTTTCTATATTCTTCTGAAAAATGACAGTTCATTGAATAATTTTTCCACCAAGAACAAAATTGGCAATTGTGAAATTTTCCATTCGAAAATAAAATTAATCTCAATACAATATTAGAAGATTTAGTAAATCCGAAGAAAAGTACGTACCAAACTAATTAATTCAGCTTCTTCCATTTGAAAATCATTATCGAGCTCCATTTTTCCAACTACAAAATTGGGAAAATTGTTTTAAAAATATTTCTACAAAAGTACTTTCATTTGTAAGGAAAATGAAAACTTTTTCAACTTTCGCGACTCGCGAAAAATTTTTATGAAACGCTCTAACTGAAGTCTGTCGTCTCAATGAATTACAAAATTTTATTTGAAATGCGTTTACACAACTACTAATCAAGAATATATCTTGTATAGGGCGTGTCCCTGATTTTATATTTTCCTCCATGGAAAATACTCATATCTTTTAATCAATGAAATTACAGGTGAAGAGAAAGAAATTTTCACTAATTGCATTAGTTGAAGATTAGAATTTTTTTTACCTCTTTTCTTATTTAATTTAATTATACCGGAAGTATAACTGATAAATTTGATGAAAAAAAAGGAAAAAAGAAGTCAGATGAAACCGATAATTAAATTATTAAATAATTATTTAGACACGTTTTTAAATAAAATTACATGTTAATTTTATTATTGTAATTATTTTGTTAAAATAATGTTACGGTCAAGGCCTCGAACCCTTATCGAGAATAATCAAATAAGTTTTCATAGTTCTAACTTTTTTAACCTTGGTAAAAACGTCGACTTTTTACAAATTATGATAATATTTTTTTAAATTTAAACTGTTCGGTATTTACACTGTATTGCGTAATTTGCGAACTAGCAATGAACTTGACTTATTAATTAAAGGGTAGCTTTTTATCCATCTCATTAATTATCCTTGTGCCCTTATCTGTCACGAGAATTTTACCGCATCATTATAAGCCAAAATAAAGTGAATCGATTATAACAATAGGGAGTGTTAACAATTACTCTCCTTTAACGAGACAGTGAAAATTCAATTTTCTAATTGCAATGAAAGAACAATTTTCAGTTTTATTTTTATTGTCACATTTACAAATACAAATATTTCTTAAATCGAATCGTAAAAAAACAAACTTGATAAATTTCCTATATTTACGCTCTATTTGAACTTGGATTTCGAAAAAATTGATTTTTAAATTAAATATTACAAAGAATTGTCAGTAGAACTTTTGTATTGACATTAAATAATTATAAAAGACTTTTTAACAATTAAACTTTCCTTATTGTTTTAATTCACTTTCAATACGTTGTGAATTAAATTCTCTAAGATTTTCTTAGTGTCTAGTAATTGATCCTTAATGAAATGTATTTCCTCCTCGCTGGCTTTCATTTGCAGTGTTAATTTTTCAACGGCCAATTGTACATCCGATTCGGAACCATCCTCACTGAGTTGATTCGTCCACGGGATAAATTCACACAAATTATCATTATCCTCATTAATTAGTGGACCATTCTTCTGAGCAATATCGTAGGCCGATTTTAATATATCCTTAGGCAATCGTTTCTCCAATGGATTCAGTGGTTTTACAATCAGAACACGTTTACGATTTTCCACATCGATATTGTGATCGGACATCCATTTGCGAAATAAATAGGGAATTCGACCATTATGAAGGACCATTTCAGTGAAAAGAATCAATTTCGTCTGACGTACTAATTTCGTCAAGCCGGCGTGATTACGTAAACCCTGAATATCGTGCACGGCAATGCCTACGAGTAAATTCATTAAAATCACCGTCACAAATACAATAAACAATGTGAATAGAATTTGCGAACAAACAGAGAGCGGATGATAAATTACAAATGAACCGTCAGTCATTAAATCGGCCTGATTTATTAGACCCTCGAAATCTAATTCTCCCGCCATCATTGCGAGGACTTTTATCAAGCCTGTGAATGGATTGCCGAATGATGGTTCACCAACGAATATGACGCAGAAACTTATCGTGAAACCAATGAGAAGTCCCGAGTAGGCGAGAAGAAGTTTGGCGAATTCAAACTGAATGTGTGTGAACATTGCCACGTAGGTGCCAAAAGCGGGAAGTTGACCAACCATCAGCATGAGATTGGTCCACGCGCAAAGAATAGCGAAAGCTCCGACATAATTCTGCCAATCGTAGGTGCGACCAGTGTAGACGAATGATGTCAAAAAAACGCTAATCACAACAATTGCATCAAGAATATTTTCAATATTGGAAAAATACTGCTTCACCGATTTATAAACCGTGAAGGCCATTACTTTCCTTGGTATCGCCACGGACGTCAGTACCAATGACAAATACCATTCAATTTCAATCACCGATTTTCGAAATAAAAAACTCGAAACACGTTTATTGTTGCATATTTTGCTATTTATTGCCTCGTCCGTATTGTAGCATTTATAGGCCAATGCAGTGAGTACATAGGTCGTCATACACATCACCGTCAGTGCATAGAGGAAAATTCGGAGAAGATAAATCTTCCTTATCTTCTCCCATTTGAGATGAAGGAACGCCATGACAAGTGGATGCGACAAAAGATCCTTACAATGCTCCTGAACGAACGTATTAATAAAACTCGTCTCACAATGATTATTACTCGGGAATAGTATATCGAATTCCATTCTCATCTCGAATTCCCGATTATGTGGAACCGGTCGTTTCAATCGAATCGACGCGTCCAATCGTCGACGAAACACCTGCAACGATTCGGGTATTTTCCGTAAAATAATATTCAACGCCGAGAGGCCAGAATTTGTCGTTGCGCTCACGTCCGCACCGGCCCAAATCAACGCCTCAACACAATGGGACAATTCATTCAACGAAGCAATATGCAATGGCGAGAAACTCGTCCTATCGAAAACATTCACCTGCGCTCCATGTTTCAGTAAAAGTTTCACTAATTCCGCCGATGACGATGTATTCATCACGGCATAATGCAATGGCGTACGATGCATTCGATCGACAGCATTCACATCCGTTCCCTGTGTGGAGAGGAGCATTTTTGCGCAATTTATCGACTGCACGAAACAAGCGACATGAAGTGGCGTCTCACCCAAGCGATTCTTTTGCGCGAGACTTATTCCCTTGGCCAACAATAATTCAACAACCGATTCCGATTGTGCCTTGATACTGCAATGAAGAACCGGTTCCATCTCCTGTGAACTAAGTGTATGCAATTTCGCCCCATTGCTGATCAGCAATTCAGCAGCGTCCCTTGAATTGGCAATAGCCGCAATATGTAAACACGTGTAATTATTAATCAAACTCGTGTGATTGACGTCGACATTTTTCTTAATCAAATACTCCAAACAGGGAATATTGCCCGAGACACACGCGACCATTATCGAATTTGCACCCGTCACCGGATCAATGTAATGAACGTCAACGCCGATTGATTCTAAAATAGGCAAAAGATGAATTAAACCACGAAAGCATGACCAGAGGAAGGCGATATTTTTGAAATTCTCATGACAATTGGCGAATAATTTACCGCTCTTTAATTTTGTTATGTTGACACGCTCCATTTCCAGGAGGAGTTTCATTTCGGTGACATTGAGGGAGGACCAGATTTTCGTCATGAGACTCGTGCCATCGACTTTCATGTGTTTCAGTGCTTCGAGATTGTCGAAGAAGAGGGAATCGTCGACCGGTGGCGGTTCGCCGGCGTCAATTTCAATTGGATTCGTGTCCTTTGTCTCGAGGCCCTTCTCAACGCAAATTGATTTAATGGATTTGTAGATTGGCGTGATGCCCTTGAAAAATGGATCCTTATTCACGTGATCGTAGAGGCAGCCCACGGAATAATGACGGGGCTTTGTTTCTTCATTTAGCAGCGGACACGGCGGTTGAGTGTCATTTTTCCCCAATTTATAGAATGACGTTGAACTCTCCGATCTGCAGAAGATCCGATCGGGTGGCGATTTTTGACTAATCGAATAAATCTGTCGTGGTAGGGCCTGAAAAGAAAAATACAATCAGAATCCATTATTCTATTTTAGTTACAAAGAAAATAAAATTGACTCTCACCTTTTCTTGCGAGGCGACATTGTCATAACCCATAGTGTCTTAATTCCAAAATGAAATTTTCCAAAAATGAAATCTTTGTCAGAATTGAAAATTATTTAAAGATGGCTGCATCTTTTTTTTTCTTTTCCTTTACATGGCACAGGTTGAGTGATACCGATCTTGTTCGCTCACTTCTAAACACTGTTAGGCGTGTAAGGTCGTTTAAACCACTTTAGATCAAACGTCGTCATTACCTTCTATATATTTGAAGTCGTGTCATTTCCCTTAATGTGTTACAAGCTCGGTTACGAATTGCGCATTCATATGCGAAGATATATAGGACATAGACAATCAGTTTATTTCCTTCCAGGGGAATACGTACTGCTGGCTTTCATTCGAGCAAAAATTTACAAAGAAATATTTTTGAAAAGAAATTCTTGACAATATTTGAGATGATGAAATCAGTCAAAAAGGTATTAAAATTCCGTCCAAATATTTCGTCGAATGCAAGATAGAAACGAGTATTCGTGTAACAGTAACAAATGAAATCTCTCATCTTTAAACGTGACCGTCCACTTGATTCAAAAATTTCATATTATTGCAGGAAGCAGTTACTTTAAACACATTGACTTCACTTCGATGAACAAGATTAATTCTCTCTCGCCTTTTTCAATTCTATTTCTGCCTTCTTTTTTGAATTTTTTTTCCTTCTATTTATTTCTTCTCAAAATTAAAATCTCCATCGTTTTGCTTTTCAACTGAAATTTTCTCCTCTGTTCTTCGATGACAATGACGATGAATTTCCTACTTTCTCTTATGTTCCATCAAGATCAGAATTTTTCCTGGTCCGATTCGTAAATTAAAAAACCCTTCCTGCAGACGAGTCCACTCAGCGTATCTTCAAAATAAACACAAACACAATATTGAAACGTTTTCAAAAAACTCAAATCTTTACTATCTCTTTCGATTAGATAAATTAATTTTGATCTCAAAAATGTTCAAACAACTTTTTTTCGGTGGAAATTTTTTTGCTCCCGATTAATCAATGCAAACGCGAACAAGTGAAGAAAGCAGTCTTTTTCTACAAGAACTGAGGAATCGCGTCAAGTATTTCATTAATATACCAACAAAAAAAAATTCTTATCCCTCCAAAAAAAAGTGGGAGGAGAAACATTTTGTCAATTCAGAACAATTTATGATGATATGCACGAAATTAATATTTTAACTTTAAACTAAAGGACAAAATTTCATTTGATCACGTATTTCATTCATATTTTACACGTTTCATTACTTTAATTATCATTTTGATAGACGCTGATAAGTCGTTTAAAATTAACTGAATCAAATAAAGATAAAAAAATAATAATATTATAAAAAAAATTACATTTTTCGAATGTTTAAAAAAAAAAAAAAAACTTAACGTCCTTGCTTTAATAAACTAGAAACATAAAAGCGTTTATTCAATTTCCGACAATCGTATAATTATTTTTGACAGTAAAGATGCTTCACGAGTATTTTATGAATTTTCAGAAATTTTGCGACTTATTAACTTCTCTTTTTTTTCTCCTTTTTTTTAATTAAATTTGACCTTCCTACTTTCAAACCACTTGTTATGCTATGAGCAAAATTGTCAATTGAATGATACAACAATTTCAACTTGAAGATTTCTATAGAATTCATAATGAACTTACAAGTCTGATACACATGGGCAAGAATTATTCTCAACATTTCAATTGTAAGCATTAATATGGAAGTTAAAATCGAAATAAAATCGAGGAAAAATTATATTCAATTGACTTTGTAATTCTTTGTCGAATTTTTTCTTTCATCAAAATTAGAGAAAATTTTAATTTAAACGTATTATTTTACTTAAATATTAATAAATATTAGTCAATATTTAGATTAAAATGAAACTTGTTTATTTATTCGTACGGGTAAAAGATAAAATTAGAATCGATTGATATTTTTTATTTTGTACCGTTTTGTGTTTATTTTGCTTTCTTACAAAAAGAGCAAAATATAAATCTCAGTTTATAAATTTGCGAATCTTTTTAAAAAACATAGTAAAAATTTGATATACCAAAAATTTTTATGAAATTGATAATAGAAATTGCAAAAATTCTTAAAATAAGTAAATGAATACAAAATTTTACAAAATTTAAATTTTATTTACTTATAAAATATCGGAAAAAATACTATGCCTATGATCACACTATATGAATTGAGCAACTATTTTTATAAATTCTAAGTGAGCATTATAACTAAATTGTTCTTATCACTATTCATTTTTTTATACGAAAAATCACTTCACTATTTTCTTAATTTTCTTAATATTATACAATTCTTACAATCGTAATTATACATCTGTATTTATTAATTTTTTTTATGAAATTTTAATCATAAAGATTGCAATTATATAATTGTAATTAAACAATTATAAATATACAAATGGCTCATCATTCTTTTTTCAATTCTTTGAAACTTCATTCTACAATAAAGAATGGATCAAAGTAAAAAAAGAATATTCTCCATTATTTTTTCTTCGTCATATTATAAATATTACATTGGACGGAATTAGAATATCTCTTAGTTTTTTATTCGTTAATCATTATTTTTTTTGGGAAAAATAAAAGACTAATGGAAAATTATCCTACAGTAAAAAAATAATCTTTGATCATATCTGATTTTAACGAAAATGTTAAAATTCAAACAAATAAATGAAGATAAAGTATTGAAAGCTCAATGAAATTCGATTTGAGATTACGCATTTTGTTAAAATATATTTGCAAAAAAAATTAACATCTGCTGGAAATATATTTTTGTGAAAAAATATAAATTTTCTAGCAATTTCTTTGATTTATTAATGCGTAATTCCAAATAAGTGCCACTAACAGATAAAATGACTAGGCGTCTACACATGCTTTAAAAACAATTGAAACAATTTAAAACGTTTATCCATGAGCACTGATGAATAATCTTAAATTAAATGCAATTTCGAGGGTTGTTATTTTTAAAACATCCTTGAAATTGAACATTTTATCAACTATTTCATTTTTTTGGGGGAAAATAAATCGAAAAATCATTTCATATGATTATTAGATTAGGAAAAATCACAAATTTTCATTACATGCATTTGGATTGAAACGTTGATCCAACGCAAGAGCCATAACGAGATCTTGAATAAGTTTGTGATTTTCCTGACAAATTTTCTTCAATTCCATCACTTGACTTCTTAATTTGACATTATTTTCGCTCAACAATTGTTCATAATTACCATCACGTCTTATCGACGAGTACATATCATTTTTCGAATACGGAAAAGCAGTATTATTACTTTTATTACTCGACATTGTGCCAGAAATAAATTTCTTTTCCCTCGCAACTTTGTGTGCCGAAGCCAAAACATCCGGCGGAAGTCTTTTTTCTCGTGGATTCAGCGGTCGAACAGTTAATACAGCCTTGAGTGGCGACGGAAGAACCAAAGCAGTCCAACGCAACAATTTCATCAATCGTCTCGGCACAAGTCCCAAAAAAAGAGCCGTCTCAACATCACAAATCAATTTCGTTTGTCGCACGAGTTTCGCCAAACCGGCCGTCTTTTGCAATCCCTTAATATCGTGAACGGCAATGCCAACCAGTAAATTCATGAGAACAATCGTGACGAACAGGAGAAATAGTACAAAGGACAATTGAGCCGAAACTTGCAACAATATCCAAGAAGTCCCGCCAACATCAACCGGACGACCGCCTTCCTCCTCAGGGAAAAATAATTCCTCAAAATCCAATTCCCCCGTCATCATCACCAATACTTTGATCAAACCCGTGTGCGGACTACTAAATGATTTCGATCTTGGAAAAATGACACAAAAACTAGCCGTAAATCCCACCAGGAGGCAAGCATAGGCGAGCAATAATTTGAAAACCTGCGCCTGAACACTAGTGAACATTGCAACATAGGCGCCGAACATCGGCAATTGTCCAATCATCAACATCAAATTACTCCAACCGCAGAGGACCGCAAATGCACCAACGTGACTCTGCCAAGTGTACGTCCTTCCCGTATAAACGAACGACGTCGCAAACACGCTCACAATAACGCACCACTCGACCATATTTTCCGCTTGCGTGAAAAATTGCCGAACCGACGAATAGGTGAAAATACCAGCCAATTTTCTCAAACACTCGAGAACCGTTAATACAACCAAAGCGTACCATTCGATTTCCAATACAATCGGATTCGTGTAGAGAAAACCATTCAATCCAGTCGAATTCGCACACAACGGCGTTCCCGGATTATCCAACTGTCCATGCGACTCATTATAACAATTGTGAGCCAACGCCGTAATAACCCATGCCGTCAACACCAAAACGTACAACAAATAAAACAACAATCGTCCAACATAGTACTTCCGAATCTTCTCCCACTTGAGATAGAGAAACGATTGACACAAAGGATGCTCCAAAATCTCCTTATAACCCTCCTTGACGAACGTTCCCAAATAGCCAATCTCCCCCTGCTCCTGATGCTGCAAAAGTGGATGAAAATCCAATCGCAGTTCAACCTCGCCGGTCGCCGATCCATGCTGATGTAACGTTATCGACGAATCCAATTTCTCCTTAAAAACATTCAACGAAGTTGGTGTCTTCCGCAAAATTATCGACAGTGCCGTCGTTCCGCCTTTCGTCCGCGCACTCAAATCCGCCCCCCTCTTTATCAGAATATCCACACACTGGGACAATTCATTAACAGCCGCAACGTGTAGCGGCGTGTAACCATACTTATCCGCCTTATTGACATTCGCCATTCTCGTAATCAACAAATCGCTGACATCATAAGCCAACAGTGATCGTCCCAAAGCCAAGTGCAGTGGCGTCCGTCCATCATTATCCTCCGCATTTGGATCACTATTCGCCTTGTGCAACAGGACCTCAACACACTCCAAGCAATGGGAACGTGCCGCTAGATGCAACGGTGTGTGTCCTCGTGAATTCTTCATCCCCGCGCTCGCTCCATTTTTCAGCAACAACTCCACATTCTCCACGCAACCAGCCTCGGCGGCAAGATGCAGAGCCGTGTCTCCCTTCTTCGACGCCAAATCCACCTGACAACCGCTCGCCAACAAAACCTCCAAACACGTCGAATCACCCCTATCAGCCACATGATGAATCGGCGCATATCCATTCTTATCCTTAACATTCAAAGCCGGATTATCCTTCGCCAAAAGATTCAGCACATTCAGAGCATTACTCCTAGCCGCCGAATGCAGAACCGACTCATCGCCCAACGGCGACTCCTGACTAAACCCCTGCTGCTTGAAATGCTGCGCCACATCCACCGAGTCACCAAAAGCAGCATAATGAAACGGCGTGTGCGCCTTTCTCGAATTAATATTCGCACCATTCGTTATCAAATACTTCACCCCCGTCATTGAATTACTATAGGCGCACAAGTGCAGTGCCGTCAAGCCCAATTCCTGTTCCGAATGATTTAAGTCAGCGCCGCATTTATGCAACTGGGGAATCAAATCCCCACGGCCTAGAAAACTCGCCTGCAATAACAGAGCATTTATCTCCGATAATTTATAATTCCCCAACTCCTCACTGTCGATGCATATCTTCCCCGTTTCCAAATCGTCCAACAACTGAAGACGACCACCAACACCTCGCATATGCTCCACGAGGAGATTTCTTATCAAATCATTCGTCACCTGTACGGCACAATTCTTCTCATCGCTTATCGAACTTTCACTAATGCACATCGAGTAGCAATGTGGCTCCTCAACAGGCGGCGGGGTTCCATATTCCATCGAACGATCGTCCAACGTCCATCCTTCCTCCGTTTCCGGCGTCACTGGTCTCTTCGACACGAGCCATCTCGTCAATAGCAAAGAAGTCGCCGATTTTGATTTTAAACACGGGGGAGTCTTCACCATCGGCGATTGCATACTAAACGCACGCTCCAATTGCACTCGTTTTCTCGGTGCTGGCAAAATCGGCGGTGTTGTCTTCTGATCACCCATTGTCACGTTTCCCGCTTGCGTTCTAACTCAGTATCATCTCTCTGAAAGGGAAATTAATATTACAGTAAAAGAAATTAAAATGAAATCAAAAAGTTTAAAGAAAATGCTGACGAAAAATGAAAAATTCCCAGGTCGGTCAATTGGGAAAAATTCTTTTGTCAAGAGTAAAAAAATTAACAATTTAGAATGAATCACTTTTATTGAGGTAAACGAGAAAATTACCGGCTCTTTAATTTATGTATAATTATATTTTTACTCCGAAGGTTGGAGACAAATTAACTCTTCAGAGATTAAAAGGAATAGAAACTGTTGAGGACAATCACACCTGACAATCACCTTTTGAACTTGAACTAAAGATGTCGATTGAAACGTTAAATATTCTGATAATGAAAGTCACGACAATGTACCAAGATCATTCTGTCTGGCTGACCATTCTGACACTGACTGAACGACGTAACCAAGCTGGACTTGGTTGATCTTAAGCACTATATAATAAAAGGAGGCACTCACATGTGACACAGAATTGCACATATGCAGAGAGAACGTGGAAAGAACCAAGCAAACCGGTTGACTTCGTGGACCACGATTGACTGACTATTTTTTTCAATGATGCTATAAAAGCATATCTAACTTATTCAAAGTACAGTAGCGTTGGAGAAAAAATAAAAAAACCAAATACTGGACTATATTTAATTTTATTTTCTTTATTTTCTTTTTTTTTTGCATTTTTTTGTTATTCATTTGTCAGAGCACGAATTTATCAGCAAAAAAATACACTGATTTCGATTAAATTGCGATTAAAGATTGTCTTTAATCTCTCTCGTCTTATTTCACGTGAAATTAATCTCTCTTTTTTTTAATTTTCCCCAGGGTTATTCTTATTGTTTATTTAAAATGGAAAAAATTTATTTATCACGAATTGATTGGAAAATTAAATTCAGGAGAATAATTGAAGACAAAAAATTTGATAAACGATTGAAGGAGAAAAAAATTGAAATGAAGAGAAAAAATAAATGATAATAATTGAATAAAAAATTGAAGGAGGAAATAAAGGGAAGAGAGAAAAAATAAATGGCAAAATTTTTAAACAAGCTAATTTTAAAATGGAAAAATAAAACTAATGTGAAAAATTTAATGGCAAAAATTTTTAAACACGACAATAATTGAATGGAAAAATTAAAATAACGACAATTCTAAAAAAAAGTCAACAACTGAATAGAAAAATGAAACTAAAGAGAAAAAGTGAATGGAAAAATTTTAAAAAACAATAATTAAATGAAAAATTAAACTAACAAGAAAAATTGAATAGAAAAATTTTTAAAAAACGACAATTGAATGAAAAAATTAGACTAACGAGAAAAATTGAATGGAAAAATTTTTAAGAAACGACAATTGAATGAAAAAATTAGACTAACGAGAAAAATTGAATGGAAAAATTTTTAAAAACCGACAACTGAATAGAAAAATGAAACTAAAGAGAAAAATTGAATGGAGAAATTTTAAAAAACAATAATTAAATGAAAAATTAAACTAACAAAAAAAATTGAATAGAAAAATTTTTTAAAAACGACAATTGAATGAAAAAATTAGACTAACGAGAAAAATTAAATCGAAAAATTTTTAAAAAACGACAATTGAATGAAAAAATTAGACTAACGAGAAAAATTGAATGGAAAAATTTTAAAAAAACGATAATTGAATGAAAAAATTAAACTAACGAGAAAAATTGAATGGAAAAATTTTAAAAAAACGATAATTGAATGAAAAAATTAAACTAACGAGAAAAATTAAATGGAAAAATTAAAAAAATGCCAATAATTGAATAGAAAAATAAAACTATGTAATGATAAAAATGGAATTCAAAGTTAAAGAAACAACAATAATTGAAGAAAAAAATCAACAACAATTGAATGGAAAAATTAAACTCACGAGAATAATTAAATGAAAAAATTAAACTAACGAAAAAAATTGAATGGAAAAATTAAAAAAAAAACGCCAATAATTGAATTGAAAAATAAAACTAATGATAAAAATGGAATTGAAAATTAAAAAAAAAACGATAATAATTGAAGGAGGAAATTAAAGAAACGACCACAATTGAAGGAAAAAATTAAATAAACAAGAATTTAATAAAAAAATTAAATCAATGATAAAAATTGAATAAAAAGAATTAACGATTAATTCTTTATTAATCAAAGCAAGTAAATATATTACATTTTGTAGAAAAAGGGCAAATCAAAGTCTTTAAAATTCAGTCATTTCTATTTTGCATTCTGGACCTCTAAACGAAAAAAGCATCACAAACTTGTTTTGAATTTAGTTTTTATTAGGGAACTCCCCTGTTATTCAAAAAAAGAAAAAATAGACCGAAACGTGTTTTTAAATTAGAAAAGAAGAAAAATTTTACTAAAAAAGTTTCAAAATTTAAAAAGAAATTGAAGTTTTAAATTAATCTTTAAATTAATAATAATTAATAATTAATATACAATCGATATGTAAACGTAAAAATATAAAGGCCTCGGATCGTCGTTAAAAATCGAAATAATATCGTTTTGGTCGATTAAAAATTAAAAATATTACGAAAAAAGTCGTTTATTTTATTGAGAATTTTTATAAAAGTTTTAATCTATATTTACCGTCATTTTCTCCCGATTTTCAAAAAAGTTTTTAATTAACATTTTATTTTTTTTTTAAAAAACAATATTTTTCTTAAACAATTGTGATAAAATTCCACAAAATAAAAAATTTCTTCTAATAAAATTTAACGAAATTTTGTTTAATTTTTTATTTCATCTTTTTAAATATTTTAAATTTATATTTTATTTTGATAATATTAATTTAAATAGTAAAATAAAATTTTTATTTTAATTAAATTTAATGTGTTGATATTAAAAATATCTCAATATTCAATAAAATCTATTTTTTAGGATTACTTACTGAAATTCTTTTTCACCCAAATCAATTGTTTTTAGTATGAAAATGTTTTTGAAGAATTTATTTGGTTAAAAAAAGAAAAATTCACTTGAGATATAGTTTGAAATTCAATTATTTTCAATATAATTTTACGAAATTTTGATTATATTCAAAATTTACTATTGGAAATATGTTAAAAATTTCAAAAAAATTGATAAATTTTTTAAAAAATTTAAATCAAATTGTATCATGAATTGTGTTGTTTAAATGTTTATTTAAAATTATTCAAAATTCAAGTCTTCAAAAACTTCAATTTTAAACCTTTTGAAATTTAATTATTTTTTAAAAATATCCACTATAAATCTTCAAATATAAAATTATTTTCTAGAATTTTTAATCCAAATTCTTGTCTAAATTTATAATTTCTATTTACTTTCAGAAATATTTTAAAGAATTAAATTATTCAAGAAATAAAAAAAAAGTTTATATGATGTAGAATTTAAAATTCAATTATTTTTAATTAAATATTTGAAAATTTACGATTATTTTGAAAAAATCGAGAGAAGATAAAAAATTCTCATTATCCGATGTCTGCAATTTATTAGTATTTTAATTTGAATCATTTAGTGTTTTTAAATAATAATTTCATATCGAAATACATTTATCAGCAAGTATTTCAAAAATAGTTTTTGACTATCAATTTTATTTTATTTTTAATTTTTTTTTAAATTTATTTTTAATTTATTTTTAATTTATTTTTTATTTATTTTTAATTTACTTTTATTTGCGAAAAATTAGTATTTTAATTAATTTTATTATCCAATTGTTGTCGTTTCATTATTTATTTTCTGTAATTGATTTTTTATCATTCACATTTTGAAAATGTCTAGAATATAATTTTTTTTATGGATTCTGATGACGCACAATAAAATTTATGGCATTAATTTGTGTTTTATAATACTTATGTCTGCACTCCAGGTGCATATGTCAAATTCAAAATATTTTTATCTCCACTTGTATCCTGTTTTAAAAAGTATACAGAAAAAAAAATTTGAAAATATTACTAAAAGAGAAAATTCACACGTGTTGTATAAGATATTATTAAATATAAAAATCAGCATAGTTTTTTCGTATTAGTTGATTTATAGTTTTCTATAGATATGCAAAAAAACTTTCGAAAAATTATTTTTTAATATTAAAAAATAAAAAAATAATTGAGATCTATTTTCTATAGGAAATAAGTAAATTTTATATTTATAGGAAAAATTTGTTTATATAATTAAAATAAATTGTTCTACTTCTGATTGCTTTTTGCACGTTCAATTAAAACCGGTATTTATTTAAAGGTGAAAAATTAATGACCTCTTTAATATTTTTATCACATGTTACAAATTCGATATTTTTTCTTTTTTTGTAAATTGTAAAATCGCACGTTGTTTTTTATCCGAACTAATTTAGATTAATAAGAACTTAATAAAAGTTTTATTTTTTCTTTTTTTAAAAGCGAAATTTAAATGATTATTAATTACGTGATGGAAACAAAAAAACTTTCTATATTTACTTTTTGTTTGAAAGAATTTTGAAGAAATTTTTTTCATTGATTGTAATTTTAAGCAGATTGAAATTTATTTAAAAATATTCGCACGTGTTATTATATTTTTAAATCAAGCGTATGTTTACCTGAGTAACGGCGCCGTAACAATGCACTAAAGTATCTTAAATATGAGAAGGTCGTTGATGACTAAACCAGACGAACGAGAGGTTCTTCCACTTGGCGAGGAAGTTTTTTTTGAATAGCGGTAAAGCACTTTCTAGGTCTAATTTACCTGCACATGAAAAGGTCGCAGCCAAACTAAAAAGACAAATAAAATAATTATAATCAATTAATTTTTTTGTGAATTTTCGTTCAAAAAATTTCTTACTAACAATATTTTTTCTTCCTTCTCATAAATAAATAACAATTTCCACTATTAATAATTCCCAAGTAATTATTTTTGCAAAAACAATCCATTATTCAGTAAAATAACGAAATCTTTAAAAATAATAAAATTTTAAAACAGAATATGTTGTTTTAATTCTCACCGGATGTAATTGGCGAATGTATTTGAGATGATTCATGACCGAAGGTTATTTAAAAGCATCCTGCAAAAAAAAAGAATAGAATAATAAATAATAAAAATTTATTTTCAATTTAATCACAAGGAAAAAGGAATAATTGACGAAAATTCAAAATACTCCGGCAGAAGATAGATAATTATTTTACGTAAATAGACGCACGCAATTGTTCGTTTTTGATTTTTATGGGATTTTTCTAATTTTTCCTGTTTCCTCATTTATTATGAATTATTCAAAAAGTATTAGATTTCTCAATGTTGTGTACGTAAATTCAGAGAAACAATTTGTCGAAAGAAAACGTAATAGTAAGAAAAATCAAATAAACGAAAGAATTTAAATAAAAATAAATATCGATTCATTTTATTCACGCAGAAGATTAATAAAAATTTAATAAATTGAATAATTCACTTACCTGTGAATGCGCAACAATGGAATACTTGAGTTATTAATCATTTCACATAACTGGTTAAACCAGATGGGGAAAAAACTTTTTTTTCGACACGGAAATTATTAAATTTCATAAATACGAATCATTAAAAAGAATGATAAAAAACAGTTCGGATATGCCGTGGAGAATTAGTTTTTGGAAATAACATAATTGACTTAAGTCGTATTAGTATAGTAAATACAATAAAAATTTATATCGAAATTATTTTTATATTCATTATTATTAATATTCTTAATTAATATTTTGAATATTGTTTTAATATTTTTATTTTTTTAATACTGTTTTAATATTTTTAATATTATTTTTACTGTTCAGTTGAATTATTCCTGAGTAGATTTATAAAAACCTTTAGATGCCAAAAATATTGCCGATTAGAAAATAAGACTATAGGATTAATTAATTTTTTTTTAAAAGTTAAAAACTCACCTGTTCCCTGCTTTGCCAATCATCAAAGTAGAAAATATTCTCACCATTGATTGTTATTTTACCAGTACCTTCCCCTCGTAGAATAACCTGACCCCTTGCAGACTTTCTTTTGCAATCTGAATAAATATTAATTAAAAATTAACATTCCTTGATCTCGTTAGAAAACAAAAAGAAAATTAGAATTACAAATGTTTCTATAATTCGATTCTAATTCCTTTTATTGCAGATAAGGTGTAAATGATTTATTTTTTACAACGGTAGTCAACTTACCAGGGACACAGACAAAAGGTCTTCCATCTGCGTCATATTGCATCTGGAGAAGAAATAGATATTAATTATCTTATTAAACAATAAGATAGAAATAGTAATTCTACAAATCGATCTTCTTTATTAACAATCGTTTTATTCCGATAAATAATCTGTTCGAGATTTAAAATTAGTTGTTCACTTTTTTGTTTCCTAACTTTTCAATTAATTTTTCTCCTTAAATGTTCTTTCCATTTTGAAATTAATATATTGAAAGTCATTAAATTCCTGCCAAGGATTTTATCAAAATTTTTAAAAATAAATAAATAGATGACTTTCCTCGAAGAATTTTATTAAAATACTAGCAAATTTTACGCGCGCAGAACGTGATATTCAATTTATTATAATGCGAATTAGAAATTTTTTGGATAAATTCAAAATCGAAATTTGAAAAATTCATTTATTGAGTAAATATTTAATCATTATTGTTTATATGCAAAAGAAAAATTCAAATAACTCTTCGCAAGAATTCAATTATCTCCATACATATAAGATTCTTACAAATAATTCACTTATTATCATAAATAGTAAAATTTTTCGTAGAAATTAAATAATTTTCAATACAATTTTAATAAAATTCCACGAAAGAATTCATAATTATTCTCTGAAATTTGTACAAATCCATTGAAACAATTTAATTATTCAGTAAAGTCTTTGCAAATATTCAATTCCCTTAAAAATAATTCTAAAAGTGATTTAATCTCAAAAACTAAATTATTTCTAAGATCGGCTGTGAAATTTATTTTAAAAATTCAATTATTTTCCAAATTTTTAAAAAAATTCTCCTAAAATATTAAATTATTTTTTTTTAAATTAAAAAATGACACAATTTGTTCAAAAAATTTTATAATGTTAATTTGTCAATAAAATTTAACCGAAGAATTCAGTAAAATTTTTTCCATTGTTTAGTAAAATTTTTCGAAAAAATTCATTTTTTTTCTAAACTTGTAATACATTCTTGGAAACAATTCAATTATTTTAAAAAGTAATAAAATTCTTCACAAGAATAAAATTATTTCTATAAATAATAAAATATTTCATAAGAATTCAATCATGTTTAAAACAATTTTAATAGACTTCAAAAATAAAGTATTTAATTATAATTTTTAACAGAAGCAAATATTTTAAAAACTTGAAAGTAATTCTTCATAAAATTCAATTATTTTCAAAATTTTCAATTAAAATTATTAATGAAAATAGATTATTTCAAAAATTCAAAGAAATTCTTTAAAAGAATTTAATCAGGATTTTGAAAATTTTTAATAAAATTCTTCGCAAGAATTTAATTATTTTCATTAATAATAAAATTCATCAAAGGGATGCAATTACTTTTTTAATTTAATTTTTGTAAAATTTTTCGAAAGAATACAATTATTTTAAAAAATATTAATTCAATTCTATTATTGCTTCAAAAATTCTGTTAAATTCTTCGGAAAAACTGAATTATTTTTTTAAATAGTAAAATTAATAGCTGGAATTCAATTATTTTTAATAGTATTTTAATAAAATTTCTCAACAGAATGCATTTGTTTTTAAAAATATTTAATAAAAGTTTTCCATTGAATACAATTGTTTTGAAATTTTTTTTAAAAAATTCTTTCAAAACAATTCAATTATTTTCAAAAATTATGTTAATTTAGTTTAATGTTATGAAGACTTTTAAAATAATCGTTTTCGTTTATAAGTGAAATTAATCATTTAATTATTGAATTTATTATATATTTTATTAAAATTTCTAAAAAATACATAAATTCCCAGAATTTTATTGATATTTTTTTAAATAATTTTATTCTTTCAAGGAATTTGATTAAAATATCACAAACAATTGAATTCTTTACAAAAATTTCTTTAATTTTTTTACTATTTCATAATTTTACTATTAAATTGTATTAAAATTATTGATATAAACTTAAATTTCTTTAGAAAATTTTTATTAGAGTTTTTGAAAATTATTAAATTCTTTAGAAGAATTTCTTTAAGTCTTTTTCATAATTTCTTTCTACTTTTTAAAATCATCGTCCCTGTTAATAATAAATTATAATTAAAAAGTTGATTATTGAATTTTATTCAAATTGTATTAAAAATAAATGAAATTCCTAAGAAGAATTTTAAAAAATAATTCAATTCTTGCAAAGGATTTTACAGTTTATAAAAATAATTGGATTATTTCGAAGAATTTATTGAAATTGTAGAAATTAATAGAAAAATTGAAAAATGTAAATTAATAATTTTTAATAAATAATAAATCCTTTCATGAGATTTTATTAAAATTGTATTGAAAGTAATTAAGTTCCCACGAAGAATATTAACTATTTATAAAAAAATTTTGAATTTTTCCGAAGAATGTTATTACATTAATTACTTATTATTCTTGTTGAGGATTTTAGTAAAATTTATGAAAATAACAAACAATAATAATCAACTATGTACTTAATGAGTATATTGAAAAAATCTTTTGGATCATAATTAAGAATTATTTTTCAAATAGAATTTTATTATCAGACCAAAATTCTAATTTTATTTTTAATTCGATTAATTTATTACAGGTGAGTTACTTTTGTCAAAAAAATATCAAACTTACCGGAAGTAGTTCAACTGAATCGGAAATATTTTGTAATTCTTTTCTATACGTCATGATAAAGTCTTTGGCTTCATACGATACGGGATGAGCTGCCAATCTGTCCATAGTGTTTATAAAGTATTCATACTAAAATTTTTACAATTAGTTTCTTCGTATAAAAGATATTTTACTTCCAAAATGATGTAGAAAATAATTACCAAATTCTCAGGAACAGCTTCGAAAAGAATTGTTTCAAGCTCACTATTTGTCAACCAAACTGATGTTTCCAAATCGCTGTAAGAAGAAAAATAAATTTAGTTACATGTAAATTAAAATAATTATTGTTTCGTGTTTACTTAGCAGATTTCTACATACATTTTCACTTGTTCATCTGGTCGTGAACCTGACAGGTAAAGTTTATCTTCTTTTTCATTTAATTTATGTACTTCGTCTGCAATTTTCTGTAAAGTTCATTACACTCAGAAATTGGAAATCAAAGAAAATTATTATTATTAATTATTATTAACTATATATTGTATATGCTTTTGCTTTTTTTTCTTTTTCAAAACACTTTGGTTTTTCGATTTGTCAATATCAATTTTTATTGTTTATTTAGAGAAAAGGTCAATAGATATTGCTTTTATAAAATAAGGTAAGAAATTTTCATAATGTTGATTTAGAAATTTTATAATTATTTTTTGTTTATATTTTAAAAATTATTAGTTTCTTTTGAAATAAAAAGTTATGAAATTTTCGTTTTTAATTACAATTTTTAACAATAATGTTTTTTCTATTTTAAATTAGTAACAAAAAATGTGTAGGAAGAATTTGTGTATTTAATAATTACAATTTTTCTTTTTTTATGTATATAAAGATATTTTATATTTTACTAGCTAAAAAAATGCTTGTGTACTTTCTCATATAATAATCATGAAAATTTCTTTCATTCTTTTCTATTAAACAATATAAAGTGTTGTCAAAAACATTTTGTCGGACAAATCGAATTTCTATAATTTCTTTTATTTATTTCTAACAAAATTTGAAAATTATTTAACAAAATGTTAAATGTTATTAAAAAAAGATGAAAAAACTGGAATAATTTCTTAATTTTTTAAAAATAATCTTTAATAAAAATTTAATTTTTTTAGAGATAGATGATAAATGTTTTGGCTCAATTAACTTTTTTTCTGTAATTTCTTTTTTAAATTTGATACTGAAAATAATTAAGAATAAAAATTGTATATCTTTAATTAACTATCAATTGTATTCTTTTAATAGTTGACAAAGATTATTGATTAATTTATAATGAATGAGAATATAAATTGTAATTTTAATTCGTAATCATAATTGTTATAGTTGCTGTTTGATTTTTTGTTTCTTAACTTTTTTGTAATTTTTCTTTTCAAATATTTTAAATTTTTTAATTAATGTATTGAAAATCATCGAATTATTGCAAAAAATTTTATCAAAAAATTTAATAATAATAGAATTCCTTCACAAAATTCCACTATTTAGGAAAATAACTTAAATCTCGCGGAGAATTTTGTTTAAATTTTTAAAAATTCTAATTAAATTCTTTTTGCAGAATTTCTTTGATTTTTTTTTGTCAAATAATGGAGTTCCTTTAATAATTTTAATTAAACATTTTAAAAATAATTAAAATTTTATGGAGAAGAATTTTTTTTAAATTGTATTAAAAATAATTGAATTCTTGCGAAAAATTTTACTATTTAAAACAATTTAATTATTTTTATTTAGAAAGATTTGTTAAAATTTTAGGAAATATTGAAATTCTTGCGTGAAATTTCAATAAAATTTTTGACAATATGAACAGTAATAAATTATTTTGTATTTAAAAAGTGATTTTTTTAAAATTTTGATTATGAAATTATTTGCTAGTTTTCTATAAAGTTCATTACACTCAGAAATTGGAAATCAAAGAAAACTTATTATTAAGGTCCGTGAAGTTGTCAACGTTTATAATAAACGATTGAAAAAAAAAATTGGTTTATACCGAAAACATAGAAAATAAAATTCTTCTCTTTACAAATTTCCCAAGTAAAACATTGATTAAAAAAATGTTTTTTTCTTAACCGTTAAGTCTAAAAGTTGTGAACTTCACTAAAATTATTATTACTACAAAATTGTAAAAAAAAGATATTGTAGAGAAAAAAATAGAAATTTCAGAAAGAAATGTAAAATGTAATAAAAATATTTTACGTGAAGTGTTTGGTAATAATTTGGTCTGCATGTGTAAAACATAGAATGAAAAGGTCTTCCGGATTCATCAAATTCTGCTGCTTTTCGTGGAGGAAATATATCATCTGGTGGTTTCATCATGGGTTTTGCTTGCTTATCGTACACTCCAGAGGGAAAGAGATATTCTATTGCTTTCTAGAAGAAATTAAATATAAATAAATAATATGAACTTTTAAAAAATCAAAACAGGAGAGAATGTTTATTTGTTTTCAAATTAAAATTCTATAATTTACTAAACTAATCTTAATTATAGTAAATTCTATTAAAGAAATTGCAATGAAATTGTCAATCATAATTTAGAATTAAATCAATGATAATTACGTTGGTGAAGTTCACAACGTTGAACTAGTAACGTTTATTTATTTATTAATTAATAACTTTTTTTTATTTGATTTCTGAAGAAAAATATTTTTTTAGGCAAATTTTTATAAATTTTTGTATAGAAAATAGTATGATCATCAAGTTTAGAACGTTCATATGAACGAAATATTTTTTATGGAAGATATTTTAATAAATTAGTAAACAAACAAAATTTTTAAATTAAAATTTTACGTTTACAAATTCAGTAATTAATTTTTTGGACAGTGAAGTAAAATAATTGCAAATTTTTTGAAAGATGATTAACAAAAAAAATATTTGTAAACAAAAATTTTGTTCTTTTTGGTAGGAAAATATCTTTTTTCTCTAAATCGTTGATCATAAACGTTGCGAACTTCACCGACGTTAATAATTGAACTTTAAGAAAACTTACATTTACATCATCTTGTGAGAAATTATCCGGATTTTCACCCATCATATTAGCGAGATGTCGTTTTCCAATTTGATATTCAGATCTCGCTTTTTGCATAAACTCATCTGTTCAACAAATTCATTAATAAATAACTAAATCAGAAAAATTAAAGATTCCAGTACACTTTTGCCGAAAAAGTTAAAAATTGTTGATTTTCAATTAAATTAAATTAAATTTGTAATTGATTACAGGAATATTTAATTAATTAGATTCAAAAGGATTAAAAATGTCATACATTAAAAAAAACAAATGGAATACAATGCAACTTACTGTGCTCTTTTGATCGTTCCAAATATGCTTTCATAGATTTACTTATTTTCTTTCTCGACCCACCAAAGGCAGCAGTTTCCAATTCATCGGCTATATTTTCGGCCATTTCCTCTTTAGCGGCAGAATATGAACATTTATTAAAAATCTACAAAGAGATAAATAATAATTGCGAGAGAACAAAAACAATCTTTGAGGTTAGGATTTATGTCCTCGTCCGAGAGATTATAGTAATTAAAAGTTGATGGTGTGGAGAATGTTGTTAAAGAAATTTATTTTATTACCTGGTGATTCGTAATTGATAATAAACTATAAGAGTTAGCATTTTTTGTAACTAGACTACTGTTATTTTTTACTTAAATAACAGATAAATGCACGTGAACTGGAGAACGCCATGTTTCTCCTACACTGTAAAAAATGTTAGGTGAAATTTACACCGACGCACGAGGGCAATAAAAGGACCCTCGTCGCACGATGTGAAATCACCCTGAGCCTCGAATGAAATTTACATCGACGCACGATGTACAAAAAAAATATACATCGTGCGTCGATGTAAATTTCATTCGAGGCTCAGGGTGATTTCACATCGTGCGACGAGGGTCCTTTTATTGCCCTCGTGCGTCGGTGTAAATTTCACCTAACATTTTTTACAGTGTAGGAGAAACATGGCGTTCTCCAGTTCACGTGCATTTATCTGTTATTTAAGTAAAAATAACAGTAGTCTAGTTACAAAAAATGCTAACTCTTATAGTTTATTATCAATTACGAATCACCAGGTAATAAAATAAATTTCTTTAACAACATTCTCCACACCATCAACTTTTAATTACTATAATCTCTCGGACGAGGACATAAATCCTAACCTCAAAGATTGTTTTTGTTCTCTCGCAATTATTATTTATCTCTTTGTAGATTTTTAATAAATGTTCATATTCTGCCGCTAAAGAGGAAATGGCCGAAAATATAGCCGATGAATTGGAAACTGCTGCCTTTGGTGGGTCGAGAAAGAAAATAAGTAAATCTATGAAAGCATATTTGGAACGATCAAAAGAGCACAGTAAGTTGCATTGTATTCCATTTGTTTTTTTTAATGTATGACATTTTTAATCCTTTTGAATCTAATTAATTAAATATTCCTGTAATCAATTACAAATTTAATTTAATTTAATTGAAAATCAACAATTTTTAACTTTTTCGGCAAAAGTGTACTGGAATCTTTAATTTTTCTGATTTAGTTATTTATTAATGAATTTGTTGAACAGATGAGTTTATGCAAAAAGCGAGATCTGAATATCAAATTGGAAAACGACATCTCGCTAATATGATGGGTGAAAATCCGGATAATTTCTCACAAGATGATGTAAATGTAAGTTTTCTTAAAGTTCAATTATTAACGTCGGTGAAGTTCGCAACGTTTATGATCAACGATTTAGAGAAAAAAGATATTTTCCTACCAAAAAGAACAAAATTTTTGTTTACAAATATTTTTTTTGTTAATCATCTTTCAAAAAATTTGCAATTATTTTACTTCACTGTCCAAAAAATTAATTACTGAATTTGTAAACGTAAAATTTTAGTTTAAAAATTTTGTTTGTTTACTAATTTATTAAAATATCTTCCATAAAAAATATTTCGTTCATATGAACGTTCAAAACTTGAGGATCATACTATTTTCTGTACAAAAATTTATAAAAATTTGCTTAAAAAAATATTTTTCTTCAAAAATCAAATTAAAAAAAAGTTATTAATTAATAAATAAATAAACGTTACTAGTTCAACGTTGTGAACTTCACCAACGTAATTATCATTGATGTAATTCAAAATTATGATTGACAATTTTATTGCAATTTCTTTAATAGTATTTACTATAATTAAGTTTAGTTTAGTAAATTATAGAATTTTAATTTGAAAATAAATAAACATTCTCTCCTGTTTTGATTTTTTAAAAGGTCATATTATTTATTTATATTTAATTTCTTCTAGAAAGCAATAGAATATCTCTTTCCCTCTGGAGTGTACGATAAGCAAGCAAAACCCATGATGAAACCACCAGATGATATATTTCCTCCACGAAAAGCAGCAGAATTTGATGAATCCGGAAGACCTTTTCATTCTATGTTTTACACATGCAGACCAAATTATTACCAAACACTTCACGTAAAATATTTTTATTACATTTTACATTTCTTTCTGACATTTATATTTTTTTCTCTACAATATCTTTTTTTTACAATTTTGTAGTAATAATAATTTTAGTGAAGTTCACAACTTTTAGACTTAACGGTTAAGAAAAAAACATTTTTTTAATCAATGTTTTACTTGGGAAATTTGTAAAGAGAAGAATTTTATTTTCTATGTTTTCGGTATAAACCAATTTTTTTTTTCAATCGTTTATTATAAACGTTGACAACTTCACGGACCTTAATAATAAGTTTTCTTTGATTTCCAATTTCTGAGTGTAATGAACTTTATAGAAAACTAGCAAATAATTTCATAATCAAAATTTTAAAAAAATCACTTTTTAAATACAAAATAATTTATTACTGTTCATATTGTCAAAAATTTTATTGAAATTTCACGCAAGAATTTCAATATTTCCTAAAATTTTAACAAATCTTTCTAAATAAAAATAATTAAATTGTTTTAAATAGTAAAATTTTCGCAAGAATTCAATTATTTTTAATACAATTTAAAAAAAATTCTTCTCCATAAAATTTTAATTATTTTTAAAATGTTTAATTAAAATTATTAAAGGAACTCCATTATTTGACAAAAAAAAATCAAAGAAATTCTGCAAAAAGAATTTAATTAGAATTTTTAAAAATTTAAACAAAATTCTCCGCGAGATTTAAGTTATTTTCCTAAATAGTGGAATTTTTGTGAAGGAATTCTATTATTATTAAATTTTTTGATAAAATTTTTTGCAATAATTCGATGATTTTCAATACATTAATTAAAAAATTTAAAATATTTGAAAAGAAAAATTACAAAAAAGTTAAGAAACAAAAAATCAAACAGCAACTATAACAATTATGATTACGAATTAAAATTACAATTTATATTCTCATTCATTATAAATTAATCAATAATCTTTGTCAACTATTAAAAGAATACAATTGATAGTTAATTAAAGATATACAATTTTTATTCTTAATTATTTTCAGTATCAAATTTAAAAAAGAAATTACAGAAAAAAAGTTAATTGAGCCAAAACATTTATCATCTATCTCTAAAAAAATTAAATTTTTATTAAAGATTATTTTTAAAAAATTAAGAAATTATTCCAGTTTTTTCATCTTTTTTTAATAACATTTAACATTTTGTTAAATAATTTTCAAATTTTGTTAGAAATAAATAAAAGAAATTATAGAAATTCGATTTGTCCGACAAAATGTTTTTGACAACACTTTATATTGTTTAATAGAAAAGAATGAAAGAAATTTTCATGATTATTATATGAGAAAGTACACAAGCATTTTTTTAGCTAGTAAAATATAATATATCTTTATATACATAAAAAAAGAAAAATTGTAATTATTAAATACACAAATTCTTCCTACACATTTTTTGTTACTAATTTAAAATAGAAAAAACATTATTGTTAAAAATTGTAATTAAAAACGAAAATTTCATAACTTTTTATTTCAAAAGAAACTAATAATTTTTAAAATATAAACAAAAAATAATTATAAAATTTCTAAATCAACATTATGAAAATTTCTTACCTTATTTTATAAAAGCAATATCTATTGACCTTTTCTCTAAATAAACAATAAAAATTGATATTGACAAATCGAAAAACCAAAGTGTTTTGAAAAAGAAAAAAAAGCAAAAGCATATACAATATATAGTTAATAATAATTAATAATAATAATTTTCTTTGATTTCCAATTTCTGAGTGTAATGAACTTTACAGAAAATTGCAGACGAAGTACATAAATTAAATGAAAAAGAAGATAAACTTTACCTGTCAGGTTCACGACCAGATGAACAAGTGAAAATGTATGTAGAAATCTGCTAAGTAAACACGAAACAATAATTATTTTAATTTACATGTAACTAAATTTATTTTTCTTCTTACAGCGATTTGGAAACATCAGTTTGGTTGACAAATAGTGAGCTTGAAACAATTCTTTTCGAAGCTGTTCCTGAGAATTTGGTAATTATTTTCTACATCATTTTGGAAGTAAAATATCTTTTATACGAAGAAACTAATTGTAAAAATTTTAGTATGAATACTTTATAAACACTATGGACAGATTGGCAGCTCATCCCGTATCGTATGAAGCCAAAGACTTTTATCATGACGTATAGAAAAGAATTACAAAATATTTCCGATTCAGTTGAACTACTTCCGGTAAGTTTGATATTTTTTTGACAAAAGTAACTCACCTGTAATAAATTAATCGAATTAAAAATAAAATTAGAATTTTGGTCTGATAATAAAATTCTATTTGAAAAATAATTCTTAATTATGATCCAAAAGATTTTTTCAATATACTCATTAAGTACATAGTTGATTATTATTGTTTGTTATTTTCATAAATTTTACTAAAATCCTCAACAAGAATAATAAGTAATTAATGTAATAACATTCTTCGGAAAAATTCAAAATTTTTTTATAAATAGTTAATATTCTTCGTGGGAACTTAATTACTTTCAATACAATTTTAATAAAATCTCATGAAAGGATTTATTATTTATTAAAAATTATTAATTTACATTTTTCAATTTTTCTATTAATTTCTACAATTTCAATAAATTCTTCGAAATAATCCAATTATTTTTATAAACTGTAAAATCCTTTGCAAGAATTGAATTATTTTTTAAAATTCTTCTTAGGAATTTCATTTATTTTTAATACAATTTGAATAAAATTCAATAATCAACTTTTTAATTATAATTTATTATTAACAGGGACGATGATTTTAAAAAGTAGAAAGAAATTATGAAAAAGACTTAAAGAAATTCTTCTAAAGAATTTAATAATTTTCAAAAACTCTAATAAAAATTTTCTAAAGAAATTTAAGTTTATATCAATAATTTTAATACAATTTAATAGTAAAATTATGAAATAGTAAAAAAATTAAAGAAATTTTTGTAAAGAATTCAATTGTTTGTGATATTTTAATCAAATTCCTTGAAAGAATAAAATTATTTAAAAAAATATCAATAAAATTCTGGGAATTTATGTATTTTTTAGAAATTTTAATAAAATATATAATAAATTCAATAATTAAATGATTAATTTCACTTATAAACGAAAACGATTATTTTAAAAGTCTTCATAACATTAAACTAAATTAACATAATTTTTGAAAATAATTGAATGTTTTGAAAGAATTTTTTTAAAAAAATTTCAAAACAATTGTATTCAATGGAAAACTTTTATTAAATATTTTTAAAAACAAATGCATTCTGTTGAGAAATTTTATTAAAATACTATTAAAAATAATTGAATTCCAGCTATTAATTTTACTATTTAAAAAAATAATTCAGTTTTTCAGAAGAATTTAACAGAATTTTTGAAACAATAAAAGAATTAAATTAATACTTTTTAAAAAAATTGTATTCTTTCGAAAAATTTTACAACAATTAAATTAAAAAAATAATTGCATCCCTTTCAAGAATTTTATTATTAATGAAAATAATTAAATTCTTGCGAAGAGTTTTATTAAAAATTTTCAAAATCCTGATTAAATTCTTTTGAACAATTTCTTTGAATTTTTGAAATAATCTATTTTCTTTAATAATTTTAATTGAAAATTTTGAAAATAATTGAATTTTATGAAGAATTACTTTCAAGTTTTTAAAATATTCGCTTCTGTTAAAAATTAGAATTATATTCTTTATTTTTGAAGTCTATTAAAATTGTTTTGAACATGATTGAATTCTTATGAAATATTTTATTATTTATAGAAATAATTTTATTCTTGTGAAGAATTTTATTACTTTTTAAAATAATTGAATTGTTTCCAAGAATGTATTACAAGTTTAGAAAAAAAATGAATTTTTTCTAAAAATTTTACTAAACAATGGAAAAAATTTTACTGAATTCTTCGGTTAAATTTTATTGAAAAATTAACATTTTAAAATTTTTTGAACAAATTGTGTCATTTTTTAATTTAAAAAAAATAATTTAATATTTTAGGAGAACTTTTTTATAAATTTGGAAAATAATTGAATTTTTTAAATAAATTTTACAGACAATCTTACAAATAATTTTATTTTTGAGATTAAATCACTTTTAGAATTATTTTTAAGGGAATTGAATATTTGCAAAGACTTTACTGAATAATTGAATTGTTTTAATGGGTTTATACCAATTTCAAAGAATAATTATAAATTCTTTCATGGAATTTTATTAAAATTGTATTGAAAATAATTTCATTTCTACGAAAAATTTTACTATTTATGATAATAAGTGAATTATTTCGAAGAATGTTATTATGTATGAAAATAATTGAATTCTTGCGAAGAGTTATTTGAATTTTTCTTTTGCATATAAACAATAATAATTTAATATTTACTCAATAAATGAATTTTTCAAATTTCGATTATGAATTTATCTAAAAATTTTCTAATTCGCATTATAATAAATTGAATATTACGTTCTGCGCGCGTAAAATTTGCTAGTATTTTTAATAAAATTCTTCGAAGAAAGTCATCTATTTATTTATTTTTAAAAATTTTGATAAAATCCTTGACAGGAATTTAATGACTTTCAATATATTAATTTCAAAATAGAAAAAACATTTAAGGAGAAAAATTAATTGAAAAGTTAAGAAACAAAAAAGTAAACAACTAATTTTAAATCTCGAACAGATTATTTATCGGAATAAAACGATTGTTAATAAAGAAGATCGATTTGTAGAATTACTATTTCTATCTTATTGTTTAATAAGATAATTAATATCTATTTCTTCTCCAGATGCAATATGACGCAGATGGAAGACCTTTTGTCTGTGTCCCTGGTAAGTTGATTACCGTTGTAAAAAATAAATCATTTACACCTTATCTGCAATAAAAGGAATTAGAATTGAATTATAGAAACATTTGTAATTCTAATTTTCTTTTTGTTTTCTAACGAGATCAAGGAATATTAATTTTTAATTAATATTTATTCAGATTGCAAAAGAAAGTCTGCAAGGGGTCAGGTTATTCTACGAGGGGAAGGTACTGGTAAAATAACAATCAATGGTGAGAATATTTTCTACTTTGATGATTGGCAAAGCAGGGAACAGGTGAGTTTTTAACTTTTAAAAAAAAATTAATTAATCCTATAGTCTTATTTTCTAATCGGCAATATTTTTGGCATCTAAAGGTTTTTATAAATCTACTCAGGAATAATTCAACTGAACAGTAAAAATAATATTAAAAATATTAAAACAGTATTAAAAAAATAAAAATATTAAAACAATATTCAAAATATTAATTAAGAATATTAATAATAAAGAATATAAAAATAATTTCAATATAAATTGTTTATTGTATTTACTATACTAATATGACTTAAGTCAATTATGTTATTTCCAAAAACTAATTCTCCACGGCTTATCCGAACTGTTTTTTATCATTCTTTTTAATGATTCGTATTTATGAAATTTAATAATTTCCGTGTCGAAAAAAAAGTTTTTTCCCCATCTGGTTTAACCAGTTATGTGAAATGATTAATAACTCAAGTATTCCATTGTTGCGCATTCACAGGTAAGTGAATTATTCAATTTATTAAATTTTTATTAATCTTCTGCGTGAATAAAATGAATCGATATTTATTTTTATTTAAATTCTTTCGTTTATTTGATTTTTCTTACTATTACGTTTTCTTTCGACAAATTGTTTCTCTGAATTTACGTACACAACATTGAGAAATCTAATACTTTTTGAATAATTCATAATAAATGAGGAAACAGGAAAAATTAGAAAAATCCCATAAAAATCAAAAACGAACAATTGCGTGCGTCTATTTACGTAAAATAATTATCTATCTTCTGCCGGAGTATTTTGAATTTTCGTCAATTATTCCTTTTTCCTTGTGATTAAATTGAAAATAAATTTTTATTATTTATTATTCTATTCTTTTTTTTTGCAGGATGCTTTTAAATAACCTTCGGTCATGAATCATCTCAAATACATTCGCCAATTACATCCGGTGAGAATTAAAACAACATATTCTGTTTTAAAATTTTATTATTTTTAAAGATTTCGTTATTTTACTGAATAATGGATTGTTTTTGCAAAAATAATTACTTGGGAATTATTAATAGTGGAAATTGTTATTTATTTATGAGAAGGAAGAAAAAATATTGTTAGTAAGAAATTTTTTGAACGAAAATTCACAAAAAAATTAATTGATTATAATTATTTTATTTGTCTTTTTAGTTTGGCTGCGACCTTTTCATGTGCAGGTAAATTAGACCTAGAAAGTGCTTTACCGCTATTCAAAAAAAACTTCCTCGCCAAGTGGAAGAACCTCTCGTTCGTCTGGTTTAGTCATCAACGACCTTCTCATATTTAAGATACTTTAGTGCATTGTTACGGCGCCGTTACTCAGGTAAACATACGCTTGATTTAAAAATATAATAACACGTGCGAATATTTTTAAATAAATTTCAATCTGCTTAAAATTACAATCAATGAAAAAAATTTCTTCAAAATTCTTTCAAACAAAAAGTAAATATAGAAAGTTTTTTTGTTTCCATCACGTAATTAATAATCATTTAAATTTCGCTTTTGAACAAAGAAAAAAATAACAAAACTTTTATTAATTTCTTATTAATCTAAATTAGTTCGGATAAAAAACAACGTGCGATTTTACAATTTACAAGAAAAGAAAAAATATCGAATTGGCAACATGTGATAAAAATATCAAAGAGGTCATTAATTTTTCACTTTTAAATAAATACCGGTTTTAATTAAACGAGAAAAAAGCAATCAGAAGTAGAACAATTTATTTTAATTATATAAACAAATTTTTCCTATAAATATAAAATTTACTTATTTCCTATAGAAAATAAATCTCTACCATTTTTTTATTCTTCAATATTAAAAGAAAAAATTTTTCGAAAGTTTTTTTTTTGCATATTTATAGAAAACTATAAATCAACTAATACGAAAAAACTATGCTGATTTTTATATTTAATAATATCTTATACAACACGTGTGAATTTTCTCTTTTAGTAATATTTTCAAATTTTTTTTTCTGAATACTTTTTAAAACAGGATACAAGTGGAGATAAAAATATTTTGAATTTGACATATGCACCTGGAGTGCAGACATAAGTATTATAAAACACAAATTAATGCCATAAATTTTATTGTGCGTCATCAGAATCCATAAAAAAAATTATATTCTAGACATTTTCAAAATGTGAATGATAAAAAATCAATTACAGAAAATAAATAATGAAACGACAACAATTGGATGATAAAATTAATTAAAATACTAATTTTTTGCAAATAAAAGTAAATTAAAAAAAATTAAAAATAAATTAAAAATAAATTAAAAATAAATTTAAAAAAAAATTAAAAATAAAATAAAATTGATAGTCAAAAACTATTTTTGAAATACTTGCTGATAAATGTATTTCGATATGAAATTATTATTTAAAAACACTAAATGATTCAAATTAAAATACTAATAAATTGCAGACATCGGATAATGAGAATTTTTTATCTTCTCTCGATTTTTTCAAAATAATCGTAAATTTTCAAATATTTAATTAAAAATAATTGAATTTTAAATTCTACATCATATAAACTTTTTTTTTATTTCTTGAATAATTTAATTCTTTAAAATATTTCTGAAAGTAAATAGAAATTATAAATTTAGACAAGAATTTGGATTAAAAATTCTAGAAAATAATTTTATATTTGAAGATTTATAGTGGATATTTTTAAAAAATAATTAAATTTCAAAAGGTTTAAAATTGAAGTTTTTGAAGACTTGAATTTTGAATAATTTTAAATAAACATTTAAACAACACAATTCATGATACAATTTGATTTAAATTTTTTAAAAATTATTATCAATTTTTTTGAAATTTTTAACATATTTCCAATAGTAAATTTTGAATATAATCAAAATTTCGTAAAATTGAATTGAAAATAATTGAATTTCAAACTATATCTCAAGTGAACTTTTTCTTCTTTTAACCAAATAAATTCTTCAAAAACATTTTCATACTAAAAACAATTGATTTGGGTGAAAAAGAATTTCAGTAAGTAATCCTAAAAAATAGATTTTATTGAATATTGAGATATTTTTAATATCAACACATTAAATTTAATTAAAATAAAAATTTTATTTTACTATTTAAATTAATATTATCAAAATAAAATATAAATTTAAAATATTTAAAAAGATGAAATAAAAAATTAAACAAAATTTCGTTAAATTTTATTAGAAGAAATTTTTTATTTTGTGGAATTTTATCACAATTGTTTAAGAAAAATATTGTTTTTTAAAAAAAAAATAAAATGTTAATTAAAAACTTTTTTGAAAATCGGGAGAAAATGACGGTAAATATAGATTAAAACTTTTATAAAAATTCTCAATAAAATAAACGACTTTTTTCGTAATATTTTTAATTTTTAATCGACCAAAACGATATTATTTCGATTTTTAACGACGATCCGAGGCCTTTATATTTTTACGTTTACATATCGATTGTATATTAATTATTAATTATTATTAATTTAAAGATTAATTTAAAACTTCAATTTCTTTTTAAATTTTGAAACTTTTTTAGTAAAATTTTTCTTCTTTTCTAATTTAAAAACACGTTTCGGTCTATTTTTTCCTTTTTTGAATAACAGGGGAGTTCCCTAATAAAAACTAAATTCAAAACAAGTTTGTGATGCTTTTTTCGTTTAGAGGTCCAGAATGCAAAATAGAAATGACTGAATTTTAAAGAATTTGATTTGCCCTTTTTCTACAAAATGTAATTTATTTTCTTGCTTTGATTAATAAAGAATTAATCGTTAATTCTTTTTATTCAATTTTTATCATTGATTTAATTTTTTCATTAAATTCTTGTTTATTTAATTTTTTCCTTCAATTCTGGTCGTTTCTTTAATTTCCTCCTTCAATTATTATCGTTTTTTTTTTAATTTTCAATTCCATTTTTATCATTAGTTTTATTTTTCAATTCAATTATTGGCGTTTTTTTTTTAATTTTTCCATTCAATTTTTTCGTTAGTTTAATTTTTTCATTCAATTATTGTCGTTAGTTAAATTTTTCCATTCAATTGTTGTTGATTTTTTTCTTCAATTATTGTTGTTTCTTTAACTGTGAATTTCATTTTTATCATTAGTTTTATTTTTCTATTCAATTATTGGCGTTTTTTTAAATTTTTCCATTCAATTTTTCTCGTTAGTTTAATTTTTTCATTCAATTGTCGTTTTTAAAAATTTTTCCATTTAATTTTTCTCCTTAGTTTAATTTTTTTATTCAATTACTGTTGTTTTTTAATATTTTTCCATTCAATTTTTCTTGTTAGTTTAATTTTTTCATTCAATTGTCGTTTTTAAAAATTTTTCCATTCAATTTTTCTCCTTAGTTTAATTTTTTTATTCAATTACTGTTGTTTTTTAATATTTTTCCATTCAATTTTTCTTGTTAGTTTAATTTTTTCATTCAATTGTCGTTTTTAAAAATTTTTCCATTCAATTTTTCTCCTTAGTTTAATTTTTTTATTCAATTACTGTTGTTTTTTAATATTTTTCCATTCAATTTTTCTTGTTAGTTTAATTTTTTCATTCAATTGTCGTTTTTAAAAATTTTTCCATTCAATTTTTCTCCTTAGTTTAATTTTTTTATTCAATTACTGTTGTTTTTTAATATTTTTCCATTCAATTTTTCTTGTTAGTTTAATTTTTTCATTCAATTGTCGTTTTTTAAAAATTTTTCTATTGAATTTTTCTCCTTAGTTTAATTTTTTCATTCAATTACTGTCGTTTTTTAAAATTTTTCCGTTCAATTTTTCTTGTTAGTTTAATTTTTTCATTTAATTATTGTCGTTTTTTAAAATTTTTCCATTCAATTTTTCTCTTTAGTTTTATTTTTCTATTTAGTTGTTGACGTTTTTTAGAATTGTCGTTAGTTTAATTTTTCCATTCAATTATTGTTGTTTTTAAAAATTTTTGCCTTAAATTTTTCACATTAGTTTTATTTTTCCATTTTAAAATTAGCTTGTTTAAAAATTTTGCCATTTATTTTTTCTCTTCCCTTTATTTCCTCCTTCAATTTTTATTCAATTATTATCATTTAATTTTTCTCTTCATTTCGTTTTTGTTCTTCTTCAATCGTTTATCAAATTTTTTGTCTTCAATTATTCTCCTTAATTTAATTTTCCAATCAATTCATGATAAATAAATTTTTTCCATTTTAAGTAAACAATAACAATAACCCTGGGGAAAATTAAAAAAAAAGAGAGATTAATTTCACGTGAAATAAGACGAGAGAGATTAAAGACAATCTTTAATCGCAATTTAATCGAAATCAGTGTATTTTTTTGCTGATAAATTCGTGCTCTGACAAATGAATAACAAAAAAATGCAAAAAAAAAGAAAATAAAGAAAATAAAATTAAATATAGTCCAGTATTTGGTTTTTATTTTTTCTCCAACGCTACTGTACTTTGAATAAGTTAGATATGCTTTTATAGCATCATTGAAAAAAATAGTCAGTCAATCGTGGTCCACGAAGTCAACCGGTTTGCTTGGTTCTTTCCACGTTCTCTCTGCATATGTGCAATTCTGTGTCACATGTGAGTGCCTCCTTTTATTATATAGTGCTTAAGATCAACCAAGTCCAGCTTGGTTACGTCGTTCAGTCAGTGTCAGAATGGTCAGCCAGACAGAATGATCTTGGTACATTGTCGTGACTTTCATTATCAGAATATTTAACGTTTCAATCGACATCTTTAGTTCAAGTTCAAAAGGTGATTGTCAGGTGTGATTGTCCTCAACAGTTTCTATTCCTTTTAATCTCTGAAGAGTTAATTTGTCTCCAACCTTCGGAGTAAAAATATAATTATACATAAATTAAAGAGCCGGTAATTTTCTCGTTTACCTCAATAAAAGTGATTCATTCTAAATTGTTAATTTTTTTACTCTTGACAAAAGAATTTTTCCCAATTGACCGACCTGGGAATTTTTCATTTTTCGTCAGCATTTTCTTTAAACTTTTTGATTTCATTTTAATTTCTTTTACTGTAATATTAATTTCCCTTTCAGAGAGATGATACTGAGTTAGAACGCAAGCGGGAAACGTGACAATGGGTGATCAGAAGACAACACCGCCGATTTTGCCAGCACCGAGAAAACGAGTGCAATTGGAGCGTGCGTTTAGTATGCAATCGCCGATGGTGAAGACTCCCCCGTGTTTAAAATCAAAATCGGCGACTTCTTTGCTATTGACGAGATGGCTCGTGTCGAAGAGACCAGTGACGCCGCCGGAAACGGAGGAAGGATGGACGTTGGACGATCGTTCGATGGAATATGGAACCCCGCCGCCTGTTGAGGAGCCACATTGCTACTCGATGTGCATTAGTGAAAGTTCGATAAGCGATGAGAAGAATTGTGCCGTACAGGTGACGAATGATTTGATAAGAAATCTCCTCGTGGAGCATATGCGAGGTGTTGGTGGTCGTCTTCAGTTGTTGGACGATTTGGAAACGGGGAAGATATGCATCGACAGTGAGGAGTTGGGGAATTATAAATTATCGGAGATAAATGCTCTGTTATTGCAGGCGAGTTTTCTAGGCCGTGGGGATTTGATTCCCCAGTTGCATAAATGCGGCGCTGACTTAAATCATTCGGAACAGGAATTGGGCTTGACGGCACTGCACTTGTGCGCCTATAGTAATTCAATGACGGGGGTGAAGTATTTGATAACGAATGGTGCGAATATTAATTCGAGAAAGGCGCACACGCCGTTTCATTATGCTGCTTTTGGTGACTCGGTGGATGTGGCGCAGCATTTCAAGCAGCAGGGGTTTAGTCAGGAGTCGCCGTTGGGCGATGAGTCGGTTCTGCATTCGGCGGCTAGGAGTAATGCTCTGAATGTGCTGAATCTTTTGGCGAAGGATAATCCGGCTTTGAATGTTAAGGATAAGAATGGATATGCGCCGATTCATCATGTGGCTGATAGGGGTGATTCGACGTGTTTGGAGGTTTTGTTGGCGAGCGGTTGTCAGGTGGATTTGGCGTCGAAGAAGGGAGACACGGCTCTGCATCTTGCCGCCGAGGCTGGTTGCGTGGAGAATGTGGAGTTGTTGCTGAAAAATGGAGCGAGCGCGGGGATGAAGAATTCACGAGGACACACACCGTTGCATCTAGCGGCACGTTCCCATTGCTTGGAGTGTGTTGAGGTCCTGTTGCACAAGGCGAATAGTGATCCAAATGCGGAGGATAATGATGGACGGACGCCACTGCACTTGGCTTTGGGACGATCACTGTTGGCTTATGATGTCAGCGATTTGTTGATTACGAGAATGGCGAATGTCAATAAGGCGGATAAGTATGGTTACACGCCGCTACACGTTGCGGCTGTTAATGAATTGTCCCAGTGTGTGGATATTCTGATAAAGAGGGGGGCGGATTTGAGTGCGCGGACGAAAGGCGGAACGACGGCACTGTCGATAATTTTGCGGAAGACACCAACTTCGTTGAATGTTTTTAAGGAGAAATTGGATTCGTCGATAACGTTACATCAGCATGGATCGGCGACCGGCGAGGTTGAACTGCGATTGGATTTTCATCCACTTTTGCAGCATCAGGAGCAGGGGGAGATTGGCTATTTGGGAACGTTCGTCAAGGAGGGTTATAAGGAGATTTTGGAGCATCCCTTTGTTTCAATCGTTTCTCTATCTCAAGTGGGAGAAGATTCGGAAGTACTATGTTGGACGATTGTTGTTTTATTTGTTGTACGTTTTGGTGTTGACGGCATGGGTTATTACGGCGTTGGCTCACAATTGTTATAATGAGTCGCATGGACAGTTGGATAATCCGGGAACGCCGTTGTGTGCGAATTCGACTGGATTGAATGGTTTTCTCTACACGAATCCGATTGTATTGGAAATCGAATGGTACGCTTTGGTTGTATTAACGGTTCTCGAGTGTTTGAGAAAATTGGCTGGTATTTTCACCTATTCGTCGGTTCGGCAATTTTTCACGCAAGCGGAAAATATGGTCGAGTGGTGCGTTATTGTGAGCGTGTTTGCGACGTCGTTCGTTTATACGGGAAGGACGTACACTTGGCAGAGTCACGTTGGTGCATTTGCGGTCCTCTGCGGTTGGAGTAATTTGATGTTGATGATTGGACAATTGCCGATGTTCGGCGCCTATGTTGCAATGTTCACTAGTGTTCAGGCGCAGGTTTTCAAATTATTGCTCGCCTATGCTTGCCTCCTGGTGGGATTTACGGCTAGTTTTTGTGTCATTTTTCCAAGATCGAAATCATTTAGTAGTCCGCACACGGGTTTGATCAAAGTATTGGTGATGATGACGGGGGAATTGGATTTTGAGGAATTATTTTTCCCTGAGGAGGAAGGCGGTCGTCCGGTTGATGTTGGCGCGGGACTTCTTGGATATTGTTGCAAGTTTCGGCTCAATTGTCCTTTGTACTATTTCTCCTGTTCGTCACGATTGTTCTCATGAATTTACTGGTTGGCATTGCCGTTCACGATATTAAGGGATTGCAAAAGACGGCCGGTTTGGCGAAACTCGTGCGACAAACGAAATTGATTTGTGATGTTGAGACGGCTCTTTTTTTGGGACTTGTGCCGAGACGATTGATGAAATTGTTGCGTTGGACTGCTTTGGTTCTTCCGTCGCCACTCAAGGCTGTATTAACTGTTCGACCGCTGAATCCACGAGAAAAAAGACTTCCGCCGGATGTTTTGGCTTCGGCACACAAAGTTGCGAGGGAAAAGAAATTTATTTCTGGCACAATGTCGAGTAATAAAAGTAATAACACCGCTTTTCCGTATTCGAAAAATGATATGTACTCGTCGATAAGACGTGATGGTAATTATGAACAATTGTTGAGCGAAAATAATGTCAAATTAAGAAGTCAAGTGATGGAATTGAAGAAAATTTGTCAGGAAAATCACAAACTTATTCAAGATCTCGTTATGGCTCTTGCGTTGGATCAACGTTTCAATCCAAATGCATGTAATGAAAATTTGTGATTTTTCCTAATCTAATAATCATATGAAATGATTTTTCGATTTATTTTCCCCCAAAAAAATGAAATAGTTGATAAAATGTTCAATTTCAAGGATGTTTTAAAAATAACAACCCTCGAAATTGCATTTAATTTAAGATTATTCATCAGTGCTCATGGATAAACGTTTTAAATTGTTTCAATTGTTTTTAAAGCATGTGTAGACGCCTAGTCATTTTATCTGTTAGTGGCACTTATTTGGAATTACGCATTAATAAATCAAAGAAATTGCTAGAAAATTTATATTTTTTCACAAAAATATATTTCCAGCAGATGTTAATTTTTTTGCAAATATATTTTAACAAAATGCGTAATCTCAAATCGAATTTCATTGAGCTTTCAATACTTTATCTTCATTTATTTGTTTGAATTTTAACATTTTCGTTAAAAATCAGATATGATCAAAGATTATTTTTTTACTGTAGGATAATTTTCCATTAGTCTTTTATTTTTCCCAAAAAAAATAATGATTAACGAATAAAAAACTAAGAGATATTCTAATTCCGTCCAATGTAATATTTATAATATGACGAAGAAAAAATAATGGAGAATATTCTTTTTTTACTTTGATCCATTCTTTATTGTAGAATGAAGTTTCAAAGAATTGAAAAAAGAATGATGAGCCATTTGTATATTTATAATTGTTTAATTACAATTATATAATTGCAATCTTTATGATTAAAATTTCATAAAAAAAATTAATAAATACAGATGTATAATTACGATTGTAAGAATTGTATAATATTAAGAAAATTAAGAAAATAGTGAAGTGATTTTTCGTATAAAAAAATGAATAGTGATAAGAACAATTTAGTTATAATGCTCACTTAGAATTTATAAAAATAGTTGCTCAATTCATATAGTGTGATCATAGGCATAGTATTTTTTCCGATATTTTATAAGTAAATAAAATTTAAATTTTGTAAAATTTTGTATTCATTTACTTATTTTAAGAATTTTTGCAATTTCTATTATCAATTTCGTAAAAAATTTTGGTATATCAAATTTTTACTATATTTTTTAAAAAGATTCGCAAATTTATAAACTGAGATTTATATTTTGCTCTTTTTGTAAGAAAGCAAAATAAACACAAAACGGTACAAAATAAAAAATATCAATCGATTCTAATTTTATCTTTTACCCGTACGAATAAATAAACAAGTTTCATTTTAATCTAAATATTGACTAATATTTATTAATATTTAAGTAAAATAATACGTTTAAATTAAAATTTTCTCTAATTTTGATGAAAGAAAAAATTCGACAAAGAATTACAAAGTCAATTGAATATAATTTTTCCCCGATTTTATTTCGATTTTAACTTCCATATTAATGCTTACAATTGAAATGTTGAGAATAATTCTTGCCCATGTGTATCAGACTTGTAAGTTCATTATGAATTCTATAGAAATCTTCAAGTTGAAATTGTTGTATCATTCAATTGACAATTTTGCTCATAGCATAACAAGTGGTTTGAAAGTAGGAAGGTCAAATTTAATTAAAAAAAAGGAGAAAAAAAAAGAGAAGTTAATAAGTCGCAAAATTTCTGAAAATTCATAAAATACTCGTGAAGCATCTTTACTGTCAAAAATAATTATACGATTGTCGGAAATTGAATAAACGCTTTTATGTTTCTAGTTTATTAAAGCAAGGACGTTAAGTTTTTTTTTTTTTTTTAAACATTCGAAAAATGTAATTTTTTTTATAATATTATTATTTTTTTATCTTTATTTGATTCAGTTAATTTTAAACGACTTATCAGCGTCTATCAAAATGATAATTAAAGTAATGAAACGTGTAAAATATGAATGAAATACGTGATCAAATGAAATTTTGTCCTTTAGTTTAAAGTTAAAATATTAATTTCGTGCATATCATCATAAATTGTTCTGAATTGACAAAATGTTTCTCCTCCCACTTTTTTTTGGAGGGATAAGAATTTTTTTTTGTTGGTATATTAATGAAATACTTGACGCGATTCCTCAGTTCTTGTAGAAAAAGACTGCTTTCTTCACTTGTTCGCGTTTGCATTGATTAATCGGGAGCAAAAAAATTTCCACCGAAAAAAAGTTGTTTGAACATTTTTGAGATCAAAATTAATTTATCTAATCGAAAGAGATAGTAAAGATTTGAGTTTTTTGAAAACGTTTCAATATTGTGTTTGTGTTTATTTTGAAGATACGCTGAGTGGACTCGTCTGCAGGAAGGGTTTTTTAATTTACGAATCGGACCAGGAAAAATTCTGATCTTGATGGAACATAAGAGAAAGTAGGAAATTCATCGTCATTGTCATCGAAGAACAGAGGAGAAAATTTCAGTTGAAAAGCAAAACGATGGAGATTTTAATTTTGAGAAGAAATAAATAGAAGGAAAAAAAATTCAAAAAAGAAGGCAGAAATAGAATTGAAAAAGGCGAGAGAGAATTAATCTTGTTCATCGAAGTGAAGTCAATGTGTTTTAAAGTAACTGCTTCCTGCAATAATATGAAATTTTTGAATCAAGTGGACGGTCACGTTTAAAGATGAGAGATTTCATTTGTTACTGTTACACGAATACTGGTTTCTGTCTTGTATTTGACGAAATATTGTATTGTATTGGACGGAATTTTAATACCTTTTTGACTGATTTCATCATCTCAAATATTGTCAAGAATTTCTTTGCAAAAATATTTCTTTGTAAATTTTTGCTCGAATGAAAGCCAGCAGTACGCATTCCCCTGGAAGGAAATAAACTGATTGTCTATGTCCTATATATCTTCGCATATGAATGCGCAATTCGTAACCGAGCTTGTAACACATTAAGGGAAATGACACGACTTCAAATATATAGAAGGTAATGACGACGTTTGATCTAAAGTGGTTTAAACGACCTTACACGCCTAACAGTGTTTAGAAGTGAGCGAACAAGATCGGTATCACTCAACCTGTGCCATGTAAAGGAAAAGAAAAAAAAGATGCAGCCATCTTTAAATAATTTTCAATTCTGACAAAGATTTTATTTTTGGAAAATTTCATTTTGGAATTAAGACACTATGGGTTATGACAATGTCGCCTCGCAAGAAAAGGTGAGAGTCAATTTTATTTTCTTTGTAACTAAAATAGAATAATGGATTCTGATTGTATTTTTCTTTTCAGGCCCTACCACGACAGATTTATTCGATTAGTCAAAAATCGCCACCCGATCGGATCTTCTGCAGATCGGAGAGTTCAACGTCATTCTATAAATTGGGGAAAAATGACACTCAACCGCCGTGTCCGCTGCTAAATGAAGAAACAAAGCCCCGTCATTATTCCGTGGGCTGCCTCTACGATCACGTGAATAAGGATCCATTTTTTCAAGGGCATCACGCCAATCTACAAATCCATTAAATCAATTTGCGTTGAGAAGGGCCTCGAGACAAAGGACACGAATCCAATTGAAATTGACGCCGGCGAACCGCCACCGGTCGACGATTCCCTCTTCTTCGACAATCTCGAAGCACTGAAACACATGAAAGTCGATGGCACGAGTCTCATGACGAAAATCTGGTCCTCCCTCAATGTCACCGAAATGAAACTCCTCCTGGAAATGAGCGTGTCAACATAACAAAATTAAAGAGCGGTAAATTATTCGCCAATTGTCATGAGAATTTCAAAAATATCGCCTTCCTCTGGTCATGCTTTCGTGGTTTAATTCATCTTTTGCCTATTTTAGAATCAATCGGCGTTGACGTTCATTACATTGATCCGGTGACGGGTGCAAATTCGATAATGGTCGCGTGTGTCTCGGGCAATATTCCCTGTTTGGAGTATTTGATTAAGAAAAATGTCGACGTCAATCACACGAGTTTGATTAATAATTACACGTGTTTACATATTGCGGCTATTGCCAATTCAAGGGACGCTGCTGAATTGCTGATCAGCAATGGGGCGAAATTGCATACACTTAGTTCACAGGAGATGGAACCGGTTCTTCATTGCAGTATCAAGGCACAATCGGAATCGGTTGTTGAATTATTGTTGGCCAAGGGAATAAGTCTCGCGCAAAAGAATCGCTTGGGTGAGACGCCACTTCATGTCGCTTGTTTCGTGCAGTCGATAAATTGCGCAAAAATGCTCCTCTCCACACAGGGAACGGATGTGAATGCTGTCGATCGAATGCATCGTACGCCATTGCATTATGCCGTGATGAATACATCGTCATCGGCGGAATTAGTGAAACTTTTACTGAAACATGGAGCGCAGGTGAATGTTTTCGATAGGACGAGTTTCTCGCCATTGCATATTGCTTCGTTGAATGAATTGTCCCATTGTGTTGAGGCGTTGATTTGGGCCGGTGCGGACGTGAGCGCAACGACAAATTCTGGCCTCTCGGCGTTGAATATTATTTTACGGAAAATACCCGAATCGTTGCAGGTGTTTTCGTCGACGATTGGACGCGTCGATTCGATTGAAACGACCGGTTCCACATAATCGGGAATTCGAGATGAGAATGGAATTCGATATACTATTCCCGAGTAATAATCATTGTGAGACGAGTTTTATTAATACGTTCGTTCAGGAGCATTGTAAGGATCTTTTGTCGCATCCACTTGTCATGGCGTTCCTTCATCTCAAATGGGAGAAGATAAGGAAGATTTATCTTCTCCGAATTTTCCTCTATGCACTGACGGTGATGTGTATGACGACCTATGTACTCACTGCATTGGCCTATAAATGCTACAATACGGACGAGGCAATAAATAGCAAAATATGCAACAATAAACGTGTTTCGAGTTTTTTATTTCGAAAATCGGTGATTGAAATTGAATGGTATTTGTCATTGGTACTGACGTCCGTGGCGATACCAAGGAAAGTAATGGCCTTCACGGTTTATAAATCGGTGAAGCAGTATTTTTCCAATATTGAAAATATTCTTGATGCAATTGTTGTGATTAGCGTTTTTTTTGACATCATTCGTCTACACTGGTCGCACCTACGATTGGCAGAATTATGTCGGAGCTTTCGCTATTCTTTGCGCGTGGACCAATCTCATGCTGATGGTTGGTCAACTTCCCGCTTTTGGCACCTACGTGGCAATGTTCACACACATTCAGTTTGAATTCGCCAAACTTCTTCTCGCCTACTCGGGACTTCTCATTGGTTTCACGATAAGTTTCTGCGTCATATTCGTTGGTGAACCATCATTCGGTAATCCATTCACAGGCTTGATAAAAGTCCTCGCAATGATGGCGGGAGAATTAGATTTCGAGGGTCTAATAAAATCCGGCCGATTTAATGACTGACGGTTAATTTGTAATTTATCATCCGCTCTCTGTTTGTTCGCAAATTCTATTCACATTGTTTATTGTATTTGTGACGGTGATTTTAATGAATTTACTCGTAGGCATTGCCGTGCACGATATTCAGGGTTTACGTAATCACGCCGGCTTGACGAAATTAGTACGTCAGACGAAATTGATTCTTTTCACTGAAATGGTCCTTCATAATGGTCGAATTCCCTATTTATTTCGCAAATGGATGTCCGATCACAATATCGATGTGGAAAATCGTAAAACGTGTTCCTGATTGTAAAACCACTGAATCCATTGGAGAAACGATTGCCTAAGGATATATTAAAATCGGCCTACGATATTGCTCAGAAGAATGGTCCACTAATTAATGAGGATAATGATAATTTGTGTGTGAATTTATCCCGTGGACGAATCAACTCAGTGAGGATGGTTCCGAATCGGATGTACAATTGGCCGTTGAAAAATTAACACTGCAAATGAAAGCCAGCGAGGAGGAAATACATTTCATTAAGGATCAATTACTAGACACTAAGAAAATCTTAGAGAATTTAATTCACAACGTATTGAAAGTGAATTAAAACAATAAGGAAAGTTTAATTGTTAAAAAGTCTTTTATAATTATTTAATGTCAATACAAAAGTTCTACTGACAATTCTTTGTAATATTTAATTTAAAAATCAATTTTTTCGAAATCCAAGTTCAAATAGGAGCGTAAATATAGGAAATTTATCAAGTTTGTTTTTTTACGATTCGATTTAAGAAATATTTGTATTTGTAAATGTGACAATAAAAAATAAAACTGAAAATTGTTCTTTCATTGCAATTAGAAAATTGAATTTTCACTGTCTCGTTAAAGGAGAGTAATTGTTAACACTCCCTATTGTTATAATCGATTCACTTTATTTTGGCTTATAATGATGCGGTAAAATTCTCGTGACAGATAAGGGCACAAGGATAATTAATGAGATGGATAAAAAGCTACCCTTTAATTAATAAGTCAAGTTCATTGCTAGTTCGCAAATTACGCAATACAGTGTAAATACCGAACAGTTTAAATTTAAAAAAATATTATCATAATTTGTAAAAAGTCGACGTTTTTACCAAGGTTAAAAAAGTTAGAACTATGAAAACTTATTTGATTATTCTCGATAAGGGTTCGAGGCCTTGACCGTAACATTATTTTAACAAAATAATTACAATAATAAAATTAACATGTAATTTTATTTAAAAACGTGTCTAAATAATTATTTAATAATTTAATTATCGGTTTCATCTGACTTTTTTTCTTTTTTTCATCAAATTTATCAGTTATACTTCCGGTATAATTAAATTAAATAAGAAAAGAGGTAAAAAAAATTCTAATCTTCAACTAATGCAATTAGTGAAAATTTCTTTCTCTTCACCTGTAATTTCATTGATTAAAAGATATGAGTATTTTCCATGGAGGAAAATATAAAATCAGGGACACGCCCTATACAAGATATATTCTTGATTAGTAGTTGTGTAAACGCATTTCAAATAAAATTTTGTAATTCATTGAGACGACAGACTTCAGTTAGAGCGTTTCATAAAAATTTTTCGCGAGTCGCGAAAGTTGAAAAAGTTTTCATTTTCCTTACAAATGAAAGTACTTTTGTAGAAATATTTTTAAAACAATTTTCCCAATTTTGTAGTTGGAAAAATGGAGCTCGATAATGATTTTCAAATGGAAGAAGCTGAATTAATTAGTTTGGTACGTACTTTTCTTCGGATTTACTAAATCTTCTAATATTGTATTGAGATTAATTTTATTTTCGAATGGAAAATTTCACAATTGCCAATTTTGTTCTTGGCGAAAAAATTATTCAATAAACTGTCATTTTTCAGAAGAATTTAGAAAAGAATTTTTTTAATTTCATTCATACTTATTAAAAACAAAATAAATTTAAGACAATTTAAATTTATTTACAATTTAATTTAAATTTAAGACAATTTAAATTTATTTACAATTTAATTTAAATTTAATTAATAAATTTCAATTTTTAAAAACAATACGTTTGTTTAAGGAGCACTTGCAAGGAATTGGAAAGAGACCGAAGAGTCTGCTGACAATTAATCATCAGGATAAAAATGAGATGTCCCTGTTGTCGCCGACTTACGACACGAGTCGACGGCACTTTTCCGCAAGTTTTGTCTACGATCAACTGAGAGCCGACGAACTTTCAGACTCTCTGAAAAAATCCTACAGTTCACTGAAATCACCGACAATTATTGATCAAGAATCGATGGCCAATGAAGAAATTGTAAAATCCCAGGAGATAAGAATAAAACATCGAAGATTCGTTCATTTTCGACAAACGACTCTTTCATGGAGAAAGCACTCAACGAGCTGAAAAGTCGTGAATTCGAAGGTCTCAATCTACTTGGTTTCGTTCTACGAATTTTGACTGCCGACGAATTGAAGCAATTTTTAAAAATGGAATTGGGAATAATCCCGGAGAAAAATGGAATTCTCTTTCCCGATAATGACGTGGAATTTAGAAATCGTGCATTCATTTGGGCAGCTTTTCGCGGCTTAACAAATCTTCTATCGAAATTCGAATCCTCGGGTGTTGACATTCACTCTACTTGCTTCGGTGGTTCAAATGCAATCATGACGGCTTGTTATTCGGGACATATTTCTTCTGTTCAGTATCTAATTGGCAAAAATATGGATTTAAATTACGTGAGTCCTATCGACGGTCGCACTTGTTTACACTTGGCAGTTGCTGGCGAGTCCTACGAGGCAGCAAAATTACTCCTTCAAAATGGAGCAATTTTGAATAATCCAAGAGTATCAAAGACAAATCCACTGCTGCATTATGCCATTAAAGCAAAAATTGAATCAATTGTCGAATTATTCCTCGAGCATGGAGCCGATGCAACGCAAAAAAATAGTTTCGGCGAGACACCACTTCATGTCGCTTGCTCCGTTTATTCGATAAAATTGTTGTCGTATGTTGATGAAGTATCCCCAGGTCGATGTGAATGCAATTGACGTGATGGATCGCACACCTCTTCACTACGCGACAATGTCATCGTTGTGCGATTATCGTCTAATCGTCATTCTCGTCAAACACGGTGCCCTAGTGAATGTCGTCGACAAAACGGGATATTCGCCCCTTCACATTGCATCACTGAACGAAAAATCGAAATGCTCGGAAATATTGATATTAAATGGTGCCGATGTCAGTTGTACGACCGCTAAAGGCATCTCAGCGTTGAATATAATCCTGAAGAAAATTCCCGAATCATTCGAAGTGTTTCGTTCAAAAACTAGACTCGTCGATAAAATTACAGCGACCAGGTTGTCAGAATCGTGAAATTGAAATGAGTCTCGATTTTCACGACCCTATTGCCAAGTGGAAAAAAACCCGAGACAAGTGTCATTTAATACATTCATTAGTGGAGAATCGAAAAGAAACTATTATCCCATCCTCTAGTCATGGCTTTTCTCCACCTCAAATGGAAGAAGATTCGAAGATTTTATATTTTCAACATTTTCCAATATACCCTGGCAATTATATTCATGACGTTGTACATAATAAGCGCGCTGGCGTTTAAATGCTATAATTCAACAGAGGAGACACATTTTATTTGTCAACATTTTTCCAAAAGTGTTATTGAATTCGAATGGTACATGTGGTTGACACTCACCTGTTTCACATTGCCGAGAAAAAATTCTCTCCTTCTGGATGTATAGATGTATTAAACACTGGTTATGTAATTTGGAAAGTCTTCTTGATTTCGTCGTAATTTCGAGTGTTTTCGTAACAAGTTTCATTTATACGGGGGAAAATTACGATTGGCAAAATTATTTCGGCGCATTTGCGATTATTAGCGCGTGGACTAATTTAATGTTGATGATTGGACAACTCCCAACGTTTGGCACTTACGTCGCAATGTTCACGCACATTCAATTTGAATTTGCCAAACTTTTATTTGCTTATTCGGGACTTCTCATTGGATTTACTCTAAGTTTTTGTGTGATTTACACCAGAGAGCCGTCGTTTCGTAATCCATTCACGGGATTGATTAAAATTCTCGCAATGATGGCTGGTGAATTGGACTTTGAGGGACTCATCAGTCATTCATATTTAAATGATTCTTTCTCAAATAACTTTTTTCATCCCCTTGGAATTTGTGCTCAAATTCTCTGCTTACTGTTCATTATTTTCATAGCTGTGATTTTAATGAATTTACTCGTAGGCATTGCTGTTCACGATATTCAGGGTTTACGAACACATGCGGGCGTCACGAAACTAGTGCGACAGACGAAATTGATTCTCTATACGGAAATGGTTCAATGTAAAATTTCAATTCTCTCATTTTTTTTGAAATTAAATACCAAAGCACGAGATGAGAAATTTAAATGAAATTTTTGTCGTGAGACCATTGAATCCAATGGATAAGAGTCTTCCTAGGGATATTTTGAAGGCTGCTATTTGAAATTGCACGTAAACGTAATCCAAATGATGGACGCTAAGAGTGGAGATTATTTTAAAAAGGATTCATGGACCACCGATGAAGGAGTTGACGAAAATTTACGCATCAACATTTGAATCGTCTATGGCAAAAGTTCAATTTACAGATGAAAAACAATTGCCGATGAGATCAATGATGTTAAAGATCAATTTCGAGATGTTAAGCAAATTTTGGAAACAATCAGACCTGAAATTGCCATAGTTGGAAAATGAAACTTTGGTTTCTTGAAAATATTTTGCAAAATTTTTACTGTAATTTATACGTAGAAGACAAATATATTCACTTATTTTGCAAATCCTATTGTTTTAATTTTTAAAAGAAAAATAATGTATTTATTTTTACAAAATTTTCTGCTTGGATAACAATTGCAAATAAAATAAATTTTTCAGTAGAATAAAATTACTAATGTAGATTGAATATTGCCGAATTAGAAAATGAATATATTTTAATTAAAAGTGATTTGCAACTTACAATTGCTTTTCGATTCAGGTCATATTCCCGCTTATTATTTTCTGGGAATGACAATGACAAAGTCGACGTGGAAGCGACCATCAGTATGGGAGGACACAACCCGGGAACAATCAGGAGCAATTCGTTGGGGTTATCGGCCTGGGAGATCTTCGTAGCTTTGTCGATAAACACATGATCGAAAAGATGAAAGTCGGGTGAGTTCTAATCAATATTTAAACAAAATTAATCCAATTTCCGAAAAAATAATATTGAATTTAAAACAATAAACAATCATATCAATTTGTCAGCGGGTCTTTTTGACAAGGGAACTGGAGAAGAAGAAGGGAGCGAAATGAAACCGGGTCAAGAAGGAGCCATGAAGAAAATTCACCTGGAAACAACGTTTACAGAACATACGATTCACGATAATGAACAATCAGTGCAAAAAATTACATTATCCTATCCAGAGAAACAGAATCGTTTAATACATTTTTAACTCATTAAACAATTTACCAACTAATAACGAAACTTTAAAAAAATTAGTCAATTGGGTTATAAAGAATAAAGGAACAGAAGTCATTTTAACTCAAAAACTATTTATTACAGAATTATATTTTTGAATTCTTATAAAAAACACTTCCTCAAACTAATAACTATTTTCTTTAATATCACAAAAAACTTCGGGGGTACATTCTATTTCCTGTGAGTATCAATACCCACTAGTTTCAATCCCTGATGCAAAGAAAGTAATTTTAGCCACTTTAAAGGAGAAGTAAACTGATTTGTAGCAGCGATTATCCGGCGATTCAACCTTAACTCTCAACGAAACAACACAGATTATGTTAATAACGTGAGACTGGCAAAACAAAAAGAAAATCATACACATTAACTAGCTGAGAATTTAATAGAAAAGGAGTAAAATACAGGCAATATAAAATAAAACTGAAAATAAAAATAAATTGATCAAAAAACTAATTAAAAACAATACGATTAACATTGATAGTAATTTAAATTTACGAACGACCAACTCAGAATAAATTTAATTAATTTGATTAATATAATTGAATTTTTAATTACAAAAAGTATTTTTTAAATTTATAATCCTAATTACCTTAAAACGAAAGAGGTAATTCACGAAAATACAAGCTTTCCATTCTGTTTCGTGGTTGTGATTTTGGAAGTAACATTTCGTCGAAAAGGCCAAAAATAAGTAGCCAATTCATCGACAATTGCTTCGTTCAATATTTCCCGGGATTACATTCCACTGCTGTTTCAATATCATTATTCTCAATTAAAGCTCTGTCTAATATCTGCAATGATGTGTTACTGGCAATTTTCCACACACTGTTTCGCCTTTTAAACTAAAAATAAATGATAGAAAATTATAAAAGCATAAAAATTAATTATATGAAATTCAGGAAAAAATTATATATCGAGATAAATTTTACATTCCTAAAGCTTTGTTCCAATCAAAATTGTAATCTTGACTTCGTTTCTGTTTTAAGTCATTAATGATAACTGCCGAAAACGCCAAGAAATATCCCGTACTTTCAATCAATCACATCCATAGAAACTTGTTCGTATCTGGAATTTGACAAATCCTTCAAAAATGCCTCAATTCTGGAAAAATTTGTGTTCAAAATGAAATTAATTTATTTGTTGAATTTTATTTATAACTATCAAATGTCACGCGTGGAACGTGTTATTACAATTTGTTGTTATGCAAATTACATTTTTTTATTTTGAAATATAAATTTTTTAAATCAATTTCATTAAGTCAAAATTAAAAAAAAACCACTTATTAAGTACAAAATTAATTCTTGTACTGTTTTATATTATAAAACATTTTAATAAAATTTCACGTAAAAAATTTCAATAATTTTCTAAATTTTAATAAATACATCTAAAGAATTAAATTTTTAAAAAATTTCAGGGGGGGGGTGGGGGGGGGGGGGGGGGGGGGGTGGGGGGGGGGGGGGGGGGGGGGGGTTACATTTCTTAAGCAGTAAAATCCTTTGCAAGATTTCAATTATTTTTAAAACAATTTTAATAGAATTCCTCGGAAGAGATCAATTTTTAGCAATATTTTTAAACACCACTTTGAAAAAATTCAATGTTGTAATTGAAAATTTTTAATAAATCCTTTAAAAGTAACGTTCGGAGGGAAGTTTGCAACGTTTATGATCAACGATTGAAAGAAAAAAATTATTTTATTCTACTAATAAAAATTATATAATTTTTTTTGTAAATCATTATCAAAAAAAAAAATTAATCGTACAATTTTTCCTTGACAAAAATTTATAAAAACTTTACTTAAAAAAATATTTTTTTTCCTTAAAATCGTTGACTATAAACGTTTGTAAACTTTACCCAACGTTAAAAGTAATTAAATTATTCTTATAAATATAGTAAAAATTCTTCACCAAGATATTTAAATAATTTTTTTAAATAGTAAAATTCTTTGCAGGATATTCAATTATTATTTAAAACAATTTTAATTAAATTCCTCGAATGAATTCAAAATATCTTTAAAATATTTTCATAAATTTTATTTATATCCTAAAAACTGTAATAAATTCTTCGGAAACAATTCAATTATTTTTATAAATACTACAATTCTTTGAAGGAACTAAATTATTTTTAATCCAATTTTAAATAAAATTAACGACGAAAGAATTTAGTTATTTTCAAAAATTTCCATAAAAGTATATATCAACAAGCAATTTCAAATGTCTTAAAAAACAATTCAATTATTGTCAAAAATATTTAAATAAAAGAGAAAAACAAATTTTTTATTATTTTCAATTATTATTTATGAATAGTAAAATTCTTTGCAATAATTACATTTTTGTTTATAAATAGTAAAATCCTTTAACAGAAATTTAATTATTTTCAAAAAACAATTTAATTAAATTCCGTCGGATGAAATTCAAAATGTTTAAAAATATTTTCATAAATTACACGATAAGAATTTAATTATTTTCAAAAAAAAAAAAAAATTTTTCCCATAAAATTCTATTTCAAAAATAAGAAGATTTTAAATTCTTGAAGAAAATAATTCAGTTTATTGTCAAAAAATATTTTCATAAAGAAGGAAAAATATATTCCTTACTAGATCATTATTTCTATAAAATTCTTCATAAAAAGGTTTTATTATTTTCTCCAAAATTTTAATAAATTCTTTGAAACATTTCAATTATTTTTATAAATAGTAAAAATTCTTTTGCAATAATTCATTTATGTTTATAAATAGTAAAATCCATTGCAGAAATTTAATTATATTTCAAAACAATTTTAATTAAAATTCCTCGTATGAATTCAAATATTCAAATATATTTTCATTAAATTACACGAAAGAATTTAATTATTTTCAAAAATTCCCGATAAAATTCTATTTTCAACAATAAGAATTTTTAAATTCTTTAAAAATAATTCAATTATTGTCAAAAAATATATTTATTAAAAAAGAAAAAAATATTCATTATTGATAATTATTTCTATAAAATTCTTCAATTAAAAAGTTCATTATTTTTCCAAATTTTTAATAGAATTCTTTGAAAACATTTCAATTATTTTTATAAATAGTAAAATTCTTTTGCAATAATTCATTTATGTTTTATAAATAGTAAAATCCTTTGCAGAAAAATTTAATTATTTTCAAAACAATTTTAATAGCATTTCTCGATAGAATTTTTACATCTTCAAATATTAACGTAAAATTAATTTATTTTCTAAAAATTTTAATAAATTCTTCGGAACAATTTCAATTGTTTTTATAAAATAGTAATAAAATTGCTTTGCAAGTAATTCAATTATTTTTAATACAATTTTAAATAAAATTCTTTCTTCATTAAAATCCAATTGTTTTCAAAATTTTCAATTACAATTTTTTAGAAAAGATACTCCATTTCGTTTAACAAAAGTCAAAGAAATTCTTCAAAAGAATTTAATTAGGATTTTCAAAAAATTTTAATAAATATTCTTTCAACGAGAATTTAATAACATTTTTAGAAGGGAGATCTATTATCAAATTTTTGATAAAATTCTCTGCAATATTCAATGATTTTTTAAAATTAATATCTAAAAAGAAAAAATACTAACTTGGATGATTGCAATTGTTTCTCTCTCATAACTAATCTCGTTTCATCTAGAAATGGTCAGTTAAAAATACAGCCGTCCCTTTCCTCGTGCTCATCCCTCGAATTTTTTCCATAATTTAAACCATGTTCGAATTCTATTCGACCACGGATATTGCATGAGTTCGATGCAATTTTTTAATTTTCGTATAAAATGTTCCACTTTGTGAATTGTCCACAACATAAAACATAGAATCAAATTCATATTCCTTAAATCTATCAACAGCTGCTGCAATATCTCGTATTAAATAACAATGTCGTACCATCGCTTGTTCAAAAGTGGAACTATTTTTCTCAATTATACAAATAACTTTCCTATTTTCACATGTGTCAGTTGTCAATAAATTTTCAACTGCTCTAAATTACTCAACAAGTGGTTTCAATTTTTTCGCCATTATACATCGATTCCCAGTTGATACTCATCCGAAAGTAACACCCAATCGACCATAAGTATTTTTTCCAACTCATCAGCTGTTAGGCAACGTCTCAAGGAATTTCCCAATCCTTTTAAACGTTCATCATCACCTTCTTCTAGTTTACGAAAAATATCTTTCGCCCTTTCAAGGTGAGACTCGGATCGTTAAGTACTCAAATATATTCGCGATGGACATAAGCTTTTATATAAATTATTCATTGGATCACTTTTAAGAGTTGACTGGGAAATATTTCCCAATTCACGTCCAATTTGAATGAACCCAAATTGTGTTCCCCAGTCGCCTAAATAATTTATTTTGTCGTCACATTATTATTTAGATATTGATTAACGTTAGCTAATTAAGTTGCCAATTATTGGTCGGATCTCAAGTGACCGACGTGAAATGGTTTTGCAGGATATTTGGCGAAACCTGAATTTATACTACAATTTTTTTTATCTCCCGATTAGAGGGTGGCGATATTTCTTTGGTATTATTGTCTAAATTATTCTTCACATAAGGATTTCTGTGCAACTGAAATAATATCCATTTGTTATTCTCCCTCTGTCCGTGTTCAATATTTTTCACATAATCATCGGTAGTATTTATTAGTCCCGCATTTGACGTGAGAACGTCGGTTTTTGTTTCCCCGTTTTATTCATTATTTTTCAATGGTAATTTAAAGGAAAATCCCCTTTCAACATTGTGCTTTTAGTTGGAAATTCGAGGTTTGTACATTTTTAACCACAGTTCACTTGATGTTAGACATTCAGCAACCTAAAAATTATTTTTAATCTAAATAAATAATAATTAAATAATAAACTCGGTCAAATAATTTAAATTGTCAAATCAATGGCAGGATTTTAATTAAAAAATAAAGTTACTATCACTCTTCAGGAAAGGTTGTACTAACAGAATAAATAAATTAAACAGCAAAATAGAAGTTTAAAAAATTAATAAAGAAAACATAACCTAAACCGTGTCGAGCAGGAAAAAAAAATTGGAGTACTATAAACAAAAAAAATTGTAAAATAAAAAGTGTAAAATAAACAAAAATACCTTTTTGTGGACCTGTTGTCTTACTGTACAGCTCATGAGAAAATTCGTATTTACAAATATAAATAGTTTATTCAAAAACTAATAGTTAGGTTTATGTTCACCACTCTCTCCATCAGCGATAGTTTTAAACTACTTCTGACATTTACCGGAACTTAGAGTAAATTTAACTACACATTAGGAAAAGTGCTAAAAAATTGTTAAGCATCAAAAACGAATAATAATAGAAAACTAAAAATGTTTTTGTTTACATGAAAACAACGTGTGTACCAATATCAAAAACCACGATTTTCCCCCGGGCATGCGCGCAAGGTGAATTCAAAATGGCCGCCAACGGCAGCGCTAAAGTGGCGGAACGGTTGAATTACATCACAATTGTTGAACCTTGTCTCCAGCTGACGCTGAGAGCTCGCTCAGCTCAGTTTTGGAGCGATCATATAAAATCGCGCAAAGGAAGAGAGAGAAAACGAAGGAGGAGAGATAGATAGAGAGAGAAAGAGACTGGAGAATTAACAGGACAAGTACGGGAACTTGATAAAAAGGGCGCGTTAAAAGGGTTTTAAGCTGGACCGGAAGGTGGAGGTGATCGTTATCGGTGTTTACTCAAGTGTGCGTCGAGGTGGTGGGTGCCAAGTTTTTTGTGTCATTATAGTGTGTTGTATATTAGAAAGAAAGAAAAAAACAGGTGCTTTAAATATCCGTCGGAAAAGAAGAAATATTCAATAGAGATCATTCAAGAACAAGAGGATATAGTGTACAAATAATTATAAAGGATCAGGACGGAAGCAGAACGGCACGATTTTAGGCGAAATAAACTCCATTATGGCGGCAGGACAAACGATAAGCGACAGATTATTGGCAGCAAGGCACAGCATTGCTGGGACAGGGCCTTGCAAAAGCAGTTTGTAAAGCAACCACCGAGGAAATGATAGGATCCCAGAAAAAACATGTTGGACTGTAAGTTTTTTTGGCATTTTTAAATTTTATGACTCCGATTCCTCTCCTCGTTTACCATCTTGAGATTTCGAAAATACCGGTTTTCAATAGCAACGACAAGGCCTGGTTACTTGGAGTTCGTTACACATATATATATATTGATATATACCAGGTATTTGTACCTCACCCAAGATATCAATATTCGAAATTAGTAATTTGAAAAAAAAAACCTGTGGGCGAGGTTAGAAAATCCAAATGGATCCCTTCCAGGTTTTATGCTTTTGCGCGTACTCCAGCTTTTCATTTACGTCACTCTTGAATCATGTCATAAATTTTAAAGAGAAATAGGCTTTTTTAGTTAGTGGTTTTTTTTTAAATTGACAAGTGAAGAGTACTATGTCTGTTAAAATGATACAGAAAAACTCGTAAATGATACGATTGGTCATTTTTATCACAGAGAGGCAATAATCACAATTGTCCTGTCATTCACACACTTTTTATCGTAACTTTTTTTCTAGCTGC